>CAUYUJ010007779.1:885000-909763 GCA_963575745.1 Prorocentrum cordatum
CCACGTCTCCGCGCGGCTGAAGGTCCTGAGGGTCGCCCCGCACGTGTACACAGGCCAGATCGGCAGGGTGAGCCACGGTGATATACTCTCTGGTTAACGCATAGTTCCCCAATCCGTGCTTGCACTGAAGGGGCCCTAGCGGAAGTTGAAAGATTTGGCGAAAGTTTCCCGCCGATTTTGGTAGCAGGCTGGATTCCCGGGTTCCCGGTTCCGGGTTCCCGGATTCCCGGTTATTGGTTCCGGGCCGATTTCGGCGGGTTCTGAGTTCCTGGGCTCCCGGGTTCCCGGTCGATCTCCTCAGCGAAAACCATCCGCTGATTGGGTTTTTCTCCGGTGTAATTTGTAGGAGTGCCGCCAGTAGGGCGTAGTTGCTAAAGGCAGGGCGCAAGCAGGGCGCGACGGACAGGACCACCGTACGGTCAGCAACGTTCCCTTGGCGTGTCGCTCCGCTGACGCTGTGGCCCACGCTTCGGCGCGACACGCCCACCACTCCCCCAATGCTTCGAGCGTCAACGTCCCCAGCCACCCCTGGCATCCCGCCCCCGCGGAGCCGAGCGACAACGCTCGCCGCTCGCAGGGCGCAGCGCGTCGCGACACGCGAAAAGCAAGAATGCCCGACACCGTGGGCCCGCGAGCGCGGCGCGAGGAGGCCGGCAAGGGAGGCCCGATGACTGGGGACGAGCCTCGAACCCGCCCCCTCCTCCTCCTCCGCCTCCTCCTCCTCCTCCTCCTCCTCCTCCTCCTCCTCCTCCTCCTCCTCCAGTCGGCGGCGAGCGAGGGTGAGGGGGGAAGCGAGAGCGAGGAGGCCTCTTCAGATGGCGGCGGGGCTTTCGAAAGCCCTCTCCGGCCTTCCGAGGAGCTTACTGCGTCTTCGGGTGCAGGCTCAGGAAGCCGCTCGGAAGGCCGGGGGGAACGTCCGAGCCTTCCGAGAGGAGGCACCGCCCCCTCTCGCTTGCCCCCCCCCCCCGGGCACGCCGCCGACCCAAGACCTCCCTCCTCTGCGCGGAAGTCCTGGCATCGCTCGGACGTGTGCATCTTTCTTTCGGCGAGGACCATCGAGGAGCATCCTTGATCATTTAGCGAAAGAGCCGCGCACGAAACTGAAAAAAGCACAGGGAATGGACGTCCGAGCGATGGCCAGAAGTGTGACAATCAACCCGTGGCGCCTGCAACGACCGCAGGGACGGCAGCGGTGTGCGGCAGGACGGGCCTGCAGCAGCCGCGGCCAGGGAATCGAGAGGCAGGTCCCGTCGGCCCAGGGCGCTCGCAGGGGCGCGCGAAGGCCGTCGCGCGCTCCGCGGTCCGGGCCAGAGCGCTGCCCTGCCTCTCGCGGGAGGGGGTCGCGCGCGCGCGAGGGCGAAGAGGAGCACCGCGCTTGCCGCGCGGCGCAGAGCGCGAGGGCCTGTGACCCAGACGGCAGTCGGCTCTGATCAGTGGGCCGGCCCTGCCAACTCAAGGGTGCCTTTGTGTCCTGTGTCTCGCAGCAGTTGCCTCTCACATCCCTATAAGCGATGTGGCCCTCGGGAGGGTCTTGCGTCCTCCCGCGTGTCCTGCCCAGTCAAGTCCGACTGTGGGGCGGCATAGAAGAAAACAGAGTTAGGAGGCCGAACGGTCTTACACCGTCCCTGGGTGCGTGGGTGAAGTGGGGTTCCATGGCCCAGATTGTGCTTGTTGCTACTGTTGTGGAACTGCCGTTCCTGAGGAAAAGTTATCGTTGATCCCCCCTGGTGGGTGCACCTGGTGCTTTCAATCAACATGCTCCCCCCGGGGGCTCGCACCCTGAGCTTTGGAAGGGGAAGTCTTGGGCCTCTGACCGTGCCCCTGGCCCCCGGTTTACAACAACAGCGGCTCCCGCCCGAGACTTCCTCACCGTGTATTGAAGAATCGCGCCCTCGCGCGGGACTTCCTTACACATTATGCAGGAATCGAGCTATCGCGTAAAGTTTCCTCACAATGTATTCAAAGGCCGCGCCCTCAACACTCAGGAAACACCCTCTCACTCTGGATTTCCTCACGCGTTACTTGGGAATCGCGCTATCGGCAGAGACATCCCCACCCGTCCGCTCGACCCCGCCGTCTGGGCCCGCCCGCCCGACCCGCCCGTCTGGTCATGCCACTTTTTTCTTGTTCCTAAACCCCCCTCCTGCTAACGTTTGTCGTGCTCCATCCTTCTCTCTTCCAGTTGTCCCTTCCATCCTCCCCTACCCTGTTCTAGGGACTGCGCCAACTACACGTGGCGGGTAAGGAAGGTATACCCCCAAGGGTAGTACAATCCAAGACGACGAGGGCGGGTATAGAGGGCTTGGGATATACATGCTGAACGACGCGCGCGCAAATAAGAACGAACAGTCTTAAGTTGACGGCTGTCGAATTTCAACTACTAAACAGTTACTGTTGTTGGACCCCCTACAAGCGCTTTGGCGCTCTCGCCTCGGCGCCAGCTGCATTTCCTTCAATGTTGAGGCTCACGCTCAAGCGTTTCGGGGTACCGGCCAAACCGCCCCAAAACAACAACAGCAGCAGCAACAACAACAATAGCAACAACAATTTCAGCAACAGCAGCAGCAACAACAATAGCCACCTCAGCAACAATAACAACAACACCAACAGCAACAACACCAACACCAACGCCAACAACAACACTAACAACAGCAACAACAACCACAACAATAGCAACAACAACAATCAGTTGACCCTCATGCGCGATGTTTCCACGCGAAGCATGCGACCATCATGATAACCATCCACGCAATGGGGGACTCTCCGTTCCATAGTGGGATCCGTTGTTCCCATTCCCAGATCTGCCGCCCAATGAGGTCTTGCAAACACCTCCTCCGAGGAATTTCAACGTATCCCGCCTCGAAAACATATGCCCGCGCCTTGCTGCGCCGATGCGAGACCGCCAGTGGAACCCCAGCGAAGGGTGAAGCACAAGAAAGTATCGAACGACAGGATTGCCTTGGTGGGGATGGGGGCTGTCGGCGGTGAGGCAAGGACCTGGCCCTGAATAGAAAGGGAGGAAGTCTCGAGCAGGGTTGCTGCTGTTGTTGGGAGTGGCGCCAATGCTGAAGAGAGTAGAGCGCCAGTCCAGCGTAAAACAAAACGAAGTCTCCAGCGGGAACGCTGGTTTTGTTGGGACGGCGGCTTTCGGCGGCGAGGAGAAACAACGCCTTGAGTAAGAAGAGAGGAAGCATCCAGCGGGAGCCGTTGTTTTGTCGGGACGGGGTTTGTAGGCGGCGAGGAACAGCACCGTCTTCAGGAAAAAGGGAGGAAGCCTCGAGCGGGAGCGTTGTGACGCCAATTCAAAAGAGAGTTGGATGCCAGCCCAGCGTAAAACGGAAGGACGTCTCGGGCGGGAGCGCTGGTTTTGTCGGGGCGGCGGTTTTCGGCGGCGAGGAGGAGCACCGCCTTGAGTAAAAAAGGGAGAAAGCCTCGAGCGTGTGCGTTGTTTTTGCTGGGGGCGGCGCCGACGAGAGAAAGACTAGCGCGCCAGTCCAAGGTATAACGGAAGTCTCGAGCGGGAGCGCTGGTTTTGTTAGGACGGCGGCTTTCGGCGGCGAGCAAGAACACCAGCATTGAGTAAAAAAGGAGGAAGTCTCGAGCGGGAGCATTGTTATTGTTTGGGGACCGGTTTTGGCAGTCCCCCAAACCGCTCGAGCGTGAGCCTCGTTTTCAATGAACATGTAGCCGGCGCCTCGGCGAGAGCGCCAGGGCGCCTTTGCAGGTGTCCAACAACAACTCTAACGCCTCTTCGCGATACTTCCTCACACTTTACTCCGAGAGGCCCTGGCCAGAAAGGGCCCGAACCTCAGGAAGGGCCATCTCGCCTGAGACACCCTCGCAATTTAGCACCGCAGGGGGTCCTTCAAATCAATATTGCCGTTCCTTGCGAATGCCAGAACAGCAGTTTCGACGAAGACTTCCTTGCAACTTAGCACTACAGGGCGGTCCTTCAGACCAGTCTTGCCGGAGCGGCCTTTTTGCCTGAGATTTCCCCGCAGTTTAGCTCCACAAGGGTGTCTTTCAGAACCAGGTTGCTGCTACTCGCAGCTGCCGAAACAGCCTTTTTGTATGAGACCTCCCCGCAATTTAGCACCACAAGGGGTTCTTTCAGAACCAGGTTGCTACTACTCGCGGATGCCGGAACAGCTTTTTTCGCTTGAGAGTTCTACGCAATTCAGCACCACAAAGGGGGCCCCTCAAAGTATTATTGCTGCTATTCGCGGATGCTGGAACTGCCGTTTCGCTGGAGACTTCCTTGCAATTCAGCAGCACGCTGGAATCCGTCAGAGAAGTCTTGCCGCTCCTTGGTCGGCGGAGGAGGTACCAGGACGCTCCAAGGACATGTTTTCGGGGAGCGTGTTTCGGCCCTGCCGCCCCCAGGAGGTCCCAGGAGGCATTTTTCTGTGTTCGGATTCTGTGTTCGGGGAGCGCTGTTCGGTTCCTCCGCTCCCAGGAGGCCCCAGGGAGTACGTTTCTGTTTTGGGATGTGTGTTCTGTGAGCGCTTTTCAGCCCTTCCGCTCCCAGGAGGAACCAGGAAAACCAAGGAGGCACTTCTTGTATTGGGATCTGTGCTCAGGGAGCGCTTTTCGGCCCCCTCGCCCCAACGAGGCTCAAGAAAGCCCCAAGAGGCCCCAGGAGACACATGTATAGACATCTGTGTTCGGAGGTAGGGACGGGGCTCGAATCTGTGGCGGTTCAAGTCTGCTTCTAGACATATTGCCCCAATTCTGTGTTTCGAGTCTTCGCCGCTCCCCAAAGTCGCACGGTTGGTTCTCACATGTTTCATGGAGGCTGGGTTTTCTTCGCACCAGCATCGCACCCGCGTCTCACTCACCCACCCGCCTCCCTTTGCCCCTCCTCCTATTCCCACCCACACGCGACAAATACACGGCACCTACATGAGACACGCGTCTACATGCAGCCGCACACACGCACACCCAGACCATACGACGATAGTGCACATTTGGCGTGTTCATTGCATCATAAGCCCAAGATGTATGTACCACAGATTGGGCACCCACTTGAGTCACACGTCCACAGACTGCCTGACACACAACCTACAAACACACACACACACACACATACACACACACACGGAACGCGCAAACGCAAACCGATTCACCCACATGACACGCACACCGCACAACACATACGCGCAAGATTCGCAGAGTTTGGCGCGCAGGGGGGGATCTCTGAGCGCGGTCGCTATGCGGGCCATGGCGCAGGGCATGGCAGGCACTGCACTCCGTCTACACCAGAAGGGTGTGTGCCAGGGGTGGTCCCTGAGCGCGGTCTCTTTGCGTGGCATTTTCTCGGCACCAGGGGGGGCGCGCCAGGGGTGGCCCCCGAGCGCGGCCTGTATGCGGGCCATGACGCAGTACGCAGAAGGCATAACACTTCCTCGACGCCAGAGGGGGTGTGCGGGTGGTGACCCCTTAGCGCGGCCTCTACGCGGGCCATGGCGCAGGGCACGGCAGGCGTGGCACTTTCTCGACACAAGGGGGAGCGGTCAGGAGTGGTCCCTGAGCGCGGTCTCTTTGCGGACAATGGCGCAGGGTACAGCAGGCGTGGCACTTTCTCGACACCAGAGGGAGCGCTCGGGGGGGGGGGGTCCTGAGCGCGGTCTCTATGCGGGTCATGGCGCAGGGTACGGCAGGCGTGGCACTTTCTCGACGCCAGAGGGGGCGCGCAGGGGGTGGTCCCTGAGCGCGGAGGGAGGAGTTTCAAGCAATGGTGCGTTGGACAATAAAGGGGAAACATATGTAACGAGGGTTCAGAAAGCAGGATTGCGCATATATGAAAACATAATAAGCGAACGCATAGGATTTAAACTAAGTATGTGGGGCTCCTCGGTGGCGTAATTGATATGTCGTTCGAGCTGAAAGTGAGAAAGTGCCTCGGGTTAGGTGTTGGATCGACCTCCTTTGGTAAGAGATCTGGGTGTAGGAATATCGGCACCCTTTTTTCATGTAGTCCCCCTACATAAAGGGGCAGCATCATGATGGATGCATGCGGCATGCAGACGCATAGCGCGTGAAGGTAGAATGATTGTAGTTGTTGGTGTTTTTTGTTGTTTTTTCTTGGTTGTTGTCATCCTGCGACCCACCCTGCAACCCATCCCGCGACTCACCCGCGACCCACCCGCGATCCACCCCGCGCCCTCCCCCTGTTTCCTTATTCAGAAATGCGGGGTGCTGCGTACTAGAAGCACACGTCGCGAACAGCACACCTCCTGGTATTTCTGCGGCTCTGGGTGACCTCGACAGGCCCTGCCGACGCGGACCGGTTCACGGACGCCCTGGCCGCCTTCGTGAGGCAGCGCCGCGGTGGCAGGTCGTCTCGCTTGTGAGCGGTTTCCGCGCCGCCTTTCCCCTCCCGCCTCCGTCGACACCTGCGGAGCGCAAGTCGGGGGCGTGCGGCCAGGGCGAGAAGCACCTCCCTGCCCCCTCCCCCTCCGTGTCTGCCTCCTCCTCCTCTTCCTGGATGGTGCGTCTTGGATTCAACGTCTGTGCAATGTTAAGATCTGTGTCGGATTTGTTTCATTACATGTTTGTCTTGTCCGTGGCCTGGTTGGCCTTCCACCTCACTCAGTGGCCAGCCGTCTTCGAGGCTTGCAATCCACCCGTGTCCTCCTGGATGGCGCGCGGTGCTTGCGGTTCGGCGTCGGCAACCAGACGCTTGCGGAGGAGCATCTGGCCGCGCACCCGCACGCCTACGATGGAAATGACGAAAGCACCGGTACCCAGTGCGCCGGGCGTGAGCAGGGCCGAGACGCGGGACTCCGCCGCCTCGGGCCGAATTGAGGCGGAATGCGCATGGAGTTCACACACAGATAGTTTGTGATCGACCGACGGCCGGCCAAGAGCGGCGTCGAGGAGGAGATTGGCGTGGGGCTGGCACATCCTCATCATCAGGACGTTTTTTCTCTGGGCGCTTTTGTACTGAGGCGCAGCGTCCATTTCAACTTCGGCAACGCCAGCCGTCGGTCGGTCCCCATGTTCCTTTCTCTGCAGGTGGAAACACAAAAGTCCTGGTGCGACATGTCCTGGTCCGCGGGGCCTCGGCACAACGCGGGCGGGTGCGCTTGCAGAAACTCGGCGGAAGGCGGCGGAAGCAAAACCAGCCCTCCCAAGGGGTGATACGGGCAGGAATTTTGGTTTAGCGTGTCGCGCCGCCGGTTCTGGCCCACCATGCTTCGGAGCGACTCGCTAATCACGTCCCGGTCCCAAAGCACCAACGTCACGAGCTGTTCCTACCCCCGCGCCCCTCGGAGCGGAGCGACGCGCGATCCGCTCACAAAACATAACGGACGTCCGTTCGCCCCCCTCGCCGAGGAGGCCGTTCAGGCCCTGCTGCCTGCGCCGCTCCCCGCAGCCCAGATGCCCGCGCCGCCAGAGCCGCGCAGGAGGGCTTGGACCGACGGGGCGCGCGAGCGACCACAGGACTTGTGGAGGGCCCGGACGGCCCAGGCACTGCACCTGGAAGGGCCCCGCGGCACGAGCGACCACAGCGGGGCGGTGCACGCGGCGCAGACTGCGCAGCGGGCCGAGCCGACCGCAGCCATGCTGCTGCTGGCGCCAGCTGTGCGCGCCTCCGGGCAGCCAGACAAGTTGTGAACTTAGGAACACCTCCCTCTCCCCCTCCCCCTCCCCCCCCTCGCCCTCAGCCGCGAGACGCCTTGCTCGCACGGTACAAAGAAATGTCGCTGGGGCCGCCGCTGCGACGCGCTAGGCACAAGTCCCCGACAGTAATGTGCACATTGGTTGGAAGCCTCTGGAGTCGGCCACGTGGCGGCCCCGGCGCTGGTCCTTGGGGCGCCTCGGCGGTCCTGGCGCCCGTCTCGCCGTCTGCGCAGGCGCTGATGGGCCGGTTTGCCACCACCACCACCATAAGTTGGA
This sequence comes from Prorocentrum cordatum, assembly GCA_963575745.1. NCBI lineage: Eukaryota > Dinophyceae > Prorocentrales > Prorocentraceae > Prorocentrum > Prorocentrum cordatum. The sequence goes on from CAUYUJ010007779.1 coordinate 892,903, forward strand.
GGGGGAAGGAGGTGGAGGATGAGAAGGAGGAGGAGGAGGAAGAAGAAGAAGAAGAAGAGGGGGAGGAGGACCCCCTCAATCCCCCCTCCAACTTATGGTGGTGGTGGTGGTGGTGGTGGAAAACAGGCCCATCAGGCGCTGTGGGGCCCAGGGCGAACCCCCCTGCCTGGTCCAACCTCCCACAGGCCCAGCAGCAGGACGAAGCCCGTCACGACGCCGGGAGTAAGGAGCAGCAGCCTTGGTTCCGCAGGGGCTCGCGGTTCCTCGAGCGCCCCTCGTGCACCCAGGCACCTTTGGGGGGGGGGGCACACGGAGGCGCTTCGCCTCTCACTTGGCGTCCCCTTCTGGCAGCACGAGGACTGGCAGAGGCAGGGCGACCGCCGAGACCTCCTTCTCTCAGGGGCGGCGCCCAGGTGCCCTGGGCTCATAGGGGGGGGAGGCGCGGCGGCCTCCCATCGCCCAATGATCGCGCCGGTGGGGGCCCGCTGACCCACCCACCCAGGAACGTGCGCTTCCGCCAACGGGGGCCTCTCGCCGCTCTGTCGGGGATATATATATATATATATATATATATATATATATATATATATATAATATATATATATCGATGTATCGATGTATATCGCCGACTCCACACAGGTGCCCACCCACCCCCGGAGCCGAACCCCCCCTGACGTTCCCCCTCCTCCTCCTCCTCCTGCTCCCGCTCCTCCTGCCCCCTGTCCTCCGAGGGATGCGTCCCCAGGGGCCCGTACGCACGGGGAGCGGCACCGACGCCCGCTTTGTTGTGTCGTCATCCGTCCTCCGTTCCCCCCACACATCCCCTGCCCCGCCTCCTCCCATCTCCCCCTTCCGCCCTCCTTTCCTGCTCCCTGCATCCCTCCTCCCTCCTCCTCATCCTCCTCCTCCTCAGCATCATCATCCTGATCATCCTCCTCCTCCTCCTCCTCCTCCTCCTCCTCCTCCATCCTCCTCCTTGTCCTCCTCCTCCTCCTCCTCCTCCTCCTCCTCCTCCTCCTCCTCCTCCTCCTCCTCCTCTCCCCTCTTCTCCCTCCCCCCTATCTCACCCTCGCCTCCTCATCACCTTCCCCGCTCTCACATATCCTCCTCCTCATCGCGGCCATCATCATAATACTAGTACTAGTCATCAGCATCAGCATCACCATCTTCAAGATCAGCATCATCAGAATCATCACCACGATCAGCATCCTCATCATCGTGGTCATCATCATCATCATCATCATCAGCAGCAGCAACAGCATCATCATCATCATCAGCAGCAGCGTCATCATCAGCAGCATCAGCATCATCGCCAACAGCATCATCATCACCATCACCACCATCATCTTCACCATCATCAACATCACCACCATCATCAGCAGCATCATCATCACCATCATCATCGTCGTCATCACCGTCGTCATGACAAGAATCATCATCCCGACTCATCATCAGCATATCCGCATCATCACCCTTCCTCCTCGTAGTCATCATTAGCATCATCATCACCATCATTAGCATACTCAGCATCATCATCAGCAGCATCATCTTCAGCATCGTCAGCATAATCATCCTCAGCATCATCACCATCACCGTCGCCATGACAAGCAGTATCATCCCTCTCTCTCCTCCTCAACCTTATCAACATCCTTCCTCCTCGCAGTCATCATCAACAGCATCATCCTCACCATCACTAGCAGCATCATCATCATCAGCAGCGTCTTCATCAGCAGCATCATACTCAGCATCATAATCGTCGTCTTTGTCATAAGCATCATCGGCATCATCATTCCACTTCCTCCTCGTTCTCACCATCATCACCAGATTTCCTCATAAGGTTCATCATCATAAGCCTCATCATCCTCACCATCATTAACAGAATAACCACCATCAGCACCAGCATCATCATCCCCATCATCATGATCAACAGCATCATCATCTTCATCATCGTCATCATCGTCATCACCATCATCATCAGCCGCAGCAGTATCATCATTATTCTTCCCTTCTCCTCCAACTCCTTCCCCCTCCTCTCCCTTTCCTGCCATCACCCCTCCTCTTTCCAGTTGTTCTCCGCCTCGAGAGCTGCGTCTGCACGGACACCATCGACCGACGTGTGGGCGCGTCGACGCATCGATGCGCGGCCTGCATCCCTTCTCCTTCCCGTCTAGCCTCCTGATCCTATCCTCGGTCACATCCTCCTCCGCTTCCGCCTGCTCCTCCTCGACTGAGAGGGGATGTCAGAGCATGTCGCGTGAGAGAGCGGTCGGCCGGCTAGCAAGCGGCAGTGTCCTCATGCTCCCCTCCCCTCCCCCGCGAGCGCGCGCGCCAACAGCCATTTCACCCGTAGTAGCATCGCTATGTCTGAACGTGTTATCGTTGTCATCCGCGTCATCTTCTGCGTCGTTGTCGGCATCTTCGTGTGCCGGTTGGCCGCCCTGCGAGCTGGCTTTGCAACCATCCTCCCTCGATTGTCCTCATCGTCCCCGTGCTTTCCTCGGCCGCCAGGTCGCCTTGTCGTCCTACCCAGACTCCTCCTTCTCCTCTTCCTCCTCCTCATCACACTCCCCTCCGCCTCTCTCTGTCCATCTCTGTCGCTCTCTCTCTCTCTCTCTGTCTCCTCTCTCTCATCTTTCTCGCCCCCGCCCCCTTCCTTCGAAGCCATCTCGGCCCAAGCAACCTCGGCGAAAGCGCAGGCGCGCGAGTCGAGGAGGACGAGGCGGAGGAGGACGGCGGAAGAGGAGGAGGACGTCTGAAAAGAAGCCAGAAGAGGTTTGAAGGGTTGGGAGAAGGAAGGGGAGGAGGAGGAGGAGGAGGAGGAGGGAGGAGGGAGGAGGAGGAGGAGGAAATGGAGGAGGAGGAGGAGGAGGAGGAGGAGGAAGAGGAGGAGGAGGGGGAGCAGGTGGAAGAGTACCGAAGCAAGCCCAGGATGCTTAAGCGGTGCTGCAGCACACCCTCCCGCCCCGAGCTGCAGCCAAACGAGTCTCTTGCAGTCTCCCTGTGTTGTCACTGCGACAGATGCCCCCCTTGAGAGACGAGCTCCCGACGGGTCTGCCATCCAGGCGAGAGCCCCGCTTTGAACTGGTAAAGCCCTGCATCCTCCTAGCAGAACCTCCTGGCTCGTAAGAAGGGTGGGACCATGAACCTCCAGCAAGAGACCCGCTTTGACATGGATCCGATCCACCCACCCCCACTCTTGTTACTGTTGCACCAGCTTACGTTGTTCTTTCAGCGAGAACCCCTTTTTGGACAGGAACCGCCGTCTGTGCAGCTGCTACACAAGCTCAAAATTCGGGCAAGTAAAATCAAGCTCCCGGCAATTAACATCAAAGGGATCTCAAGCGAGAGCTTCATTTTGAGAAGGAATCGTCCTCCAGCCCTGGAAGCGCTGCAGACGTGGAAGACGAATGCGCGCGGCGCTCAGGAGGCGAGAGCCCGATTCTGACAGGAAACATGGCCCATTATTTTGGGTGCTGCAAACTGTTGAGGACGAGCGCGCTCGGCGCTGAGGCGAGAGCCACGTTTAGAAAACGGCTCCCTCGATCCATCTTTGGCACCGCTGCAGATTGTTGAAGGCGAACGTGCGCGGCGCCAAGGTGAGAGCCCCATACAGAACACGGCTCTCCTGCAAACGTGTTGCTGTCACTAGCTTCTCAGCAAGTGCGCGCGGCGCGATGGCGAGAGCCCCCTCCTCCATCCGAGTAGCTGCTGGACATTTCAGGCTTCAAGACCATAAGCGGTGCTGAAGCCTTGGGCGACGAGGCCAGCCCGCCCTACCAGCACGCCCGGTGGCGCGACCAAGGATGCACGACGAGGACGAGGACGAGGACGACGACGACGACAACGACGACGAGGACGACGACGACGACGACGACGACGACGACGACGACAACGACGACGACGACGACGAGGACGACGAAGAGGACGAGGAGGGACACTGAAAGCAGAGCGTCGCCGCGCCTCCCTCGGTCTGACTGCAGTCGGCCGAGGCCGCCCGCGCATGCAGCGGCGGTCGTCCTGCCAGGCCCCGCCCGGCACCGCCGGCGGCCCTCCCGGGGACGTCGGCGGCGAGGGCGCGGACGCGAAGCGCCTCCACCCAGCCCGGCGGCGCGCACGACCCAGGCCCCCTCGCGTCGCGGGAACCAAAGAAAAACGCGACGGGCGGTGGTCGGCACTGTTTTTCCGGCCCTGGGAGCCCTCGCCGAGCCCCGGGACCGTCAGCAGAGCCAGGCAGTCCCGGGGTTTGTCACCGAGCGCGTTCCACTACTCGCAAAGTGCCTACTCGCAAACGCCCGAAAAATACATGTCTGTTTCGATGCAATGTATCGTCGATCCCCCGCGGCGGCTCCAGGCCATTTGCGAGTAGCTACTTTGCGAGTAGTGGAACGCGCTCGTCGAGGGTGGGTCGAGACTTCTGGGCGTCCACGCTGCGACAGCAGCCCCGACGTCGAGGCTCTTGGGGGAGGGGGTGGCGCGAGCGGAGGTGGGGCCCTCTGAGCAGGCGTTGGGCTCCTGAGGGGCCGCCGCTGCGCCTTCTCGGGAGCCTTCCCCCGCCCTCTTCGGGGAAGCCCCCCCTTCTGGAGGGCGTTCTTGGAGCCCCCCCCCCCCCCCGCCTTCTTAGAAGGTCTTGCCGCCTTCTGAGAGGCAGCGGAGGAAGAACGGTATGAAACAAAGCTGCTCCGCCAGTGGGGGCGCCCATCCCAGGGCGGCCGAAAAGTTCATACCCCGCCGTGCCACCGCAAGGGGTATAAATCTCCCAGCCGCCCTGGCTGGCATGGGCGTCCCCAATGGCCGAGCAGTTGTTTTGAACTCCTTCTGTCCCCCGCTGGTACGGAGACCCCCCCTCCGCCTCGCCAGCAGACGCCACCCCTTCGTGCACGCCGCCGACCGGCGCTGCTGCCGCGCTGCTGGCGGCTCCTCCGCGGCGCGGCGCGCCTGGCGAGCCGCAGGCTGTGCGACGCGCTCATCGTATCCGGCCTGCTGCTCGCTGACGGCGCCGGCTACAGGTACGTCACCTCGGAGCTGCTGGAGCACCCGCCCCGCTCCACGCTCGAGTGGGGCGCCAGCGCCCTGGGCCACGCCCTATCTCTCGGTGGCGCGCTCGGGGGGGGAAGTGCGGAGGGGGTGGGCCGTCTCAGAAGGCCGGAGGGCTTCAGGGAAGCCCCGCCGCCCTGTGAGAGGGCCTGCTCCTTCTCGCTCCCCCCCACCCCCCCCGGGGCGCGCCGCCGAGACTCGAAGGAGAAAGAACGGCATGAGCACGAGCTTTCGGAACTCCGCGCGGGCCTCTTGCATTGGCGCCGGGGGTCCCCCTCGCTGGCGCGCGCGGCGCGCCGGGGGCAGCGCGTGAGGCGCCGCCAGGGGGCCCCTGCACCGGTCCACGGAGTCCGTGCGGAGTTCGGAGAGAGGTGCCTATGCCGCTCGTCTCGCCTTCGGCCATTCGCGCTGTACTTGGCGAGCTGGCTGGGGGTCATCTACCATGGCCCCGGCAGGGTACCCGTCGAGCAGCAGCGCTGCGAGCTGCCGGAGACGCTGGCCGTGGCGTTTGCGGCTGGCCGCTGGAGCCCGCTCGGGCGCGAGGTCTCAGCTGAGGTGGCGTGGTGCGGACCCTGCAAGCGCTGGAAGCCCCCGATGGCCAGCCACTGCAAGGCCTGCAACAGGTGCAGCCTCTGGATGGACCACCACTGCTCCTTTGCCGGCCAGTGCGTCGGCTTCCGGAACATGCGGTGCTTTTTAGTCTGGCTAGCCTACTCGTTGGCTCTGCTTTCATTCCTGGCGCTGCTGGCGGTGCGACGCCTGCTCCTGGGTCCTCCCCTGAGCATCTGGGCCCTGCTCAGGCTGGCTGCCTTTGCTGCGCTGTTGGTGGCAGCTGCCTGCGTGGCGTCGGGCAACCTGACGGTGGTTTTAGAGAACCTATCCAACGGCTGGCCATCTCAGGTATTGGTCAAGAAGTTCTGGGCGATCTTCTACCACGCCGACCGCGTCCGGAGGTGCGTGGACCAGAACCCCTCGCCCGCGCGCTGGGGCGCGCAGTGCGTCTCGGCGCTCAAGCCCCTGCAGAAGGCCCTGCTGCAAGTGCGCGCCCCGAAGGGCTTCAACATCAAGGGCCCGTTCCTGCCAGCGGCGAGCTGGCCCGAGGGCCTCGTGCGCACGTTTGGGGAGCCTCCTTCACTGCTGTGGCTGCTTCCCCTCCGCCCCGGCGGCACCAGCGATGCCCTGCAGCCGCCGCCAGCGACCTTGGCGGTCGAGCATTGCAACGACTGGGCGGCTCTGGCCTCCCTGGCGGACAGCTTCGACGCCCCGCTCGAGATGGCGAGGGCGGGGCACTTCTGAGGACGCAGGCGCAGCAAAAAGAGAACAAGCCGTGTTCATTGTTCTCGCAATTTTGTTTTTTGTCACCATGGTCGTCTTCTTCTTTCCCCGACCCTTTCTCACTCATCATGTGTACGCATACCTATACGACCACCCTTCGGGTGATGAGGAGGTCCAGGGGGGAGGAACCAACGTCTCACTCGATCGGTCTCACTATCGATCTCACTATCGATCTCACGATCGGTCTCGTTCGATGAATCTCACCCGATCGATCTCACAATCGATCTCACTCGATCTATCAATCGATCTCACTATCGATCTCACTCTCGATCTCGCAATCGATCTCACATTCGGTCTCACTATCGATTTCACTTTCGATATCACAATCGATCTCACAATCAACGTCATCATCATCATCATCATCATCATCATCATCATCATCATCATCATCATCATCATCGTCATCAACGTCATCAACATCATCATCGTCATCATCGGGACACCACCATCCTCATCGCCTCAGCACCATTATCATCATCAACATCATCAGCATCACCATCATCATCACCGGGACACCATCATCGTCACCATCATCAACACCATCATCATCGTGTCATCATCATCATCATCATCACCATCATCATCATCAACATCGGAACACCACCATCATCATCATCACCATCTCACCATCATGAACGACATCATCAAGATCACCATCATCGGGACACCATCATCATCAGCATCATCATCAACCTCATCAGCATCGGGACACCATCATCATCAGCAACATCATCATCATCATCATCATCACTATTTTCATCATCATCGGGACACCATCATCAACATCAGCATCATCATCATCACCACCATCGGGCCACCATCATCAAAATCATCATCATCACCTCATCATCCTCATCATCAAAATCATCACCATCATCTGGACACCATCATCGTCATCAGATCATCATCATCATCATCATCAACATCATCATCGGGACACCATCATCATCAACATCTTCATCACCATCATCTCGTCATCACCTCATCATCATCAACATCATCAGGATCATCAGCACCATCATCATCGGGACACCCTCATCATCAGGAACATCCTCGTCACCATCATCATCATCGGGACACCATCGCCTTCACCACCATCACCATCATCATCATCATCAACATAAACATCGTCAACATCATCATCGGGACACCATCATCATCACCACCATCATTACCACCATCATCATCACCACCATCATCATCATCATCATCATCATCATTATCATCATCATTATCATCATCATCATCATCATCATCATCATCATCATCATCATCATCGGGACACCGACGGGACACCGGCGGGACACCGCGCCGGCCGGCCCCCGAAAAGGAAACATTCGGTCCGGCCGCGCCTCAGCCGGAGGCGGGACACCGGCGGGACACCGCGCCCCACCAGCCCCCAGAAACATTTGGTCCGGCCGCGCCTGAGCCGGAGGAGATTTTCTTCTCGCCCGCCCACGCAGCTTCGCCTCGCCCGCACGCACGGCACGCGCGAACACGAAACCGAAACTGATTTCCCCGTAGGGGAGCTCTCCGTTCCACTTCGATTTCACCCCCTCACCTCCGATTCACCATCACCACCATCAGCAGCAGCAACAACATCATCGTCATCATCATCGTCATCGTCATCGTCATCATGATCGTCATCGTTATCGTCATCGTCGTAATCGTCATCGCCATCGTGATCGGCAACCCCCTCATCATCCTCATCATAATTTGCATAATCGTCGCCGTTGTCGTCATCATCACCTTTGCCATCATCATCATCATCATCATCATCATCATCATCATCATCATCATCATCATCATCTGACGCAACATCATCATCACAAGCATTATCATCGTCATCGGCACCATCCTCATCGTTATTGCCATCAACATCACCACCATAATCATATTGTTTGATACCATCATCAGCAGCATCAACATTATCATCGTCGTCGTTGCCGTCATCATCAGTATCATCATCAGCATCAGCATCATCATCATCAACAACATCGTCAGCAGCATCATCATCTTCGATCTTCATCGTCATCGTCATCATCATCGTCATCATCATCGCAATCGTCATCATCCTCATCGTCATTGGTATCATCAGCAGCAGCATCATCATCAGCATCATCAGTATCATCATCACTGTTATCGTCGTCGGCGCTGCCATCATCATCAATATCATCATCATCATCACCATCAGCAACAGCAACAGCAGCAGCATCATAAGCACCGTCATCATCATCATCACCACAGTTACCACCATGAACAGCATCATCCGCAGCAGTACCATCCACAGTTCCATCATCATCCTCATCGTCATCACCATCATCATCATCATCATCATCATTTTCATCATCATCATCATCATCATCATCATCATCATCATCATCATCATCGTCATCATCATCATCGTTGTTATCGAATGGCATTCGGCTCATCCCGCCACCGTGCCTGGTTTGTGGGTGGGAAGCCTATTGGACGTTCGCTGGGAGCTCGTGGGAGGCCTCTCGAGTGCCTCTGGGAGGCAGTGCGGACGCCTCGTGGGGGCCGTTTTGAAGCCTCTTGGGGCATCTTTTGGGCTTCGTGGTAGCCTTTTGGCGCCTCTTGGGGGCCTCTTGGGGGCCTCCTGGGGGCCTATCGGGGCCTCCTGGGGGCCTCTTGGGGCCAAAGGCTCGGATTTTCAGGTCATGTTCTCTCTCTGTGGCCCCTTTTGGGGCCGTCGTGGGGCCCTCCTCTGCCGTTTTGGGCGCCTCTTGGGCCATCTTGGGGCCCTCCTGGCTGGAGGGCCTCTCGGGCCGTCTGGGAGCGTCGGGAAGCCGAAACGGCGAGAACGCCAAAATCCGTCAAGAGCTTATGGGAAATCCATGATTTGGGCCTCTTGAGGCCCTGTTGGGAGGCCTCTTGGTGACCTTTTCGGGCGTCTTGGAGGCCTCTTGGGAAATCTGGAGGCCAATCTGGACGTCTTGGAGGGATCGTTTGGCGACTCGGGGCCCTCTTGGACCGTTGCCGGGGCCTCTTGGGGCCCTCATTGCCCGTCTTGGGGCTTTCTTGAGCCCGGAAAATCCCGCGCCGCCACTCGGCAAAGCCCATGAGGCAAGCGGGAAGCCCCAGGGAGCACGCGGGAGGTTTCAAGAGATTTAGAAGTGTTCGGCCTGGGCCACTTAAAGACTCTTCAGGGGTCAAGATTGAGGCTTAGAGGGTTAGGCAAGGGACCTGGGGTTACGCCCATTCCATGCCCAGAGGCACGGTGGCGGCTCAGTGCCAGTATCAATATCAGTATCAATACCATCATCATCAGCAGCATCAGCATCGCATCAGCATCAGCATCATGACCAGCAACCTCAGCAGCAGCAGTATCAACATCATCATCATCATCATCATCAGCATCATCATCATCAGCATCATCATCATCATCATCATCATCATCGTCAGCATCGACTTCATCCTCATCATCAGAGCATCATCGGCATTATATTCACCATCATCATCATAATCACAATCACCATCACACTCCTTACCAGCAGCAGCATCATCATCTTCATCCTCCTATTCATGTTCGTCTGACTAGTCATCTTCATACGCATTACCACCATCATCCTTACTTTCTCCAAAGCATCATCATCACCACCACCATCATCACCATCATCATCATCATCAGCATCAGCATCCCGTAGCCCTTTTCCCTCCATCTCCCTCTCTGCCTGGCCGTCTTCCCCATCCTGCTCCTGCTTCTCCTCCATCGCCCTGTCGATCTTCCTCTGTTTCCTCCTCGTTATCTTGCTCCTTCTCTTGCCCCTCCTCAAGGTCTTTCCCCCTCTTCATCCGAAAGGTGTGTCGTCGTAGCGGAGGTTCTGCGTGCTGTCGGTCGCGTTCGTCGGTCGCGTGCGAAAGGACTGCGCAGCGAGCCTGCTCTGCGGTTGCCGGAACCCCGCGCGCGCGTTGAAGGGCGAGCGGGTGGAATCGAACAGCAGAACGCACGCGCGCAAAATGGCACGTCCTGTGGCACCGAGGGTTTTCATCGAAGGTGGCCTTCGGACAACACCATGTCTTTAACACCAGGCACAGGGGCTCGATCCAACGCCGCGTCGCCATCCGAGGCGAAGCTCGCTTCAGCGCCCCTGGCGTTGCCGCCAGCAAAGTCTTGATGTAGGATCCAGGCGGTCTGCCGATCGGGGGTGCATCCCTGCATTGGCTTGAACATGAGGTTGCGCGTCCGTTACTCTAGCCACAAGATGTTTGACTCGCGGTGTGAGCCTTACTCTTGAGCACGCGTATGTATACTGCTTCTGCTCTTCATCCTCATCCTCCGCAGTGATTTTGTCGCAAACCTGCTCAGGAGCGAGGTGTTTCCAGGGGCGGTGGCGGTGGCACGTGTGACGCATCTTCCGCGCGGAGCGCTTCTTGTTCGGCGGCCACGTGCCGTCGGCGGGCTGGCACACGCGTCGGTGCTTGCAGCGGGCCCTGGCCAGTTCGTGCTCTGCCGAAGTCGTCGCGGACGGGCCCGCGCAGGAGAAGGAGCAGCAGGTGCGCGGCCTCGCCAGGGCGGGCCAACGAGGAGCGGGACATCTCCACGACGGTGTGCACGACCACGCCACGGGCAGGCGCTCGGGCGAGCTGCGGCGCGTGGCGCCTCAGAGCAGAGGCCGCCAGTGACGGGGCGCTACACGCCTCCGCGAGGGGCGCATCGGAGCGGCGGGCTGCGGCGAGGCCAGGTCTCGTCGAGGCCGGGGCAGGCGCAGGACGGAGGACGGCAGGGCAGCTTGCTAGAAGAGCCCGCGCGGCATATCCTCGAGGAGAGTTTGCAGCCGCCGTCCGTGCTGCGATGGGCGCGCGTATCCTCGAGGACGGTCAAAGGCGGCGTCCTCAAGTTCCACCAGCGCAAGCTGCGTGGGTTAAAACCACAGAGCCGTCACTTTCCCTTCGGCGCCCCTCCTCACCCGGGGCGCTCGTCGCCCGCTGCGGCGGCGGGGGGGGGCATGGTGGGCACCCGCGCCCGTGGCCCCTGGCCGATCGTGTCCACGGGGCCGTCGGGCACTGGCTCACTGGCCTCGGGACGGCACAGGGGGGCCTGCAGGGCTCGATTCGGGGTCACCTTGTCGGCCCAGGCGTCTCAGCCTTGACCCTTCATGTTCCCTCATGCTCGTCATCATCCTCTTTTCTATTATCATCCCTAAGGCCCTATCCTCATCGTCGGCCTCCTCCCCCTGCTCATCGTCTCCTCCACGGCGGCTTAGACACACCATTGAGGCCTCTCCCGAGCTAACTGGCTGACTAACAGTGCTAAGCCCTAGCCTTTTGGTATTTGACCTTCGTCTATTGCTGTCATCGCTGACGTCCGTCGTATTCTGAGTGTCGTTCGCCGGCTCTTCAACCCCCCCCACCCAGGAGCATGGGGGACGTGAGAGGAGCGAGGACGGATGGAGGATCGGGTTCGCGGTGTTCGTTGATCTGGCCAGGCCAAGGTGTGTTGCAGTTCAGACAGAGGTAGGACGCCCAACACTCCCGAGCTTGGGCCTCCAGAGGCCTGTTCCGGGCCGTTGGGACCTGCAAGTAACAGCAGCGTGCGAGTGTTGGGACCATCAGTGTCTCCGACCCACGTGAAACCCGACTGGCACACAGAGTACGAGGATCCTGCGTGGCAATCGCAACTTGACAGCGTTTCTTTACGCAGAGCGAGGGAGAAGCCATCATGCCGGAGGTGTAGGAGCGCTTGCCATGACAGAGGTCTGAGACAGCCAGAAGGACAACTGCACCCTCCCCCTCCGCCTCAATATTGTTATTTGTTCTCTGCTCTCTCTCTCTCTCGCTATCTGTCTCTCTCTCTCTCTCTTTCTCTCTCGAGGTAGTCGAGGTGTTGGGGTAGCGAGATTGTGAAGGGCAGGATTTGCGGACTCAGGCTGGCCCGCCTTTGCAAGCCACCGAGCCCGGCGTGACCCCCCTACCGAGGCAAGCACGACAGTTCGGCCTCCAAGTTGAAGGGTGGCAAGGATCGCCCTGACACGTTTAATTGCAGCGAGAAGCAGTCCGAGGCGGAGTTCTGGTCCGTGGGGAAGAAAGCGTGGCGCTCTCAGGTGCACTGCCACTCTTGGATCTGCTCGGACCTCTCCTGGCAGTTGGGAGGATCCCTGATGCCAGACGCGAGCGAGTCGCCGAGCACCCAAGCACTCTTGCCCCACGGCCAAATAATGCTCGGCACGAAATTAAACTCTGGCTCAGGCGGGCTCGTCGGACCTGAAACCAGCACTGTTACCCTTGATGTCGGATAGCAAGTCACGCCGAAGATTCGTTTAATCATGCCAGTCACTATCCCCAACCAGCATCTCAACGTCACCAGCATCCTCAAACACCATTCTAATTCAGTATTTGCAGCAGTCTCAACCATCCCGTACAGCCGCTGTTGACGCTCTCCTGCGTCAGCAATCCGAACGTGCATTTGGCAGCATTGGCCTCGGGGCCGAAAGCACTCCAGGCTGTGGCAGTCCTGCTGCGTCAGCCGATCGAAGCACGGCCAGTTGCGACCGTGATGGCACGCGAGCATGTAGTCGAATTGGGCATGATGGCTTCGTGATTGATCCATCGATCGGTCAAACGATCTGATTGCGGTCTCCTGCAATGTATGATCGCATTGTGGCGCTTGGTGTGGTGGGGTTGCGTCGCCAGTTTGCCTGGTCTGCGGCTTGATCGATGACGCATTCAGAAACTGGCAGAAAGGGCAACAAAGTGCGAGGAGAGGACGGATCAATCGAATGATTGTACGCAGTAGTTGATTTTGGGGGACCCCCATGATCTGCCAATTCTCTGCACTTGCGGCTAAGATATCTTGCGTGCGCAACGGAAGCTCTAATCAATTGAAACAGCAGCAAAAATAGCATGATGACAAGAGAGCGGGAATCGCAAGCGTACAACTTTCCAAATCCAGAAGCAGACGCCAGTTGTCGGCGTAGATGTCTTGAGTCGGCGCTGCACCCCACTGCCCACAGCCCCTCCCCTCCCGACCCTTCCCAAGCGGCGCCAAAGGTGGCGGGGAGAGGGGTCCGCCGTCGACCCGGGACATCCGCGCGGGCCTCCGAATATCTATGTTTGTGCCATTGTTTGGTCCTCGGCCTCTGGCCCAGGCCGCGGGAACCAACGAACGCAGGACCGCCAGCGAAGGTGTCCCAGTTCTCGATCCTCGATCGCCGCCGTTTCTTTGTTGGCTCCCGAGCTGGAAAAATCGACCGTGGACCTCAGCCTCCCCGCCGCGAATGGCCGGGCCTGGCCCGCGGGGGTCCGGCCACAGCACCAGAGGCTTCGCCCAGTAGACGCTGCGTTTTAGACTCAAGCGAATGTACTTACTCGCATGGCGTTTCGCCCCTCCGCCGCCTTCTCGAACAGCGCGTCGCATGGCATCGCGCCCCCTTCCGCCGCCTCTTCAGACAGCGCTAGGCCGAAAAGGCGCGCAAGTGTGCTCCGACTTGCGCGAAGTCCTGACCTCCTCCTCAGGCCTCGCCAGGCCCTCCCCCCCGCGGAGGAGGAGGAGGAGGAGGAGGAGGAGGAGGAGGAGGAGGACCAGTGTAAACCCAAGAGCCATCAACGATGCTGGAGTAAACCCTCCCTCCAAGTTCCCTATTCATATGCCCCTACAACGGTTCATTTCCATTGATGGAACTGCCTCGTTGGAAGTCACCCGTTTGAAGACCCTGAAGCATGCTAAAACACTGTTCTCGGGATTCCAACGCTATGGATGAACCTGACTGTTGCGTCTTGACGATCCTGAATTCTGACAGAACGCCTTTCCTAGGATTTCAACTCAGAGAATCAACGTAACTGTTGCACCCGCATAATCCTGAATCGTTCTAAAACACCACTGCTGGTACGTTGATGATGGGAATCCGGGAAAATCTTGCACATGTTTAAACGAACGTGCTCGGCGCTAAGGCGAGAGCCACATTTTGAAAGCGATCCGCCTTCAATCCGTGAAACTCTTGCAAATGTGCAAATGTTTAAAAAGAATGTGCGCGGCGCTAAGGCGACAGACACATCTTGAAAACGGCCCGCCCTCAATCCGCGAAGCTCTTGCAAATGTTTAAAAACGAGTGCGCGCGGCGCTAAAGCGAGAGCCACATTTTGAAAACGACCCGCCCTCAAACCGTGAAGCTCTCGCCAATGTTTAAACAAGTGTGCGCGGCGCCAATGGCGACAGCCACATTTTGAGAACGGGTCGCCCTCAATCCGCGAAGATCTTGCAATTGCTTTAAAAGAATGTGCGCGGCGCGAATGGCGACAACCACATTTTGAAAACGACTAGCCCTCAATCCGCGAAGTGCTTGCAAATGTTTACAACGAGTATGCGGCGCTAGGGCGAGAGCCACATTTTGAACGGCCCGCCCTCAATTCGTGAAACCCTTGCAATGTAAAAAAACGGATGTGCGCGGCGCTAAAGCGAGAGCCACATTTTGAAAACGACCCGCCCTCTTTCCGTGAAACTGTTGCCACTAAGGCGAAACGCCCGGCCCGCCCTAAAAACTGGCCTCGGGGTGCGACAGGTAGAAGCTATGTATAAGGAAAAGGAATGGAACGAACTGGCCTCGGTATGCGACAGGAATAGCAATAATAGTAGCAACAATAATACGATTCATAATAGCAAGAATAAGAAGAATATAATCAAATGAATAAGAAGAGTAGGAGGAGGAGGAGGAGGAGGAGGAGGAGGAGGAGGAGGAGGCGGCGGGCGAGGAGGAGGAGGAGGAGAAGGACGAGGAGGAGGATGAGGAGGAGGAGGAGGAGGAGGAGAGGAGGAGGAGGAGGAGGAGGATTGGGGCCCCTCCGCGCCCCTGATCGCTGGAGGAGACCCCTCCATGCAGTCTGGGCCCCCCCCGCCCCGCCCCAATGCAGGTAGACTTGCCAGGGTCCGAAGCGAAGCGGCCTCCGAGGGGCAGCGGGCGAGGAGCGCCGTCCCCGACCTCCGCGCCGGGCCTTCGGCAGGCTGCCGGTGGGGGCGTTCGCTGATGCGTGTGCCCGGAAGGCCTCAGGGGCCCTGGAGGGCCTCTGGCAGCTGACGAGGGCGGCGGCGAGAGCGCCAGGGCCCGTCCACGATGGCAGCTCCGCCGGCGCCCAGGCCCTGGGGTTCCACGATTGAGGTTCCACGATTGAGGTTCCACGGCACGCCGAGCGCGTTCCACTACTCGCAAAGTGCCTACCCGCAAACGTCCGAAATATACAGGTCTTGCTCTATGTAGTATGCATATATATATATACATATATATATATATATATGTGTGTGTGTATCGTAAATCCCCCGTGGAGGATCCAGGCAATTTGCAAGTAGTTGACTTGCGAGTAGTGGAACGCGCCTGTCCAACGACTGAGGTTCCACGATCGAAGTCCCTGGTCCGTTGTCATCGCATTGCGTTTTTCTGTGATGCCTGGCCCTCCCCCATGCCAGGGGCGGAAGCCCCGCCCGCGGGAAACCCCTGGCCGGCACCGCGCGCCGCACGCGGCCGAGCCGCTCTCCCGCCGGCAGAGACCTCCCGAGGTGGTGCTGCGCCAAAGAGCTCGTGGGCAGCTCCCCTGCTTCGCCCCGATCCCAGATGTCCGAGGATATGGTTCTGGTTTGAACCCAAGGTTTCTGACATGTTCGTAGGTTTGCGAGGGCTTGCCGTCCGCGGGATGCGTGCCAGCGGCTGCGCCCGTCCAGCGCGTCCCAGGGGTGCCTGGATCGTCCCGGATCGATGCTGGAGACCCACGCCACGATCCGAAAACAAGATCTCCGACGATTTGTTTTGTCAGTTCATACGTTCTCTCCTCCTTTTAGCCTTGGGACACTGAAAGACGGGACTGGGAAGAAGAACTACCCCCATGGACACGGTCGGGACCTTCAGGCCAGCACGTTGAAAAAAACAGATCCTCGGCTGCTGGATTTCCCGCCGCCGCCGCAACCATCGTCGCCGCCGCCGTCGTCGTTGTCGTCGCCGATCGACGGTCGAGGTTTTGGGCGTTTCTGGACCGTCTTGGGCCTCCAGGGAGGCCTCTGGATGCCTCTTGGCATCTCCAAAGACGTCCTTCGGAAGTGGTCGCCAGTCTCCGCGGCCGCCGTCGGTGCTGCCGCAGATGGTAGTGCCGATGTCGTTGCCCATTTCCCTTTGGACAACAAATCGCCATGACAAAACTTACCCTGGCGAAGGACCCAACCATACGCATTTGTGGATACCGCAGTTGTGAATATCTTCTTCGGTGAAGCTCCTTATGGGGCCACGAAGAGCTGCACTTGGTGGGGGGGAACGCATGCGGGCGGTCCCACTGGGGCCGTCGGTGGAGCTCCCTATGGGGCCACGAAACGCTGTACTGGGTGGGGGGACGCATGCGGGCGGCAGCACGGGGGCCGTCTTTGGAGCTCCCTACGGGGCCACGAAGCGTTGTACTCTGGGTGGGGGGAACGCATGCGGGCGGTAGCACTGGGGCCGTCGGTGGAGCTCCCTACGGGGCCAAGAAACTCTGTACTGGTTGGGGGGGGGGGGGG
>CAUYUJ010007779.1:915908-950908 GCA_963575745.1 Prorocentrum cordatum
GTGTGGTGTGCGTGTGCGTGTGCGTGTGCGTGTGCGTGTGTGTGTGTGTGTGTGTGGTGTTGTGTTGTGTTGTGTTGTTGTGTTGTGTTGTGTTGTGTTGTGTTGTGTTGTGTTGTGTTGTGTTGTGTTGTGTTGTGTTGTGTCGTGTCGTGTTGTGTTGTGTTGTGTTGTGTTGTGTTGTGTGTGTGGTGTGTGTGGTGTGTGTGTGTTGTGTGTGTTGTGTGTGTGTTGTGTGTTGTGCGTGTTGTGTGTGTTGTGTGTGTTGTGTGTGTTGTGTGTGTTGTGTGTGTTGTGTGTGTTGTGTGTGTTGTGTGTGTTGTGTGTGTGGTGTGTGGTGTGTGTGGTGTGTGTGTGGTGTGTGTGGTGTGTGTGTGGTGTGTGTGTGTGGTGTGTGTGTTGTGTGTGTTGTGTGTGTTGTGTGTGTGTGTTGTGTGTGTGTGTCAGTGTGTGTGTCAGTGTGTGTGTGTCAGTGTGTGTGTCAGTGTGTGTGTGTGTGCCAGGGCCCCTTTTAGCGTGAGCGGACGGTTTTAAAATTGGGCTGCCCAAGTTGTGCAATGCCCGGGGTGGGCTCTGCGCGCATTCGCACAAACATCCCTTTGGTGCTCACTGGCCGCGACAAGGCCACCGGCAAATGTTGGACCCAAGTTGTTCACAGCCACCCCCGGCGAGTTGCCTCGACTCTTGCTTCCGCCATAATGAGATGCGTTCAGAGACTCCACTTAGCTCGCCTTCAGCAGATGCAAATGATGGAATGCCACTTTGGCAGAAACAGTTGTGCGGCCTTCGGCCACAAGCCTTCCCGGGACCCGGGTCTGGCCCTCTCCCCCCGCTCCTGGTCAGAGGTGGTGTCCTCCTTCCCCCCCTCCCTCCCCTCCTCCCCTGCTGGCCCATCCTCGGCATGTGCCGGTCCGTCTTCGTGTGCTCTCGCTTGGCCTGAGAACGCAGAATCGATCTCTGGCTTGGGTGGAGCGCAGGGTGGTCGCTCTCTGAACTTCCATCCCGAAGCGTCAGGAGAGCCGCCAGATGCGTCCGCCCGCCTAAGAGCTCACGTTGCATCTGCACCAGAGCCTTTTCTCTCGCCCACCCTCCTCTCCCTTCCGTACCTCCGCTCCTGGCCCGTGGTGGTGTACTCCTTCCCGCTCCCTCCTCTCCTCCGCTGCCGGTCCATCCTCGGCATGTGCCGGTGCGTTT
Organism: Prorocentrum cordatum; assembly: GCA_963575745.1. Lineage (NCBI taxonomy): Eukaryota > Dinophyceae > Prorocentrales > Prorocentraceae > Prorocentrum > Prorocentrum cordatum. The sequence goes on from CAUYUJ010007779.1 coordinate 917,100, forward strand.
TCGTGTGCTCTCGCCTGGCCTGCGAAGACAAAATCGATCTCGGGTCTGGGTGGAGCGTTGGATGATGATGATGATGATGATGATGATGATGATGATGATGCTGATGCTGATGCTGATGCTGATGCTGATGCTGATGCTGATGCTGATGCTGATGCTGATGATGATGATGATGATGATGATGATGGCGATGGTGATGGTGATGGTGATGGTGATGGTGATGGTGATGGTGATGGTGTGGGTGATGATGATGGCGGCGCATCTCCAGTGGATCGCCCTCTCGCAAGGAGGTTTTGTACATGTAACGGTATTGACAATGACGACGGTGGCGTGATGATGGTAGTGATGATTCTCGTGATATTGATGATAATGATGGTGGTGATAATGATAGTAATGATGAGTGTGTGAGTGAGTGTGGATGGTGATGATGAGCATGATGAGGATGAGGATGACGACGATGATGATGATTGTGATTGTTGTTGGTGACTAAACAGTATGATAATGGTGATGCTGGTTGTGATCGAAAATGTGATGATGCTGACGGCGATGATGATGGCGATGCTAATGATGCTGATGGTGATGTTGATGATATTGATCGTGATGCTGCTGATGATGATGACGACGATGATGATGATGATCATGATAGGAGGAGGGGGCGCAGGTTTCCTGCGCGGAGTGTTAAGAGAAAACAAGAGCCTTACCTAGGATGTGGGGGAAGAAGACAACGAACGAGCATTCTGACACGACCATTCCGCGCCGGCACGATGGCGGATGTTGTTTTCCTCAGGTCCGTGCGAGGCCATGTTCACACATCGCTCCGACGGACCCCCCCAACAAAAACTACACCGCGTCGTGGAAACGCTGAAACGAGAATGCCAACAGACGTGCCAGCCATACGATCAAGTCCCAAAGAGCCCAAGAAAAAGCACCTCCCCGAGCGCGTTCCACTACTCGCAAAGTGCCTACTCGCAAACGTCCGAAACACCATACGTCTTCCCTTGTGCAATGTGTCGTACATTCCCCGCGGCGGGTCCAGGCCATTTGCGAGTAGTTACTTTGCGAGTAGTGGAATGCGCTCGTCTAGCGTCGTCGCCGGCGCATCGTGCTTGCACTCCTCAGCGTGCGCGTGGCTGGGCGTTGGGAGACGCGCGGCGTGGCCGTTGGGCGAGCCGCCCTGCGCAGCTCGACTGCACACCCGCCCCCGATCCCTGCCTCGGCAGCCCCGCGCAGGCTGCGACGAGGACCCCGAGGAGGCACCGGCCCAGACGGCCTTCGACTGCGCCGCGGGGTTCAACAACTGGGATGCGGGGTGGTCCGACGAGAAGAAGGACCGGTCGTCCGCCCACTCGCAGCGCGCAGGTCGCCGGCGCCGACGCCGTCGGCGTCGGCGTCGGCGTCGTCCTGCTGCTTGCCTGTGGGTCCTTGCCGCCGCGGTTACCACACCATTCAAGCAGTGGCGAAGCGTTCTGGCTCGCCTATAGGTTTTCCAAAGAATGTTCTGAGAACCTCGTGTGCTTTGCTCGAAATGCTCTTAGAACATTTCTGGCTGGGACTGCTCTGCTTTAACACATGATGTTTATGTTCTAAGAACATTGATTTTGTTATGATAACATGTTATCGTCGGCAGTCTGCGAGGTCGGAAGTCGGAGCCCGGCGCAGAAGCCATCCAGCCGCACGCAAGGATGTGTTGTCCAAACATTGGGTGGTTATTGGCTGGGTCGCGATTGTGTCGCTGGTGGGTCGAGTGAGGGTCGCGGGCGGGTCGTGAGCGGATCGCGGGCGGCTAGCTCGTGGGTGGATCGCGGGTGGGTCGCGGGTGGATCGCTGGCGGGTTGCGAATGAGTAGCGGGTGTGTCGCGGGCGGGTGGCGGGCGAGGATGACGAACAAAAACAACGAGAATCCGCGCTTCGGAACCACATGTCAGCCACGCGCACCCCGGATCGGGGTAGGACCGCTCGGCCCCCGAATTATGACGATTATGCTCTAGGGGCGCGGTCTTACTTTTTCAATACATCAAATGCTGAAATGCCCAGCAGGTCGTGCTCAGGTAATATGCGAGTACTGCACAAGAGTGCATTGATTGCTACGTGCGCACACGCGCACTAAGCGCACATGTTATGGGCGCGGTGTGCGCAGAGAGTGTGAGCGAGAGAGTTACTGGCTGTCTCTTTCTCTCTCCCTCTCTCTTTCAATCTGTACGTATATAAATATATACACGAACATGCAACTTAGCCGGCATGGACCCCGAACAGTAAGTTGTTAAATTGTGGATGTGTATGCAATGCGGTGCAAGCTACGTGGTGCAGCATGAGTGGTGCAAGCCAGGGGCGGCAACGGAGCGGCAACGGGCGGCCACGTGGCGCAACCTCGCCAGACCCAGTCAGCGCACGAGGCGGCAACGAGGCGGCAGAGGGGGAGGCGGAGGAGGAGGAGGAGGAGGAGGAGGAAGAGGAGGAGGAGGAGGGGAGGGGAGGGAAGAGGAGGAGGAGAAGGAGGAGAAGGAGGAGGAGGATGAGGACGAGGGGGGCAACGTGGCAAAACTTCGCCAGACACACTCAGCGCACAAAGCGGCAACGGGCAGCAACGTGGCGAAACCTCGCCGGACCCACCCAGCGCACGAGGCGGCCGGCAACGGGGCGGGAACGGGCGGCCACGTGGCGAAACCTCGCCGGACCGACCCGGCGGACGCGAGAACAGGGCAGCAACGGGCGGCCACGTGGCGAAACCTCGCCGGACCCCCCCCCAGGGCACGAGACGGCAACGAGGCGGCAACGGACGGCAACATGGCGAAACCTCGCTGGATCCACTCGCGCACGAGGCGGCAATGAGGTGGCAACGGGCGGCAACGTGGCGAAATCTCGCCAGACCCATCAAATTCCTTTGAAACTCAAGCAAAAGCCCCTAAATGCAATCACTGTCTGGGGGAATGCACACAGAAAAGCATTCATGTCATAATATCTGTGCGCAAGACATGCCACAAACATGTGGCACACAACGGCCGTGCGAAAGCGGGCACACATGGCGTGGAGCGACAGACGGGCGCGCAGATTGCACGCTCTGCAGGGTGCCGCATTCCAGCTGCGAGGGCCCTCCCCCCCTCCAAAGACAGCATGCGCTCACCCCTGGCGGCCGCAACCGAGGAGAGCAGTCCTGCACCGCTGGGCGCATCTAGGGACCACCGCCCAGACCCCCCCCCCTCTTCCTGCCAACGTCGGCCTCTCGCCCAGGGACGAAGGGCGAGGTGGGCGGCTCTCCTGGAAGCCCCCGTGTTTCTCTTCTCTCCCCCCAGGCGCGCCGCCAATCCTGCCAAGAATCGAAGGCATTCGGTGAGGCCTGGTCAGGGGGCATCGCGCCGGACGAAAGGGTAGCACAGGGGAGGAAGGGGGGGGGTACGACATCTGCTGCATGTAGCTGGTTTCCGCCCGCCCCGCGGGGCCCATTCCTCGACATTTGGGCGCGGCCTCAAGGGGCGCCGGGAAAACCAGCCACGTGAGCTGACTCTCTTTCTGTCCTACCCTTTCGCCCCCCCACTCCTGGAGAGAAGTCGGAGCTCGACCCAGCCTGGACGCACTGGGCGGTCGAACTCCCAGGCGCCCACCGGCCTGTCGCGAGCTGGGCGCAGCGCGGCGGGACGGCACGACGGCAAGGGCCTCAGCGGGGCCCGCCCCAGTGGCACAGTCCAGCGCCTCCCCCGCACGCGCGCGCGAGGATTGGTGCTGCGTCCACGAGAAGCGCGGCTGCGAGGCGCCTCGGTGGCCTCTTCCCCCACCCCACCCCGCTCCTCTGCAGCGGGCTCGTGCCGCGCTGAAGCGTCGGCGGGGTCCCCAGCACGGGCGTTCAAGGTTGAACGCCGCCAGCAGCCCGAATTGGCTCACATCGAACGGCCCACGCTATCAGAAAACACGTGTTCAAGGCTGGGCGATCCACGAGGAACCAGAAGCCAATGCCGCGCGAACCCGCCGCACCCCACCAGAGGTGCCGATACGACTTTGAATTCGTGCGCATCGCTTGTTGCACCCACAGCTCTCTGCAGGTGGCTTCCCTCTTCCAGATCGGCGCTAGACAAAACGATCTGGTTGTGCGAAGCGGGGCACGGGCGCACAGACTTTGAGCGACAATTCAGGTGCTTTCGGAGCACGGGTGGATGCTGAGGCTCCACCGTTGCTTGCGCTCTGGCACTTCAGAGGAAGGTCAGGTACTGGTACCGCTGATCTTCCTGGAGAGCCCTTGTCGCCTCGGCTGAATTCTCCCCGGGAGAGGTCCACGGAGTAGCGGTATTGGCACTTGTGTGTCCCTCCAGCCCCACTGGTGCTCGCGTGGCCTCTTCGTCACCACCGCAGGGCTCGCAGCGGTCTGGGGACGCGCGCTGTTATGACCGAGCGACGCGTGCAGCTCGACGCATTATTGGCTCCTCTGGCGTTGAGCGTTTGGACTTCTCCTGGCATCTCAGCGGATCGAGGTGCTGGGCAAGAGGTGGGGACCAGCAGGCATTCCGATTGAATCCGCCTGCTGAGCGTATGAGTTCTTGAATTATGCCAGCATGTTCCATGTCATCATCCCTAGTTTCCTGTACGATGGAGGAGGGGAACGATGAGTGAGCGGGGGGAGGACAACGAGGAGGAAGGTGTCCCAGCCGTTCGACTGCAACGCCGGTTTCAACAACTGGAAGGCCGGATGGTCGAGCGAGAAGAAGGAGTTTCTATCTTAGTGGGTCTTTATGTGTTGATGATCCGTGGGCGTTTGGTCTCCAAATCTCAGCATCTATGCCAGAAATTCCATTCAGCGTGCGACGCTGACCCACGGCAAGGTAGACGATTCCATGCCCCACGTCCTTGAGTGAGCACCATCGAATACCATCGGAGCAGGTCGCCGATAGGGGCTCAGAGTTCGCTCGATGAGATGCGATGTCGTGTCCGTTGCACCACCCTCCAAATGCGGCTCTTCCTCTTGCCCACATGGTTATCATTTCCCCCCTGTCGTCCTTCTCCTCCTCGCCTTCAACGACGTCACGTCATTCAAACGTCCCGTCTCCCCGATGTTGCATTACCGCAGAAACCCGCTTCCGCGCTCGGGGCCGAAAGGACGGGGGAGGCTAGAATGTAACGTGATGTCACATGTCTTCGTGGGGACTTTGATAAAACATGTGGCGCGCGTTGGGTGCGTTGCGCGGTGGATCTTACCTAGCTTGGCCTCAGCAGTGTGGTGGCGTAAGCGATGTGTTGACAGCACCAACCTCAGTGAGCGAATAGGCAGGCCTGCAGGCAGCTCTGCGGGACCTGGCATTCCCTGCATCCTCTCCCTGCTTCTCGCCGCAAGTTGCGCTGTTCTAGAGAGGGGCCTCCCTGCTTGCCCATTGACTGCAGGGCTCCTTTTACGACCCAGCGGCCAATTTTCAGCAGGGGAAAGAACACACAGACACGATCAATCGTCGACACCCAGGAAAATATAGGAAAATATGGGAGTGGGGGAAAGACGAAAACCCAGAAAAGATATGAAAATATTTGGAATCCCGGGAGTTGTGTCTATTTCTGTGTGTGTGCCTTTGGGCCCCTTTCGATGTGGCTGGACGCAGGCTTGTTCTGGGTCGCAGCCAAGAGCGATGTCGCAATGCATTTTGCCGTCACGCCGTCCCCTGCTGCCCTGCCGTCGTGTCGTCCCTCCCTTGATTAATTGAGCAGCGGCCCCCTCTGAGCCCGATGGTCCCTTGATCAAGTGAGCAGTGGTCCCCTCTGAGCCCGATGGTTCCTTGATCAATTCAGCGGCGGTCCATTGATCAATTGAGCAGCAGCTTGGCATGATGGTGTTGTTGCTGGCGTGCTGGTTCGCTACAGTTGTGTTTCAGTCGCCCATTGGATTGTGCCGAGTTCGGTAAGGTGTTGCATCAGTGGCAGCAGAAGGCGTAATATACATACACAGCGTGAATGCTCGGCGAGCTTGGGAAGTGATGGGGAATGAGCTCGAGATTGCGTGATGTAAGGTCAGCCCGGCCCCGTCAGCCCTAACACATGCAGCTGACAGTTGCACGCGGAGCCTGCAGGGAGGATACGGAGGGGGAAGCGGCAGGGGCGGCACAAGGGAGGCGCCTCGCTCGTAGGCCCCCATCTTTCAGGACACCATGCTTGGGCCACTGAAGGGACTGGGCAGGGAGTGTGGCGGGCGCGGGGAGGAGGAGCGGCAGCGGGCGCGGGAGCAGGAGGGGGTGGGGCGAGAGGGGATCAGCCCGACAGGGGCCGCGGGTGCCGCGGGCGAGCGCTGGAAAGTAGGAAAGAACGAACGACCAGGAGAGAGAGAGAGAGAGAGAGAGAAACAAAAAAAAAGCCCAAACTGAGGAGAGAGATAGAGACAACACGATTGAGAGAGAGGGAGAGAACCCACAAACAAAAGAAAAGGAGAGCGGAAGGGAGAGGGAGAGGGAGTGCCAGAGGTAGAGGGGGTGAGATAGACAGCGAGGGCGGGAGGGAGAGCCTTATCCTTCTCCGCATCCTTTTCCGGGACCGCACGAGGCCACGCAGCAGAAGTTCATGCAACCCACAGTCGAACCCACGGCAGTTGTTGTCCGCCTCCTCCTGCCTCTGCACACTGACCCGCAGCGCTTCGCGGCACCCCGTCTGGATTTACCCACGGGCGGGACCTTAGTCGGGCACTGTTGTGGAGAACGTTTCCTGGCAATCTCGACTGGGACAATATTATATTGGTGCCCGCCCTCTCAGCTGTAGTTTGCTCAAGTCAGACCAGGCGTCATCTGGTGCCTCCACCGCATTGTGGATCGACGGGGAGTCGGTCGACGAGGGGGGTAGCAAAGCATTCGAGTTCGCACCCGGAGAGGCCCATCATGAAGATTGCGAGACCGCGGTGTCTGCCATGCGCGGCTACGGGTGCACCTTGAAACTCGTTGGCGAACACTTCCAGGATAACAAGGCCGCGGTGGTAGAGGCGGTCTGCCAGAAGGGCTGTGCCCTCAAATGGGAAAGCCAGGAGCTGCGCTGCGACAGGAAGGTAGTCCTTGCAGCGGTGGGCCAGGACTGCCTCGCCATGGAGTGCGTGTACATCTCGCTGCGTCAGGGCCCTGAGGTCGTCGGTGCCGCTGTATGGTGCTTCGGGGAGAGGCGCTGCGAGTGCAGCACTGAGCCCATTTGGTCCGAGGAGTGATTAGCGATGGATGTCGTTGTAGAAAAGGCCCGTGATTTGGCGTGGCGGTGGGTCGACATTGTTGAGGCGCCTCTTTTCAAGCAGGCGTTGGACGCAATCGCCCTGGTCGCGGCGGACCAGGATGAGCGGCAGACCGTGAAGAGTATCGGGGATCGCTTCGGCATGCTACATATGACCTGGCTCCCCTCCAGCGCCACGCCAATCGCCGCACTAGCGTGGCTCGCTAGAATCCAGGAGTTTCTTCTCTGGATCGACTCGGACCGACCAGTCCATGTACAATTGCATCGTGGTGATATACCGTTTTCTCCTCTTCGAGGCGAGCCTACGTCTCCCAATGAATCACGCCATGCTGCTCCAATAAGGCGTCAGAACGGGTCGAAATTCCCCGAGTTCCGAATTCCCCCGTGCCCCAGCCCTTGAATTGCGAGAGCAGCTGGAGACGTCACCCTGATGACGCTTCCACCGCAGAGGCAGATGTCGGATTGAGGAGGTCACCCACGCGCCTTTTTTGTCGGGATGTGTTGTGAGATCGTCGGGGTTGTTTGCTCCCGCGCCTGTGACGAAGACGAACCTGCGACTGTCGCTCTTTGCGATACGTAATGTTCTATCTTGTTTGCCGAGCTGCTTGGACTCGCCACGAGGAAAAGTACGACTGAATGCCAGGCTCTCCACGGAAACAACGAAAACAAAGAAAATGCCTTGTTGCTGACGCCATTTGGGCCGTCATGGGTCGCTCTTGTGCCATCCCGGGACTCTGGGGCCGTCTTGGGGCCTCCTGGGAGCTCTCGAGGCCGTCTCCAGACGGCTTGGTGGCCGTCCTGCGGGCCGTGGATCCGCGCGGGGGCGCGCCAGATCTTGCGCGGCCCACCCTGCAGGCGGGAGCCCCCAGATCTGAAGGGCTGCGCTCTGTGCCGCCGGCCTCCCAGTGGCCGAGCCATCGTGTGGCCACAGCAGAGCAGTGTGGGGGGGGATCTCGGTGGGGCCACTCGCAGGCATCTTGGTGCCCCTGGGGGGAGGAGCAACAGGATGAACAGAAGGGTGGGGGACGGGGGGGTGAGAGAAAGAGGCGGAGGGGGAGGAGGGCGACGACGACGACGACGACGACGACGACGACGAAGATGACGAGAGAGAAAGAGAGAGAGAGAGAGAAACAAAAAAACGATAAACATACATAGAAAGAGAGAGGGAGAGAAGAGAGTGAGAGAGAGAGAAAACAAACAAAAAAAAAAAAGACAGAGCAATATATACATATATATATATATATATATATACATATATGTAGAGAGAGAGAGAAAGAGAAAGACAAAGGAGAAAGAGCAAGATAACGAGAAAGAGAAAGAGGCACAAAGAGAGAGAGAGAGAGTGAGAGAGAGAGAGAAACATAGAGAAACATCAAAAAAGGGGGGCGGCACGGTCGGGCGCAAGACTGGCGCTGCCGAGGTGGTGCTGCGACTTCCAGGCCGCTGCGGAGGACAAACTGGCTCTGGCAGATGAGGATGTAGGACGAGGAGGAGGAAGAAGAAGAAGAAGAGGAGGAGGGGAACATGAGAAGAGGAGGCGCAGGAGGAAGAACAGGACACGAGGAGGATTGGACTGGACACTTCGCATCATGAGAACAGGAGCAGCATGAAAAAGCAAGGGGTGAAGCCCGAAGCTCGAGGGTAAGGGCGAAATATCCGCGGCTCTCCCCTACCAGCCTGCACCAGCTCGCGCGCGACGCAGGTCACGAGGCGGCAGCCTGCTCCAGGACATCTGCCGGCCCGAGCTCGTGAGACGGGCGCCCGGAGCGCACGTGCACGAGCTCCCCAGCGAGGCAGAGGAGCTGCAGTCCCACCACGCGGCCCTCGATCGTGCCACGCCCGCGGGCGACGCAGATAATGTCCGACTACCTAAACGACAGGAATTGTGCGGCTGCTTCAACGATCGGAATTGTCGTCGCTTCGCAAATCCCCACCAGCCCATTCAGAAGCCCTGCCCATGAGAGCTGACGGGGGAAGGGACGAAGAGACACATGCAGCGAAGCAGAGGGCCATCCTGGAGCATCGGAGGCCTCCTTGGAGCTGCGGGGCTGCACTGGGGGAAAGTGGGGTCCCCTTAGAGTTGTGCGGCGGCCTTGAGAGATAGGAACGAGCACCACGCGGGTCTCAAGGGGGAGTCGGCCTCCCGGGGCCCTGTCCGGGGCCACGGGGCCGCCACGCGGGACGCTTCGGGACGAGAGCCCGTCGCCCGGAGGAGGGGTCGAGACATCCCTATCGGGGCCCACGCCGCGGATAGCAGCGCGACCTTGGAGGCCCGGGCCTGCCTCCAGCTCCCCCCCTTCGAAGGGCAGCCCTCGAGAGCCCTCGCTCGTGGCCCTGCGGGCCTCGATGCAGCTGGCTCACGCGCTCGGGGAGGCCTGGGCACCGCCCGCCGGGGAGGAGGAGGAGGAGGAGGAGGAGGAGGAGGAGGAGGAGGAGGAGGAGGAGGAGGAGGAGGAGGAGGACGGGGGGGGGGGGGCTGCGCCCCCCCCCCGCCGCGGCTCCCGGAGCACCCCGCGCACCTCCAGCGGGAGGCGCGGGGGAGGGCCAGGCCCTCCGGCCCTGACCTTCCAGAGTGCCAAAGGTAGCCCTCCGGACCTGCAGGCCTCCCTGGGCTTCTCTGAAGACCTCGACTGGATTTTCGAGGTCGGGGTCCTGGTGCTATCTTTCTTTTGTAGCCCTCGAGGACGGTCCAGGGAATGACCCTGGGATGCGACGCTGTGGAATAAAAAAGGCAACATCGCGAAAGCCGCGCCCAGGAGAGCCCCAGGCCCCATCTTTCTGCGTCCTGCCTCGAGCTGGACCGACTTGCAAGAGTCCAGGGCACCGAAGCCTGGCGGAAGCGCCCGCTGTGGAGAAAGTGCAACGCCAGGATCCGAGGGGAGGGCCCGTGGAGGGCCAAGAGACGGCCCCAAACCCGCCGCTGCATTTTTGGGGGAGGGCGTCGGATCTCTGGGGGGGGGGGGGGGAGGGGCGGCGAACGGGGGAGGGGGAGGGGCCGACGATCAGGAGGCAGAGGAAACGAAGGGGACATCGGGGGCTTCGCCGCGACGTGGGCAGTACCCCCCTCCACGGCAGGGAGGCGTCCCCCCGCGCGGGCATCCCTGGGGATCTCCGTGGCCTGCATGCCCCTGCCGCGAGCTCGGCCCTCCAAGGACTTCAGAGAACTCGGACCGCGTGTTGTTCGCCACCTTGAGCCTGCGGGGGGGGGACGTTGCGCGCTCCAGGGCTCAGAACAGCAATTGTCTGTGGCGACGGCATCGCCCGAGGAAGAGTGGGGAGCTCGGGAGGGCCCACGCCTGCGACAAAGAGAGACCTCAGAAGTCTGGGAGATTCGTGCGCCCGCCGGGGTTCCAGACCAGCTGCGCGTCCACCTTGCCCTGCGCCGCTGGCCGAAAGCATGCCCGAACATCCGCTGACTTTCGATTGCCCCAGGGCCCGGAAACGAGCCCCAGGGGGCGAAATTGAGTGAACACCGCTGGTCGAGAAAACGACATGGCCGGACGTCGGAGAGCTTGGCGTCGACCGCGCTCCCAGATCCCCGACGCCATGGTTCTGGTCCACAGACAGCGCCCATGGAGGTCTCCACCCAGTCCCAGGGGCCTGCTTTTCATCCTCAGTTGCTTTTTGACTGTCCCAGGGGTGCCCGGCGAGGGCCGCTCGAGGCCGAGAATAGCAAACAATTGTCCGTCATGATTTTCGCCATAGCCCAAGGGATTTGGGAATCGTCGAACCGAGAGACCCGACGTTGATGCAACGTCGCAAAAGATCGCGACCAGAACCCTGGACCCCATCTTTCTGAGCCACTTTTTGAGCCGGATCGATCTGTGAGGGTCCCGTTGGCCGCAACCGGGCGAACACGCCAGATGTGAAACAATTGCAACGCCTGGATCTCGGGGTTGAGAGAACCAAGTCGTCGGAGATGTGGGCACCGACCACGTTGGGGTCAGAGTAGACGGGATAGAAGCATCGCGCCGAATCGCCGCGATGCGGCTCGATATGGAGCCCGATGTCATCCACGACGACGTCGCCGATGCATCGCCGATGCATCGCCGATGAGGCGCGATCCTCAGACCCATCTACCCCGACCCCATATATCGGGTGTTGCTAGAAGTGTCCTTGGCCCAAGGTGCCCCCAGGATTTCCAAGAAGGCCCTCACGGCCTCCAGAGCACCCCTCAGGAGGCCCAGGGGGCCCCACGAAACCAAAAATGGAGCGAAGAACTGGGGGCGCCTTGGGCCAGGGGCATCTTCAGCAACCCCCGAGCTGAGAGCAGTCCTACGCCTGGAGGCACGAGGCACAGGAGACATCCCCGCGCGAGGCCCCATCTAACCGCAAAGGGTCTTTAGGGTTGCTTTCCACCCCCCGTTCTCTCGGCGAGGAATGAGCTCGACCTTCCTGCTCTTCCTCCTCCTCCTCCTCCTCCTCCTCCTCCTTCTCCTCCACCTCCTCCTCCTCTCCGCCTCCTCCTCCTTTTTCTCTCCCCTTTTCCTCCCCCTTCTTTCTCCCCCTCCTCCTTCTTCTCCTCCTCCTCATCCTCCTCCTCCTCCTTTTCCTCCTCCTCCTCCTCCTCCTCCTCCTCCTCCTCCCCCTCCTCTCCTTCCTCCTGCGTCTCCTCCTTCTCCTCCTGCTCCTCCTCCTCCTGCTCCTCCTCCTCCTTTTCCTCCCTCCCCCTCCTCCTCCTCCTCCTCCTCCTTTTCCCTCCTCCTCCTCCTCCACCTCCTCCTCCTCCTCCTGGTCCTGCTCCCCCTCCTCCTCCTCCTCCTCCTCCTCCTCCTCCTCCTCCTTCCTCCTCCTCCTCTCCTCCTCCTCCTCCTCCTCCTCCTCCTCCTCCTCCTCCTCCTCCTCCTCCCCCCTCCTCCTCCTCAATCATCATCATCCTTCTCCTCTCCTCCTCCTCTTCCTCCTCCTCCTCCTCCTCCTCCTCCTCCTCCTCCTCCTCTCCCTCCTCCTTTCCTCCTCCCCTCCTCCCTCCTCCTCCTCCTCCTCCTCCTCCTCCTCCTCCGCCTCCTCCTCCTCCTCCTCCGCCTCTCCTCCTCCTTCTCCTCCTCCTCCTCCTCCTCCTCCTCCTCCTCCCCCCCTTTCGAGCAGGGGGCTTCCGTGAGCTACTGCAGGAGCACAAGATCGTCCCTCGCACCAGCACGCACACGCGCGGTCAAACTGAAGCCTTTTCCAGTTATTGTGCGCGCCTGTGTTCCGATGGGCCCTGCGCGTGCTGCCGATGCTGCACATGGTGTTGGGCGCACTAGCGATGGGCATCCCGAGCAGCTCGAGACGGTCCACGTCATCGGAGAGCAAGCGCCGCTCGGATCGCCCGGAGGGGTCTGGACGTCGAGCCCGCGCCCTTCGCCCGCAGGAAGTTGAGAACGGCGGCGGACGCCACTCTGCTGCTGTTCATGCGGGCCTTGCTGATGGACGTCGTGGTCAGAGGGTGCGGCGGGAGGCTAACAACTTCTCCCGCTCGGAGCCGCAGCTCCGCCAACGTGCTGCGGACGCCGCCTTCCAGATGGAGCGCGGCCTCGACCTCGACCTGCTCCCCACGTTCCCGACGCAGGAACAACAGGCCCCCTCGACGCCAGTGGGGGGCGCCACCCCTGTCGGGGCGTCGGGCGCCACCGTTGCCGACGGTCCAGGCCCGACCCCCGCAGCCGCCGCTGGAGGCGACCCGTGGCGGACCTACCGCTCGCCGTTGGCGGCGCCCCGTTGGGTCTCACGCGTGGCCACCCGCCCGCACATGCCCAGGCTAATCATGATGCTCGCCGTGCTGCGACTGGCCCTTCTCCTGGGGCGCCCGCCGCTGCCGCTGGAGGCGGGACGAATGCTGCCGCCAGCTCGCACGCCGTCATCCTCCAGCAGGTTCAGGTTGCCATCGCCTCCGCCATTACCAGCGCCGTGGTCTCCAGCGTCGACGCCACTCTCTCTTCGGGCACAGATCCAGGGAATCATGGAGGCCCGGGCTGTTGCCATTGAGGTCCGAGCGCAGGGTGTGGAACAGCATAATCAGCAGTTGGAGCAGCAGTTGCGAGCCGACATCGCCAAGTTCCGTGAGGAGATGGGTCGCTTGGTCAAGGCTGAGCCGCTCCCTGCACTTGCTGGTCCTGATTGGGACAGGCCCCCCGACGCGGCGGCGGTCGTCCTCCGATGCATGGAGGAGCTCCCGCAGGCGGCCGTCATGCAGGCCATCGCCCCCCCCCCCCCCCCCCCCCGCTGACGCGGGATTGCAGGACGACTCATCCGTGGTGAGTGCGGGGCCCTTCGGCAAGCGCTGCACCATCCGCTTCGAGGGGCCCCGAGCTGGGAGCCCGCCGCGCCAACAAAGCGCCGGGGTGCATGCGACTGGGACGCGGGGGAACGGCGCAAGCCAAGGGCCAACGCACCCAGCGGGCATGCAGTCGACATCTACGCAGGGGCTGACCAGATCCGCAAGCAGGTGGCCCACGATCCCCTCCTCAGTAGGTTGGTCTTGGTGCCGGGGCGCCTGGTCGGCCCACCCAGACGAATCTGCATCGACAATTCGGGGCGCGCGCTCGCCTCGCGGTGGAAGGCCTTCCTCCGAGTCTCGGTTGCCAACCCCGCCGCCGCCCCGCAGATCGCGCGGTCGCCCGCCGCGCCCCAGGCCATCGGGCTGCGGGGCGGGGCGGGGGGGCGGCTCGCCCCGACGGCGGAGGCAGCGTCGGCGCCACAACCTGAAGATTGGTGTCTTTAGCACCTTCGTCAAGCCCTTTGCCGCCCCGTCGAGCGCGGTGCTCACATTCGCCACGTGGAATGCGAGGACATGCTGGCATCGCAGGGCGGACGTGGCGGCGCGGAAGAGCGACTACCTCGCAGCGACGATCCGCGTCGGGGCTGCGATTGGCATGCAAGAGGTCCACGGATCGGCCGCGCGCTTGCATATGCTCATCGATCGCGCGGGGTTCGGGTGCCAGATGTTCACTAACTTCGGCGGCGGGGCCAACGAATCTCGCGGCGGCGGCGCCGCCATCTTCCCCTTCATGGAGCGCAGAGGCCTGGCCTTCTCCCAATCAGCATTCGTGGAAGGGAGGGCGCCGCGCGCCAGGGCCACCATCACCTCGGGCGCGCACGAGGGCTGCGCCATGAAGCACTGGGACATCCACGACCACAACCACTCGAGGGAGCAGGCGGCGGTCGCGGCGGCAGCCTCATGCAGGACCTCCACGCAATGACGGTGGCGCGACAGCGGCACTTGGTCATTGTCTCGGGCGACTTCAACTACGGGGAGAACGCGAAGATAGAAGACCCTCTTGCACCTGGTGGCGGCCCGGGCGCCGCCCCCCACCCGCGAGGCAGAGCATGGGCTCGCGCCCTCGCTGAGGCGACGGCGATGCCCCCACGCAAGCCGACGCACTGGCACCCTGGGCGCCAGATCGCAACATCGATCGACAAAATACGGATTGGGACCCCCCGCTGGCTGATCACGCAGACGCATCAACACGGCCAAGTACACGGATAACCGCATGAGCTTCTCCGGGACATACCAGACCACGCGATGTCTTCGCTCTCCTGTACCCCCAGACCGCCCAGAGACCCACCGCTGGCGTGATCAACCGATCCCCAGCCTCGCCACCGACGACCCCAAGTTCATAGAGATGGTTGCTGCATACGAGGCACAGGTCCCGATTCAGCTGCTGCCCCCGCCTGACCGCGCCCACCGCCGCGCGAAGCTCCTCCAAGCCGCGGCGGCGGCTGCCAGAGACGCGACGCTCAGGGGGGGCCGGGCAGAGGGCACCAACAGCTTTTATACGGCAGCTCGGACGCACCGAGCGGCGGCATGACCGGAAGTTCGCAGAGGCCCCCCTCCGCAACCGCACGTGGACGAACCAGATGATCGAGATCCGACCCGATCCTGGACCTGCCGGGCGACGAATGGTTCTCCTTCAACCTGAACAGTTCTCGCGGCGCTACCGGCTAGCGCAGCGCCGCCAGGCTCGGGGGCATCTGCGACGTCGCCAACGGGATATCGACGCCGAGCCCAGGGGGCATCAAGGCAGCCCTCGTCGGCAACAGCGAGCCCTCCGCCGCCGCGCGGCCCCCATGGGCCCCGACCGCGGCTCGGCGCATCCTGGGCGGCCTCGAGCTCCCAGTCTGCACCGTCGTCAGAGCGGAAGCGGACGTCCAACAGGCCCTGGCGGACTATTGGCGAGGCGTCTTCGGGAACGACGCGCGCGCGCGGCAGCAGCTCGCCGACGCCAGGCTCCGCGAGAAGTCCACGACGCCCATGACTGTCAGGAATGGGGCCCCGGCGCCGCTCGACAGCACGCCGCCCCGACTGGCGGCGCGCAAGCTCGAAATCCAAGCTGGCCACTTGCAGCGCTTCGGCATGCAGGACATGGACTGGGCCCCCCTGCCGCCACCGTCCGCGCGCACCGTCGACCTCGCCCTCCGCGGGGCGCGCCCAGCTGCGCCTGGCCCACACCGCCTGCGCTCCGAGGCCTGGCTCGCCTCCTCCCCCCAGCGGGGCCCAGGCCTTGGCGGCCGCGATGGAGCGGCAGCTGGAGGGCCCCCCCATGCGCGAGGACGGGAACTTTTCCGCGGGCGTCTTCCCTGCCAGGGGCCCCCTCGACGACGGCCGGCCGGAGGTTCTCCGCCGCGCTGGTGAGACCAGGCCGTCGGCGCTGGAGAACTCCTCCAGGAAGGCTATCACGCGGGCGCTCAACGCATACATGAAGAAGGCCGTGGAGACGAGCTGCGTCGGCACGCGGCGAGGCTTCCTCCGCGGCCGCAATTCATGCAACAACACCGTGGAGCTCGACGCGCAGGCGCGCGTTACATCCATGACGGCGAAGGACGGCGACTCCCCTTTCCTCTTCTCCTTCGACGGGGGCCAGGCCTTCCCGAGCGTCGAGCACGGCTGGCCCACTGCCGCCGCGCGCCATGGGGATGCCGCGCGGACCCCAGGACGCGCCGAGGGTCACCGCGGCGGCGTCGTGACCCTGGCGGCCTCGCGCTCCCGCGCGGCGCTCTACGCCGCGCGCTCGGGCATCCTCCTGGGCGATCCCGCCAGCGGCGCGCTCTCCGCGGCAGCGGCCCGCCCCCTCGGCAGGGACCTGGAGATCCACTGGGCAAGGATCACAGAGGGATCTCGAGGTGGTGCGCCGACGACCTCGGCGCCTTGGCGAGGCCCAGCCGCGGGCTTGCGACCCTGTCCAGAGTCTTTCGCATGGCGCGAGTGCTGGCGGGCCCCCACATCAAGCTGGCCAAGTGCTTCGCCACCCCGCTCGCCGCCCCCCTCGCGGACGAGGTCGCCCGCCGTGCGAGGAGGCGCCTGGCAGCAGCCGACCCCACCTGGGACGCCTTCCACGTCGTCGACCCCCTCGAGTACCTCTGCGTGCGGCTGGGCCCCGGGGCATGGAATGATGATCAATGGCGCCTCCCGTTCGCAAAGTACGCTGATCGGGTCGGAGAGGTCGCCGGGGCCGTGCTGACACCCGCACTGCCGTGTTCCTCACTCGCGAGCGGTGTCTCCCTGCGCTGGGATACAAAGCGCAGCTCCTCGAAGCACCGAAGTACCTCAAGAAGATCGAGCGTGGCCTGATGGCGCGACTGCTCCGTCTCCATGGAAGCTTGCCTGGAGATCGTGAATGGCATGAGCCCCCAGAGGTTGGCGGGCCAGCCATCCCCTCGGCCCCCGCGCGGTGCTCTGCCGAGAGGCGGCAGCTGACAGTCGCCGGATCGCCCGCTGGCACTTCCCGATCGCGCGCACGGTCGCTGGCCGGCCATGGCCCACTTGGTGGCAGAGCGACGCCTTCGCCACGACCCTTGAGACGGCGGTGAGTGAGTGCGGCAGCTCGGCCCGCGCCCTCGCCGTCCGCGCACTGCGCCGGGCCCTCGCCGAGCCAGCCCGCCGCGCGCCCCCAGGACTGGGCGGGGGCCAGGAGCTGGCGCCGCGGGCGCGCGCACAGAATCTCCTCTACTCTTCCCTCCTTCGTTCGACGCCCCCCGCCCCCCCTGCCCCCCCCCTCCCCCATTTGCGTTTGGGCAAGCGTCTTCGTTGCTGGTTCGGGGCATCCCCTGCCGATGCTGCCGCGATCGACTGGTCGGCCGTCGTCTCGGCGATGCGTCGCGCGCCTCCGTCCTCGAGGAGTGCCAGCATCAAGACGTGGGGAAGCGGGTGGATCACGGAGTCCAGGATGCCTAACCCATGCAGGGGTTGCGTTTGGAGGCGTCCTGGGGCCCGCGATTCGCCCTGGCATTACTATGCTGAGTGCTCGCCCATGTACATGCTCATGCGTAGACAACTCGGCTATGACCTCGCCGCCCCCCTTTCTCGGACCCCCTCCTGGTTCTAGGTTTCGCCCACCCTAATCCCGAAGCCCGTCAATTCACTGCTGTGCGTTTTCAAGTGTATCGGTTAGCTCGCCAGGGTAGCCCGAATCGCCATCTCCCCTGCAACGGTGATGTCGCTCGTTCGCTCGCTCGCGCGGCCCTTCGAGCGGTCGAAATGCCACTCAGCGGCCAGCGCTGCAGGAGGCCCCGCCCTCTGCGGCGCTAGGTCGGGCTTACGCCCCCCCCCCCCCCCCCCCAGACGCTCCAACCTCTTCCTCCTCCTCCTCCTCCTCCTCCTCCTCTCTCCTCCTCCTCCTCCTCCTCCTCCTCCTCCTCCTCCCCCTCCTCCTCCTCCTCCTCCTCCTCCTCCTCCTCCTCCTCCTCCCCCCCCCTCCTCCTCCCTCCTCCTCCTCCTCCTCCTCCTCCTCCTCCTCCTCCTCCTCCTCCTCCTCCTCCTCCTCCTCCTCCTCCCTCCTTCTCCACCTATCCCTCCTCCTCCTCCTCCTCCTCCTCCCCCTCCTTCTCCTCTTTCCGTAGCCATGTTGGCTCAAGATGCTTTGTTCCACAGGGGAACAAGTGTATACCGCTAGTCCGCGGCTAGCCTTCAGTTGTTTCTTGGCCCGATCAGTTCGCCCTGATCAGAGGTCAGTGGCCCGCGCGGCCCTCCTTGTCTTGTGGCTGGCCTCGTCACCCCTGTGGGTAGGCGAGGGACCATGGCGCCTGGAGGTCGCGGAGGTGGCGGTGGCGCGCTCACGCCCGACTGGCACTGCAAGCACTGCAAGTACGAAGGGGGGGGGGGGGGGGCGGGCGGGCATGCCACGCATCACGTTCGGGAGCAAGCGCAGCTGCATCTTCTGCGGTGGAGACAAGAGCAAGGTGTTCCTTGGCCAGGTCCGCGGAGAAGAGGGTCTGGCACGGCAGCGCCAGCAGCGCAGCCCAGCGGCTGCAGGCGGGAACGGAGCCAACAGCGGGAACTCGACGGCTATGCAGAAGGAGTTGGCGCGACTGCGAGAGGAGGTCAAGGGTCTACGAGTGGCGGCGAAGGCGGGGCGCCCTGCAGAAGGGGCGAAGCCCGCTGGTGAAGGTGGAGAGGATGACGAGGATGAGAAGCACCGGAAGGAGCTGGATGTCCTGGATGCCCAGTTGCGAGCGATGCGAGCGATCGAGTCGCCAGCGCAAGAGGTGCTGGACACCATCGAGAGGCTGGAAGTGCAGAAACAGGCGAAGGTGGACGAGTTGCGGGCCAAGAAGCCGCTGCTCACCCAGCTGCTTGGCCTTCAGCGTAAGCACAAAGCGAAGCAGGAGGCCGTCGAGAAGCAAGATGCCGCGGTGGCCAAGGCAGAGGAGGCGATCGAGGCGGCGAAGCTGGCTCTTGAGACGGAGAGGGCAAAGGCGAAGTCGCTGCGCGGAGAGGCGGTGGAGCTGGAGCAGAAGATGTGCGAATTCACGGCCCAGATGCCCACGCCGCCAGACGAGAAGGACACCCCCGTGGCGGAGGGGCCGAGGATCAACCTGGAGGGCCTGGGCGCGCTGCTGCAGGAGCTGGGGGCGTCGGGCGACGTGGCGGAGCGGCTGCTACAGCACCCGAAGCTGGAGGAGAAGGTGTTCAAGCGTGCTGGCATGGCGCGCCCTGCTCACGATGGGGCCCCTGGCGGCGCGAGCGGCAGCAGCGAGCCCGACCCCAAGCGGGCCAAGGTCGAGGCGGACAACGTGTCGATCGACCAGCTCAGGACCAGTTTCGAGGCAGCAGGCCTGGACGCCCCCAGCGAGGAGACCGAGCTTCGCGCGATGGCGCAGAAGATGGCGGCGGCGTCAAGGTGGGCCTACAGGGCTTACTAAGGTTTGGGAGCTGAGTGTGGTACTGATGATTGCAGGCATCATGACGGAAGCTTCCAAGAATGACGATATAAGCGGCAGTTTGGGCACTGCCAGTGGGTGGGCTGGCCACGGTGAATGCATCATGCGGCCGTGGGCTGACGGAGTATTTGGCGGACAGGCCCATTGGGGGCGTCTTGGCAGCGCAGGAGCACAGGGCGAAAGGGGACAGGCCCAGCTCGCTGCAGAACCAGGCGCGCGACCTCGGCTACCACGGGCCGTGGGCACCAGGACGGTCTACTGGCGACGGGCCCTTGGACGTTTCGGGTGGCGTGGCGCTTCTCACGGAGACGGTGGTCTCGGTGATGGCGCCGCCCTTTGCGCTTGCTCCCATCCTGGAAGAGGCAAGGATGCTGGCGGGACACGTGCACTGGGGAGTGAAGGGCGGCACCATCGTTGCGGTGGTGTACCTGCGGCACACGGTGGGCGCGGATGACGACAATTCGGACACGGTCCACGAGCTGCGCACCTACCTGCGGGTGCTCAATGCGTGCAAGCTGGACTGGGTCGCCATGGGGGACTGGAACATGGGGGTCGACGAGCTGCACGGGCCATGGCTGGAGGAGGTGCGAGGCATCCCCATCGTGCCACCGGGGCCGACATGCTGGCAAGCAGAGGGGGGCTCGTGTTTGGACGATGTCATTGCGGCGCCCAACTTGGACACAAAGCTGGGCGAGGCAAGGCTCACTACCGAGGCGGCGTCGCACCCACACTACCCCGTGCACGTCGATCTGGCCAATGTGGAGCGGGTCGACCACATTAGGGTGGTGGTCGAGCCGAGGGGCTTCGGGGCCGCCCCACCGATAGGGGCAGCACCGTTCCCCAGGGTCAGGATGTGGGAGGAGGTGCTGCAGACGGTCATCGACATCGACGACACCAGGGGCCTCGAGCATGCGTGGGATGCGGTGATGAAGGCGATCGATGAGGACCTGTGCGGCCGTTGGTTTCTGCGTGGCAGGATGAGGCGTCAGCACCAGGGTCGAGAAGGAGAACATGTGTTCAAGATGGTCCAACCCAAGTGGCAGCTGCCCCGCAGGCGGCGGCTTCACGACCTCAAGGTGAATGCGTACATGGCGGCGGCTCGTTGGGCCAGACACCTGGACAGGTATCGGGACAGGCTCATCAGGTTCCTGGCGGACACCAACAACGTGGACGTGGACGAGGTGGTGGACCTGCCCGGCGAGATACAAGGTTTCTACGACAACGCGGCCAAGGCGGGCTACGCGCGGGAGCGCCTCGACGAGGAGGTGGTGCAGAGATTCGAAGGCGGCCTCGAGCGGTTGGGCCAGGGCCAGTGGGCGACCAAAGTCCAGGCTGTGACCAGGGAGGCGGAGAGGCTGAGGAAGAGCTACGGTAAGGAATGCGACAAGGAGTGGAGGGACTGGGCTGCCAGAAGCTTCGAGGGGGGCGCACGGGCAGCGCATGCCTACGCACGCCGACCCCCAGCAGCTGAGGTGAGGAGGGCCACGACCCGCGGCAGCCCACACCAGCTGGTAGAGCGCGAGCTAGAAGAGTGGAAGGAGGTGTGGTCGCACCACGAAGTCAAGGCGCTGGACAAGCCACCCGACGTCGACGAGTGGGCGGAGCTGCCGAGGATGAGTGTTGCACATATACGGCAAGCAGCGGGGAAGTTCAAGGAAAGGACTGCCGTCGGCCAGACGGGGATTGCGCCGCGGGCGATCTCACACCTCAGCGACATGGGCCTGGATGTGCTGTCGGCGCTGTTCAGCCAGTGTGAGAAGATGGGCGAGTGGCCGACCAGCAGGCTCTTCACGGTGCTGGTCCGCCTGCCCAAGGAGAGCGGGGGGGGCAGGCTCATTGCGCTGGTGAACTCTGCGACGCGGCTGTGGGCCAAGGCGAGGTCGGCGATTTCGCGGAGCTGGATGGCCCAGGCGGCTGCGCCCAACTTGCGGGGCACGGGAGGAGGGGGCAGGACTTCTTCAGCGGCTGCGTTTCACCAGAACCTGATGGCGGAGGTCACTAGCCTCAATGGCGGCCACAGCGTGACGGTTCTACTGGACGCGTGGAAGGCGCTCGACAGCTTGATCGCCGAGCGGGTGCTAGGCGAAGCCAGATGCATGGGGCACCCGCCTCGCCGCATGTGGTCGATCCTGAAGTACCACCACGCGCCGAGGAGGCTCAAGGCTTTCGGCTCGTTGTCGACGGGCTACACGGCGCACCAGGGCATCCTGGCGGGCTGCTCAAACTCGATGGCAGTGCTGATGGTGGCCACGGCACGGGCGCTCAAGAGGCTCGCCAAGTTCGACGTTATCCCCAGGACGCTGGCGGACGACACCTCGGTCCAGCGGGTGGGCCAGGACCTGCGGGGCGTGCGGGTGCTGCTATGGGAAGCGGCGCTCAGGTACAAGTACGAGGCGGCGGAGGTTGGGCTGGAGCTGCAGGTGGGCAAGTCGGGGCATGTTGCGTCGTCGAGGCGAGGACAGACAGCGGCGAAGCCCTTCGCCTCGAAGGTCAAGATCAGCCCCAAACAGCACATGAGGAACCTCGGCCATGACCTCAACGGCACGAAGGCGCGAAGGACGGTAGCGAAGAGCAGGCTCAAGAAGCTGAGGCCAAGGATGAGAAGGGCAAGGACCTTGAGGAGGGCCGCTGGTGCCAAGGCCTCATGCCTGTGGCAGACGGGCTTGCTGCCTTCCACGGCACATGGAGCTGCGGTGGGAGGCGTATCGGCGAGTGAGCTGAGCGCGATGCGCTCGGAGGCGGCGAGACTGGCGGGCGCCAAAGGGCGAGGAGGCAGCATCACACTATACTTGGCGAGCCAGCGCAACCCTCACTACGACCCGATCTTCGCTGCCACGGTCGAGCCGGTCATGCAGTACGCCAGGGTGATCTGGCACCAGGAGATCAGCTTGGGGGCACTGGAGAGGGCATGGAGAGCCACGCTGGACAAGGTGGAGGCTGGCGACGACAAGCTCACGTGGGCGGGGGCCAGAGGTCCGCTGAAGGTGGTCATCTTGTCGTTCAGGCGCATCGGCTGGGTCATGTTCTCGTCGCTGATGGTCAGGCCAGATGAAGGGCCAGTGATTTCGTTGATGGCAACCCCACCGCGATTTTTTCGAGACCTCCTGAGACAGGGGATCCCGAGGTGGCAGATGAGGCAGATCGCTGCACACCATGACGTCACGAATTGCTCGTGCATTGCGAGGAGGGAGGAGGGGCGCTGTGCCTGCCCCAAGACGCCGCCACTGTGGCCGAGCGGCCTGCGCGCTTGTGCGGGGGGGCGGGGAGCGGCGGTGACTGGGGCGGGGAGGACGGGAGCGCTTCGCAGTCTTTGGGCTGACTCCCGGTGGCCGCGGGCCAGGCTCTTTAAGAAAGGATTATGTGAGCACCAGGGCTGCAGAGCGCGCCCGCATGGGATGGAGTCCCTCGAGCGCCCAGCGCTGACACAGCGACTGCTGGACGAGGAAGAGGAGTGTGGCCTCGACCCCCAGCTGGCTGCTGCTAGAGATGCGATGCTCGAGCACGGACCTGCCGGTGAGGGGCGACAGGACACGGACTCCTTCGCGGTCGGGGTGGGCATCCCAAGGTTGCCGAGAGTCGATGTGCCACCGCCGCCAGAGGACCCGCCGAGTTTTTGCCGGGGCGACTGGACGTCGCCGAGTGAAGAATGGAGCGAGAGAGTGTTCACTGACGGCTCGGGATACCACGGGGCTGTACCTGAGCTGCGGCGGTGTGGCTCGGCTGCAGTCATGATTGACGCCAATGGAGTGCCTGTGAGAGCAGCGCGCGGAGGTCTCGCAGGCGGGCAGCAGACTGTAGGCAAAGCGGAGAGAGTTGCAGGGCTCAAGGCCCTTCAGCACATGCCGACAGTGAGATTGATTATAAGCGACCTGCTCGGGTTTGTGAATGAAGGGCGCCAGTGGAAAGCGGAGGAGGGCGCGAGTTTGTCGGCGGCGAGTGCTGCCTACCCGAGCGTCTGGCGGCAGCTCACCAGCCTCCAGCGGGAGCCGCCCAGTTTTGCTTGGGTACCGTCCCACATGAGTGATGAGGAGGTGCTCGTCCCCGCGCCTGGAGGTCCTCCCCCGCCGCCCTACCTCTGGGTCGTCGGAATAGGTGGGCGGATGTTTTCGCCAAGCTTGGGGCCAGGTCAGTCAAGCTGCCTGACGGCCATTGCAGGTTGTATAAAGACTGTCTTTCGGGTGCCAAGGTGTATGCTCGCCACCTCGCCTGGGCAGTCCAGAGGAGCTGCAGGCCCGAACTGTGGGCCGAACGGGGCGAGGCCGAAAGCAGCGGCGGCCATACTAGGGCCAAGGACCCGACCCAACCAAGGCTCACTCTCGCGCTGCACGAGCATGGTCTTGTGGAGCTTGGGAATAGGTTGTTCTGCAGAAGGTGCCGACGCTCGACCAGGACTGCAGAAGCCCGCAGACAGCTGACTGGAGGTACCGACAAGAGATGCGTCCCCTTTGCTGTGGCGTTCCTGCAAGCAAAAATCCAGGGGGCTCGCGCCAACGCCGACCCGTCTGGGGTGCCTGGGGGGATCTCTTGGGCGGGAGCCTCGGGGGGCTCGGGTCCTGGGCGGGGGGGCGGTGCGGATCGTCGGGGGGTCGTGTGGGCTGGCCTCGAGGGGCAAAGCATCCTCGTGCCTGGAGGACACGACGTCACCGTCACGGGTACGGTGGTGTGGTGTCGGCGGTGTGGGGCCTACGGGTCGGACAGGGTGGGCAGAGCCTTTGCGGCCCCATGCCCTGACCAGCAGGAGCTATCCACGAGTCGCAAGCGAGTGTTCCGCGCGCTGGCTAAGGGGCAGCACCCCCAAGAAGAGCAAGACCCTCGAAGCCAAGGAGGTCCTTGCCGCCCTCGCGGGCAGTAGGGCTCCCGACGAGGAGATTGAGGAGCCTGACAGTGCTGGAGGCCTGACTGGCAACGCTGATGGTGGCGGGAAGGTTGTCGGTGAGCCGTCGGGGGGGGAACGGATACTGACGCTACGAGCAAGCTTGCCGTGCGGTGGGCAAGTAGGTCCAGCGACACACGTGCTGCGAGGATTGAGGCGGCTCGCATGGCTGCCGAGTGTCCTAGTTCTGGAGTCAAGCCGTCGGGTTACCGCGACCTGGCGGGGGAGGGGGGCGCGACGGCCAGCGCCTGCGTCTCCCAGGGGGGGCTTTTGGCCGACACTCAGCCCCCTTCGGGGCCGACGGGCCCAGTGTCAGCTGAAGGCCCCCGTAGCTCGGCGAACGTCACGCCTCATGCTCGGAGGGTTGCTAGCAGGGGGGAGCCCCTGACGCGCCTCAGACGCCTGCTGCTGCGGGTGCGCCTGATGCTGGCCACTCCCAGTCCAGAGCGCGGAGGGCGGCAGTCAGAAGCGGAGCTCGTGACGCGCCTCATAGGCGGGGAGGCGGAGGCGGGGGGGTGACGTTGGGTGGGGAAGCGAGCACCGCTGCTGCGAGCAGTCCTGCTGAGCAGTGGGCGAGCTCGCTTGGAAGCATCTGTGCTGCGGGACTGAAAGGCCCAGGGTCGGCTGGCGGCCCCCAGGCCCCTTGTGCCAGTCCTGCCTAGGGTGCTCCGAGCTGCGGGCAAGAGGGGCGACCCTGAGGCGCCTCCGTCGCCTGCAGGTACCGCAGGTACAGGCACGCCTGTCGCTGGCCCCTCCCAACCAGGGGCCTGGAGGACTGCGGTCGGGAGCGGAGCTCCTGGCGCGTCGCCACGGTTCCTCGCTGGGGAGGCGAGGCCGTGTGGTGGGGACGGGGGCGGGGTCGCGAGGTCGTCGTCGGATGGGGGTGGGGGAAGCACTTCGGCGCTGACGCCTGAGTCCGACGATGAAAGGCGGGCCCGCATTGTCCAGAGGTTGCTGCGCGCGACGCGGGGTGAGACGCCCGTGGCGGAATTGAGCCAGGCCCAAGCGCCTGGCCTGCATGGTCGGAGGGCCTCGTGTGGGCCGTGGGCTGGACCCAGGAAGGGTAGGCTCACTGGGCCTCGGGTCGACTGCTAAGCCAGTGGTTGGCCCCTGACCCTCGTCTCTGTGCAGCAGGGGTCCGTGCTTGGACTCTTGCTCGAGGTGATTTGCATTCCCATTCCTCCTCCTCCTCCTCCCCCTCCTCCTCCTCCTCCTCCTCTTCCTCCTCCTCCTCCTCCTCCTCCTCTTCCTTCAGCTTCTCCTCCTCTCCTCCTCCTCCTCCTCCTCCTCCTCCTCCATCTCCTCCTCCTCCTCCTCATCCTCCTCTCCTGCTCCTCCTCCTGCTCCTCCTCCTCTCCTCCTCCTCATCATCATCATCATCATCATCATCATCATCATCATCATCATCATCATCATCATCCTCGTCCTCATCCTCATCCTCATCCTCATCCTCATCCTCTCCTCCTTCTCCTCCTTCTCCTCCTCCTCCTCCTGCTTCTCCTCCTCCTCCTCCTCCTCCTCATCCTCCTCATCCTCATCCTCCCCCCTCCTCCTCCAAAGACCCTTAGGGGTTACCCATCTACCCCATCGAGCTGGCCTCCAACCACGTTGGCTCGAACCGCCCGGCAGCCCCTGCCGCTCGCGGCATGGCGCCGAGGGCCCGCGGCGCCTCGAGGGGGCGGGCCTGGCGCGGGAGACCAGCGGCGCGGAGGCCCCGCGCGCCCCAGGCGCCATGGCGTCCCCCGTGGGCGCGTGCCCAGGCGTCGGCGAGCTGCTGGTGCAGGAGGCTCGTCGGCTCAAAGAGCGACCCGTCGCCAAAATGACCTTTATGGTGTGGGCTCGCAGGGGTGCCCCCAAACGCACTGGCCTGCGCGTTTGGATTTGGCCCACCCGCGGCCCCCTGAAGCCGCGCATCAAGCGGCGGTGCGGCGCAAAGAGTTGTTGCATTGTTTCGGCGCGTCGGATCTCAGGAGGTGTCGGGGCTCCCGTAACGGGGGTAAGCGCCCATGGGGGCAGCCAATCCCCTCTGGCTGACCTGGGCCTGGGAACCACATGGGGCCGATTCGCCCTGCCTGCCCTCCGCTGCCCCGGGTTTGGGAGCTACTACAAGCGGCCGGCCTGGCTCCGCGGTAGGGCCGTGGCTGACCCTTTGTTTGCGCTGGCCCGGGGCGCGTCCCCGAGAGGCTCAGGGGCAACGATGAGGCCCAGGGAAGCTTCGGCTTCGAGGTTCGAGGCTCGAAGCATTCGAGCGGTTTCGTCGGTTGTCGGCGCTGTTCTGTCCTCGGGATGCTTCCCAGCAGCTGCGCATCACCGAGAGCGTTCCGGGAGTGCCAGAACCGTCCCGAACGGCCGCTGGAGAGCCAAGGGATGGCCCGAAAACCACCGCGCGCGGGGACAGGCTCCGGGGGGAACGCGTAGACCCCCAACCGCCCATTGTGATCGCCGATAGGGGGTGTGACAGCCCCACCCCGCCCAGGAACGTGCGGGCTCGCTGCAGGGGGGCCTGTCGCATGCTTCAGGAGGGGAAAACACAGACATAAATAATCTTCGATTCCCCCGAAAATATGGGAAAATATGGGAAGTGGGGGGAAGACAAAAACCCAGAAAACATAGGAAAATAATACGGGAATCCTGTGATCTTTGTGTATTCACTTGCGTGTCCCAGGGCCCCCTTCAATGCTTCGCGCCCCGAGCCATTCCCCCCCCCCGATCGCTGCCCCGCACAGGCGCTCGAGGTGCTGCTGGAGCCGCCGAGGCCACGAGCGGCGAGCACCTCCACGTCCATACCCTCGCGGTCCCTCTGCGCTCCGCGGAGCGCGGCCCCGCGGGTGCGCGCACGGATGCGCTCCGCGCGGGGCAACCGCGGCAAAGCGCCCCGTGTGCAGCCAAGACGCTGAAATAAGGAAGAGTTTGGATTCGGAAGGGGCTCGGTGTTCCTTACGTCCCTCCGTGGTTGTTCCTCTAGCCCTCCTCGTGCACCCAGGCTTCTTTTCAGGCCACAGAGGGGCTCCGTTCCTTACTCAGCGCTCCTTATCTCAGCAGCCCGACCGTACCCGTGGGGTCGCGGCCCCGGGGCGCCGGGCCCGCGAGGCCGTGGATCTGGACATGTCTCCTGCCCCCGGCGAGGGCCAAGCACTCCAAGAGGGCGGGCCCCGGCGCGCCGGCGCGCCTGCCGGCCGCGTGGCTCGAGGCCGTGCACGCCGAGGGCCGCCAACAGGGCGGCCGCAGGCGGAGGTACGAGCTCCACGTGGCCACTCCGCGCGCGAGCACGCCCTTCACGCCGCGCACGAGCGCGCCCTTCACGCCGCGCAGCGGCACGCCCTTCAGGTCGGGCGGCGGGTGCTGTGCTCAACAAGCCCAGGGGGTGGCTTACAGAGCCTCTTGGAAACCATGCTCTGGGGCCCTCCGGAAAGCCTCTGGGAAGCCTTCGGGGAGGGTTGTGTCGGGCTTCGGGGAGGTTTCGGCCACAGACACCTGTGTATAGCGAGCCCTGGACTTTCGAAAGCTACGCACATACACACACACACACACACACACATACACACGCACCGGTCCTGGCCAGGCCCATCCTGGCCCCAAGATCGGTGTGTGTGTGTGCGTGTGCGTGTGCGTGTGTGCGTGTGGGTGTGTGTGGGTGTGGGTGTGGGTGTGTGTGTGTGTGTGGGTGTGGGTGTGGATGTGGGTGTGTGGTGTATGTGTGTGTTGTGTGTTGTGTGTGTTGTGTGTGTTGTGTCTGTTATGTCTGTTGTGTCTGTTGCGTCTGCTGTGTCTGTTGCGTCTGCGTCACGATCGGTGTGTGTGTGTGTGTGTGCCAGGCCCATCCTGGTCCCAAGATCGGTGTGTGTGTGTGTGCGTGTGCGTGTGCGTAAGTGTGTGCGTGCGTGTGTGTGTGTGTGCGTGTGAATGCGTGTGCGTGTGCGTTAGCGTGTGTGCGTGTGCGCGCATGTGCGTCTGGGTGTCTGTGCGTCTTTGTGTCTGTGTGACTGTGTATGTGCGTCTGCGTGTCTGTGCGTCTGTGAGTCTGTGTGTCCGTGTGTGCGTGTGTCTGTGTGTCTGTGTGTGTGTGGGTGTCTGTGTGTCTGCGTGTGTGAGTGTGTGGGTGGGTGGTCAGGGTGTGGGTGTGGGTGTGGGTGGGTGTTGGTGGGTGTGGGTGGGTGTGGGGTGGATGGGTGTTGGTGTGGGTGTGTGTGAGTGTGGGTGGGTGCGGGTGGGTGTGGGTGGGTGCTGATGGGTGTGTGTGTGTGTGTGGGTGGGTGGGTGTGGGTCGAGTTAGCCAGCTCGAACGCCACCCGCCCTCCCACAACACAAGAAGCAAGTGCGTCGCGTCCGACGCCTGTCGTTCATCTTATACCATGGGCGGCTAGACGTTCAGCGCGCGACACGAGCTGCGTCCTATTCCTGCCGCGTATTGAGCAACGTCGACGAGAAACAAGACCGCGCGCGATGTACGCCGCGCCCCGCTCCAGCCTCTCATGTTGCATCGTCGGCGACAAATTGTCCACCGCGCGAAGTGCGCCGCCGAAGGTCACTGTTGCCAAAGGTCTCTCCTACGTGGACACGGCAACGGGCGCGCCGGCGGCGAACCGCATTTGCTTGAGGCATTATGATTCGCCGCCCGCCCAGCTCCTCAATCCGACGGGCCGCAGCGTCGACGACAAGAAAGTCCATGTTGACGAGCAGGCGTCCCCGCGCGACGCGCGCCGCGTCCCATTCCTGCTGCGCGATTCGCAGCGCCGACGAGGAGAAAGTACATGTTGGCAAGAAAAACGTCGACGTTGCGCTGCTTTTTGGCAAGTAGGACGGGGGGTCCCGCGTAGGGTTGGCCAGGCGTCCGCGCGCGGTGCGCGCCGCGTCCCATTCCTGCTGACCTTTTTTTCGCAGCGTCGTCGTCAAGAAAGTCCACGTTGTCGAGAAAAGCGTTGGCTTTGTATTGTTTTCTGAGAGGTAGGACGCGACCACCCGCTTAGGGTTACCCAAGCGACGTTCATTCCGTTTGATTATTGCTACATTTTTCGCAGCGTCGACGACAAGAAAGTCCACGTTGTCAAGAAAAACGTCGACTTTGCATTCTTTTTTTATGGGTAGGACGCGACCGCCCGCTCAGGTTTACCCAAACGATGTTCATTCTGCCGAATTCCTGCGACATTTTTCGCAGTTCGACGACATGTTGGCGAGAAACAAATTGAGTGTGTTCTTTTACAGTTCGGACTGCTGGGTTTTTATTGGCCGGCTAGGTGGGGGGTTGGGGTGCTTTGTCATAAGAAGTAAGGATGGATGTGGGTGTGGGTGGGTGATGATGGGGGTGGGTGTGGATGGGGGTGGGTTGGTGTGGGTGGGGGTGGGTGGGTGTGGGTTGGTGTGTGTGTGTGTGTGTTTGTGTTGGTGGGTGGGTGGGTCTGTGGGTGGGTCTGTGGGGTGCGCTGTGTGTGTACGTGTGGGTGTGTGTGTGTATGTGGGTATGTGGGTGTGTGGGTGTGTGGGTGTGGGTGTGTGCGCGTCTGTGCGTGTGTGCGTGTGTGCTTGTGTGCGTGTGTGCGTGTGTTCGTGTTCGAGTGCGTGCGTGCGCGTGTGTGCGTGTGTGCGCGCGTGCGTGTGTGCTTGTGTGCGTGTGAGCGAGTGTGCGCGTGTGCTTGTGTGTGCGTTGTGTGTGGGTGCATGTGTGTGTGTTTGTATATGTTTCTGGTTGTGTCTGTGTCTGTGTTTGTGTGCATGCGCATCGAGGGCGTACACCCTGATATCGTGGCGGTGCATTTTTTTACGAAGCGCCGTGTTCGCCCAGTTTCGGCCCCCAGGACCCTCGCAGATCTATTTGGCTCGAAAAATGATGTGGGATCTTGGGCTCTGGTCATGATTTTCAGATGTTGCCATGTGTTGCAAACGTCAGACCTCAGGGTCTGCGTCCATCCTGGGCCCAGCATGGGCCTGGCCAGGATAGAAGTGCATGTGCAAAGTGCTCTTCCTCCTGCCAGGGGATCCCGCTCGCCGAGCCCCCTCTTAGCACCGCCGGTGGTGCCGCGGCAGGATGCGCGCGGCAAGCCCCAAGGGCAGGGTGGGCCAGTGGCGCCTTCGCTGGTCAAGAACATCTGCGACAACGCGCTCTGGCGGGCAAGGGCAGAGACAGGCATGGAGACCAACCCTGCCGCGCGCCCCGTGTTCCCCGTGCTCCGCTGCACCACGCCGCCCGTCGGGAGGCAACCCTCGAACCCAGGGGCCGCGCCCCTGCTCATGAACGGCCCCCAGGGCCCCCCGCGGACGCTGGGGCACAAGGCGCTGCCGCCGGGCACCGCCCAGATCAGCTCGCAGCGGAGCCCGCGGCTGCTGGAGCGGCAGCCGGGGCCTCCTACCGAGCCGGGGGAGTCGGAGGGCAACTTCTGGCGCCCGCCCTCTTCGGCAGCCGCCGCGCGCCCCGGCCCCGCGGCCCGAGAGGGCCCAGCGGCCGGAGTAGCGGCGCCCAGCAGGCCCTGCTCGCGCCAAGGGACCGCCGGCAGCCGCCCCGCGTCGCGCCAGGCGGCCGCCAGCCGACCAGGGTCGCGCCAGACAGTGGCGGCCTTGCCCGCCTCGCAGGAGGGGGCCGCCAGCAGCGGCCTTGCTGCGCAGCGCCGGACGGTGGTGGCGGCCCCGCCCCGCCGAACGGTGCCTGCGGCCCCGCCCCGCCAGTCGGTGGCTGCGGCCCCGCCCCGCCGGTCGATGATGGGCCCGGGCGGCCCGTGGGCACCGCGCAAAGCGGCCGAGTCGGAGGCCCTGGCTGCGCCTGCAAGGCCTCCGGCTTCGGCGGCCCAGGTCGGGGGCAGCCTTAGGGGGGATGGATTGCAAAAAAACACAGGATTGCAAAAAAACCCTTCGAAGGATTGCAAAAAAAACCTTCGTTGCAATCCTTCGTTGCAATCCTTCGTTGCAATCCTTCGGTTTTTTTGCAATCCTTCGCTCAGCGGGGGGGCGCATCGTCTCCTCAATCGCCCGCCGACCGCCGACACAGCCAGGGCGCTGACATATGGGAACCACTCTGGATTCTGCAGGGGCTCCGGTTCCCGGGCCGCTCCTCGGGGCTGCGGTCGGGGAGCCGCCTGCGTGGCCGAGGCTCGCCGTGGCCTCAAGCGCCCATTCGTTCCTGGACTGGCGATCCTCACGGCAGCACCTCGGCCGCAGGGGCCCGAAAAGCCCACCCCGCCCACGAGCGTGCGGTTTCGCCATCGGGGGCCTGCCGGCGATGTGCGTCGCCGATGCCAGGTGGATGTGTTTGCCCCCGTGAGCCGCTCCTCCCCTGTGGTTCCTTCTCGCCAGGGGGGGCTGCTGCACAGACTCGCAGAGGCCATCGAGGACACCAGCGCCGACCAGGAGGAGCCCGAGACTCCGACGGGAGTGGCGAAGAGGCGCAGCTCGGCCTTCCAGAGGCTCATCGGCCGGCTGGAGGCTAAGAGGGAGGCCCCCTCGTGCACCACCAGCTCTTCCCTGAGGGCCCTGAGGGGCAACTTGAGCAGGGGGATGAGGCTCAGCGCGTTGGACTCGCGCCGGAGGGCGATCGTCAACGCTCCTGGCCTGAGCGAAGAGGATGCCCTCCGAGCCGTGTCCGTCTTCAATCGCTACGCCGGCCAGGGCGGGCGGAGCCCTCGAAGCGGCACGCCGTCCGGGCCCCTGCTCACGGACGGGGAGGTCCTGACCCAGGCCCTGGCAGACTTCGGCATTCGGGCGCGAACGCGCACGGAGAAGCTCGCGTTGGCGACAGCGCTTCCCGGGCAGGACGAGGAGGTGTCTGCCAAGTACCGGGACTTCTGCAAGCTCATCCTGCAGGCGCGGGAGAAGATGCAGTTGGCGATCGCCCCCTTGATATTTACCGCGTGGGTCCGCGAGGACGACCATGGCAGGGGGGTCCTGGAGTACGAGGGCATGATGCAGCTCCTGGCGGAGCTGAACCCAGACATGAAGACGGACAACTTTGACCTTGCACTTAAGGCGAAGTCCATCGTGAAGGATCTGGACAGCGGTGGCGACAACCAGTTCAGCTTCCACGAGGCCGAGCAGATTGTCTGGCGGTTGCGGGAGTTCAAGGAGTCGAAGCGCCGCGCCGCGGAATACGCCATCCGAGACCAGCACGCGCTCAGCCAGGCGACCTTCCAGGAGTTCCGGGAGCAGCTCGTGGAGATGCACGACGCCTTTGTGAACGTGTCTGAGCTCCGGAGCGGCAAGTCCGCCTGGAACCGCTTGCAGCTGATGCACATGCAGAGCCAGTTCGGGCTGCCGACGCCCAGAAACCAGATGGAGGCAGAGGCGCCCCTTCGGTTCCCCCGCTCCTCTCCTCATCCACCTGGCTCCTCTCCTCCTCCTCCTCCGCCCCCTCCTCCCGATTACACAGAACTCGATGGGATCTTCCTGCGAGTTTCAGGCCCGCCATGACACGCGTCCGCGGACAGAGATAAATCAGTGCAACGGTAAGGGATGGGAGGGAGGGTCAGGACGTCAGATATGACGCGAGCACACCCACCTTGCCTCTTCCCCCTCTCCTGTGTTTCCTCTCCTCCCTTTCCCCTCCTCCCTCTCCTGTCCCCCGCTCCTCCTGGTTCCCCCGCTCCTCCTCCTCTCCTCCTTTGAGTGCCCCCACTAGGATGGTTCCCTGAGATGGCGAGAGGGCTCCTACAGCGGAAACCCATACCAAAGAACACCCTGCTTGTCTCCAGGGTGCCCTGGGTTTCTTGGGGTTCGATGGTTTTGCGATGGAGAGCGTGACGTTCCCACACCAAGAATCACGGGACGCCCTGGGGTCTCAGGGTTGGGTTTCTTGTGCAAGGTTCTTTGTGGTCGAGCTCCCCCTGCAATGGGCCCCCCCCTGCATTCCTGGAAGGCCACCTTTCCCCTGCCCCGCCACCCTCTGCGCGACGCTGACCCGCTCCCTCCTCCCTTGCGGGCTCAGGCCTCCAGAGGCCCCTCGGCCCGAACAGGACCCTGCGTCCAAGTCACCGTCCGCCGCCGCCGCCTCCGAATGTGGCCAGACTGTGCCGTTCCCACCAGAGAGAGGTGCCCCTGTGGAAGAAGTTCCACCTGCAGACCCTGCGACCCGGCAGCGGCGAGGACGACTTCCCGGACAGCCCATCAGCCTCGGGCAGCCCCCGGGCCGGGGAGGTTACCGGCCGCAAGGGTGCACCCTCCACTGCGACCCCTGGCCCTTTGGAGCCAAGGCTTGGAAGTGAAGACCAGCTCTCTCGCCCCGACACCCAGACAGCCGGTTCGACGCATGTTTTCACGAAGTGGCTCCCCAGAGGTCCGGACCCAGCATTAGTTACCCGGGGCCGGTTTTGCCTCCCGGGCCGTGCGTTGACGGTCTCGGGGCCAAATATCAGGGTTCCCCAGAGGGGCCGAAAGTGGCCCGTCGTGCTTTTCGCGACGCGAGAGGGGCTTGGGGCACCCCGACATAACCGCGTGCGTCCGGCGATGTCAGCCACGCGCAGAGTGGCGTGGGGGAAGGGGGGAGGGCTTCTCAGAAGGAGACTGCTTCACAGAAAGCGCGGGCCTTGTCTGTAGATGTACGGCCCGCGCCTTCTCAGAAGCAGCCTCCTTCTCAGGAGCCCCCCTCCCGCTCCCCCACTCCCCCGCTGCGCGCCGCCAGTGATGGGGGCC
Source organism: Prorocentrum cordatum (assembly GCA_963575745.1). NCBI lineage: Eukaryota > Dinophyceae > Prorocentrales > Prorocentraceae > Prorocentrum > Prorocentrum cordatum. The sequence goes on from CAUYUJ010007779.1 coordinate 950,887, forward strand.
AGTTGTCCAAGCTCGCTCCACA
>CAUYUJ010007779.1:959968-999968 GCA_963575745.1 Prorocentrum cordatum
ACACACACGCGCGCGCGCGCGCGCGCACACACACACACACACACACACACACACACACGCACACACACACGTGCATACATACATACACAGCGCGGGACGCCCACGAGGCGCCCGCGGGTGGGCACCAGGCGGAACTTCGACACCATGCACGTGCACACGGCGCGGGACGCCCACGGGCGCCCAGCAACCAGGCACCAGCCGAAACGCCGACACACCCACCGCGGTGTTTGTGAAGGAAGCTGAGAACTCCCCCAAGTGCAAGCACTGTTTGGGGAATGCGCACTAGCCCAAAGCTTCTTCCGCAGGGGGTTCTCCAGGAGAGCCTCCGGCGGACGATGCCTTCTGGCGACGGCACATTCATGGCGGATGGTCTCTCTGACAAAGAACTGCCCACTCGGAAAGGCTCCCCCCCCCTCCCCACGGGGCTCCCAGCCCCTGGGCCAACCGACCCCCCGACCCTTCCCCCCACCCCAGAACTACGGCCACCCCCGTCGGCTGCTCGAGAGGAGGAGGAGGAGGAGGAGGAGGAGGAGGAGGAGGAGCAGGAGGAGCAGGAGGAGCAGGAGGAGCAGGAGGAGCAGGAGGAGCAGGAGGAAGAGGAGGGCTCCTTTTGTTCCCCTCGGCTGCCGCACCCCGCGTCGGTTGCCACCCCCGAGCGCCCGAGGAGGAGGAGTGGTGGAAGGAGGCCGGCGACGAGGGCGCCAGCAGCTTCGAGAAGGTGTTGGTGCTCTGCAGGGAGCAGCGCGCACGCCAGATGCGGGACAAGCTGGCCGACACGATCACGCTCTTTGGGCACTACGACAAGGACAAGAGCGGGCAGCTGGAGATGCAGGAGATATGCCAGATCCTGGACGACATGGAGCTCCTGCCCAAGTCTGGGGTGGAGCAGATGGCCATCGCACAGATGATCGAGGAGGTGGACGCGGACGGCTCCGGGTATTTCAGCTTCGACGAGTTCGAGCTCATGATCCAGCGCATCCTCGAGACCCTCGCGCAGATCGCTTACAAGGCCGAGACTAGCCAAGCCGCGTCGCTGGAGTACACCGCCGATCAGATCAGAGACCTCCGGGAGATCTTCTATGAGTGCGACACGACGAGCAGTGGCTCCATCGACCGCGGCGCGCTGACGGCAGCCGTGAGCATGATGGGGTTCCGTGTGTCGGCCGCCAAGCTCAAGACCATCACCGACGAGATCGACGTGACCGGCTCGGAGGAGTTCAGCTTCACGGCCTTCGCCCGCGTTCTCCGGGCCATACAGGACGACCTGCAGAGAGCCGCGCCCGCCCTCGCCCCCACGGCCGAGGGGCGGCGTACGGCTTCGGAGCCGCAGGCCGCCGCGGAGAAGAGACTCAGCGCGGCCGCCCAGGCGGAGGAGATCGTGACCCGGAGGGCCCTGATAACGCACTCGGAGCGTGAGCGCCGCGAGAGCGTGGAGTGACGGACATGCTGCAGCTCCCGACCGCGCCGATCGGGCTGGGGTGGATGGGATGGGCGATCGGAGGACCCCGCCGCATCGCCGATGCATCGAAGGTGCGGCGTGATCCAGGCACCCATCTTCGCTATCCTGACGGTCGCCGTGCGTCGGCGGTTTGGCGCGATCTCTTGGCCCCGCCTGCTTCAGCCCCAGCTGGGCCGCCTCCAGCTGGGCCAGCTGCCCCTCCCGACGCCCTGGACCGATGATCCTCAGGACGCGTGTTAACCCACTGCGTGTGTTACCCCGCTCAGCTCCACCGGCAGCACGTACCTTGTGTCAGCCCTCACTACGCCGCCTGCGTCGTACCGAAAGGTCTGGTGGACAGACACACGTTGGCGCTAGCACACGTCCCGAGGATCATCGACTGGAGAGGGCCTTGTAGTAAGTCTGGCCTGTCCCTCTACAGGGGGAATATCCAAAAATAGTCAAAAAATTGTCGGGGGACTAGTTGAGTATTTTTTGACAATTTGGGACTATGTTTTGAGTATGTTTCATTCTTCGGCGAAAACCCCCCAGTAGGGGGACACGCCCGACTCAAACGTTGGCGCTAACACACGTCCCGAGGAGGATCGACTGGAGAGGGCCCTGTGCCCGCGCACCCCCCGAGGCCTCGCCCTGCCCGCCCACAGGGCGCCCCGAGCTGGGCTGCTCGGGAGGGCGGCGCCGGGGTGGTGCGTGCCCTCCGTTTCAAGCTGAGCTCAAGGCGGGCCTGTCCCTCGGCAGGAGGAGTATGCAAACATAGTCAAAAATAGTCTGGAAACGATTTGCTTACTATTTTTGCCCATGGATGGGGTGGTATGTTTGGGTATTTTCTATCTTTCGCCCAGAATCCCCCCTGTAGGGGGACACGCCCGACTTAAAGCTGAGCTCGAGCTGCGCTGCTCCTCACAGTCTGTGCGCTCTGAGCTTTTTCCCCTTCCGACGGGTGTTGGGGCCAACCTCGCCAGACGTCGGCGCACCACGCCGGGGGCTGGAGCCCCTTCGGCGCGCGGTGATTTTCCGAGGCGGGGGCTCGGCTCTGGGCTGTCGGCGGGGCTGGCGCCCCCCGTCACAAGCAGCGAACGTATCCATATCCGCGCCCTCGCGGTCTGGATTCCGGGGCGCGATCCCGCGGACACGCAGTCGCACGCGTTCCGCGCGGGGCATCCGCGAAAGCACGCCCGGATCCGCGGGGGCGCGGCCTGGGGGCCCGGCCCGCGAGGCCGCGGATACGGATAGCCTCGGCCCCCAGTGCTTATTGAGAAACGCGAAGTAGGTTTCCAATGGAAGCATCTCGCCTGTCCGTGCGGTGCTAGCTGCGTGGTTTCACCAGGCCGCTCGGTCCGCATCGAGTAGCGGTGATTCATGCTGGTTCTCTACATGTTGTAAAGAGGCGGCGGATACGGTGCCAATCTGCACCACTCTAGGATTGAGGTGGGAGATTCATAAGATGAGTCTCTACGGCTACTGGCGTTTCGACAAAGGCGAAGCGACCAGATCCGAAGGCTCCTGCCGCTGCCACGGGCAGCTGGGCGGATGCTAGATGCATTCGCCCGCTCCTCTTGGTACTCCTGGCGATTCGACTCTAAAAGCTTGCTTGCCTGGATGATGCACCCGTAATGAACCCGTGAACCGTTGAGTGTTAAGCCCCTGCCCTCTTGCGCCTCTACGCGCTTGAGCCCTTGGGCCCTGGGGCCATTGAACCCTTGGGCCCTTGAGTTCTTGCAGTGGCATCCCCAGACCAACCTGGTGCGCTTGGGTCCGGCTGGAGCTGAGGTGAAACTCCGAATCCCCACACTCGCGGATACGTGAGAGCGAGGGGGCTCCTGGGTTGCCCGACCAGGGCTACCGGGCTCGAGCGCCAATGTACCAGTCGGGCCGCCGATTGCGAAGACTTTGCGGCCGGTGCCGCGACCCTGAAGGGGGCCGACGACGAAGACGGCGACGATGAAAATATCCAAAAAGTTCAGGAATGGGAGGGAGGAGGAGAGGGGGTCGGAGGAGGTGAAGGGAAACGGGAGAAGGATTGAGGGAGAACCAGTCAGGCCGCCGATTTCTCTGGCAAGACGAGCTGGTTGGTCCGCGCGGCGAGTCGTCGGCGGGCCGCAGAGTTCGGAGTGCAGCGCTACAGAGAGAGAGAGAGAGAGAGAGAGAGCCGCCGCAGGCACCGCACCTCTTCCGCACTCTGAGTCCGCCGCAGGCGGCGACTTGTTGCAAGACGGTGTGGGTGGGTGGGAGGGGGAGGAGGAGGAGGAGGAGGAGGAGGAGGAGGAGGAGGAGGAGGAGGAGGAGGAGGAGGAGGGGAGGAGGAGGAGGAGGAGGAGGAGGAGGAGGAGGGAGGGGAGGAGGAGCAGGAGGAGGAGGAGGAGGAGGAGGAGGAGGTGGGAGGAGGAAGTGGAGGGGGAGGGGAGGGAGGGGGAGGGGGAGGAGGGAGGAGGAGGAGGAGGAGGAGGAGGAGGAGGAGGAGGAGGAGGGAGGAGAGGAGGGGAGGAGGAGCAGGAGGGAGGAGGAGGAGGAGGGAGGAGGAGGAGGGGGAGGAGGAGGGGGAGGGGAGGAGGAGGGAGGAGGAGGAGGATGGGAGGAGGAGGAGGCGGAGGAGGAGGAGGCGAGGCGGAGGAGGAGGAGGAGGAGGAGGAGGAGGAGGAGAGGAGGAGAGGAGGAGGAGGAGGAGGGGGAGCAGTTGAGGTGGAGGAGGAGGAGGACGACGAGGAGGAGGAGGAGGAGGAGAGGAGTAGGAGGAGGAGGAGGAGGAGAGGAGGAGGAGGAGGCGGAGCGAGGAGGAGGAGGAGAAGGAAAAGGAGGAGGAGGAGGAGGAGGAGGAGGAGGAGGAGGAGGAGGAGGAGGAGGGGAGGAGGAGGAGGAGGAGGAGGAGGAGGGAGGGAGGGAGGGGGGAGGAGGGCAGGCGAGCGGCGGGCGGGCGGGGCGGGCGGGCGGGGGCGGGAGGAGGGAGGGAGGGAGGGAGGGAGGGAGGGAGGGGAGGAGGAGGAGGAGGAGGAAGGAGGAGGAGGAGGAGGAAGGAGGAGGAGGAGGGAGGAGGAGGAAGGAGGAGGAGGATGGAAAAGGTGGATGAAATGGTAGAGAAAAAGGAGGAGGAGAGGAAAAGAAGGAGGAGCAGGAGGAGGAGGAGGAGGAGGAGGAGGAGGGAGGAGGAGGGATGAGGGAGGAGGAGCGGAGAAGTGGAGGAGTTGGCAGCGTGGTGGGTGGCTCGCGGGTGGGTCGCGGGTGGGTCGTTTGCGGTTGGTAGCGACTGCAAGGGCAACCAACAGAGCAGCAACAGCAACCAGATCAGACCGCACCGCGGACCCCCACTTCGGCCACGCAGCCAGGGACAGCGGACGTTCGCTCGGCCCCTTCACTTTGATTACAAGCCACCACGGGCCCAACGAAAGCATCCTTGGGAGTGGCTCGGGCTTGAGGAGGGCGGGAGGGCGAAAACATCCTTGGGAGTGGCTCGGGTCTGGGGGAGCGGGAGGGGAGCACAGGGAAGGGGAGGGGGGAGGAATTGCGAGGAACAGGAGGAGGAGGAGGAGGAGGACCAGTGTAAAGTCAAGAGTCATCAACGATGATGGAATAGACCCTCCCTCCAAGCTCCCTCTTCACAGGCCCCTACAACGGTTCATTTCCACTGAGGGAACTGCTGCGTTGGAAGATAGCCGTTTGAAGACCATGAAGCATGCCAAAATATTGCTCTCGGGATTCCAACGCGACGGATCAACCTGATAGTTGCGTCTTGGCGATCCTGAATCGCGCAAGAACGCCATTCCTGGGACTTCAACATCGCGAATAAACTTAACTGTTGCACCCTCATAATCTTGAACCCTTCCGAAACACAAATTCTGGTACGCTGTTCATGGGGACCCGTGGGACTTGTACAACATTTCAAATACAAATGTACGCGGCGCTGAGGCGAGAGCCACATTTTGAAAAGGAGCCGCCCTCAATCAGTGAATCTCTTGCATTTGTAGCAACGAATGTGCGCGGCGCTGAGGCGAGAGCCACATTTTGAAAAGGAGCCGCCCTCAATCCGGAAAACCGTTATAAATGTTTGAAACGAATGTGCGCGGCGCTGAGGCGAGAGCCACATTTTGAAAACGACCCGCCCTCAATCGTGAAACTCTTGCAAATGTTTAAGTAATGTGCGCGGCGCTGAGGCGAGAGCCACATTTTAAAAGCGACCCGCCCTCATTCCGTGAAACTCCTGCTAACGTTTAAGAAGAATATGCGCGGCGTGAAGGCGAGAGCGGCATTTTGAAAACGACCCGCCCTCCATCTGTGAAGCTGCTACTGTCTGTTAAGCTTAAGGGTCGTAAGTTGGGGGGAAGTCTCGGGCGAAACGCCCGGCCCGCCCTAAAAATTGGCCCCGGGTTACGACAGGGAGAAGTTATTCATCGAGGACGCCGGCGGCGCATCACCGGCCGCTCCCTGGGAGTTTTTCGAAGAGGTGCGCAGCATCGAAAGTCGTGACGCGGCGCGTATGCCAGCTATCAAATAGCCGTCGGCCCATCCCGCCACCGTGCTTGGGTTTTGGGTCGGACGGAGTCCTCATGGACGCTTCCTGGGGTCTCGAGAGGGCTCTCGGGGGCCTCTGCGGGGCAGTTTAGGGGCCTCTTGGGGGCGTCCCAAGGGGCTTCTTGGAGACCTCTGGGGGCCCTCTTGGGGCCTCTTGGGGCTCTTTTGGGGTTTGTTGGGGGCCTCCAGGGGGCCGCTGAGGGCCTCCTGGGGGCCTCTTGAGCCGAAAGCTCGACATGTTCATTCGGGTACCCCTTCTGGGCCTCCTCTTGGGGCCATCCTGGGGCCCCTCTTGGGCCGTCCCGGGGGCCTCTTGGGCGGTCTTGGGGCCCTCTTGGGCCGTCTTGGGGCCGTCTTGGGGGCCTGTTGGGCCGTCCTGGGGCGATCTTGGGGGCCTCTTGGGCCGTCGTGGAGCGTGGGTAAGCCGAAATGGCGTGAACGTGAGAATCCTTCAAAAACCATTGGAAAAATTAATGATTTATGCTTCTCGGGGCTGTCTTGGGGGTGCTCTTGGAGCCCTCTTGGGCCGTCTTGGAAGCGTCTTGGGCCGTCTGGAGGCCATCTTAGGCGTCTTGGAGCGATTTGGAACCGTCTGGAGGCTCTCTTGGACTGCTCGGGACTCTCTTGGACAGGCTTGGGGCGCCCGTGGGTCGTCCCCGGGCAGTTTGAGACCTTGAAGGGGGCCGGCGGCAGAGTGGGGCCGGCGGCAGAGTGGGGCCCCCTCGGAGGGATTTTCAGGAGGTTTTTGACCAGGCACTGGAGAAGGGGGCCAAAGACTGTGCCAGACACTGTGTCAGAGAGGTCTCGCACGGCCCAACCCGCAGGGCGGGAGCGGCCGGATTTTAAGGGCTTCGCCCTCTGCCGCCGGCCCCCCTGTTACTAGTGCGGGCGGCTGCGCGGGGGTCTCCTTGGGGCCTGTTGGGGGTCTCCTTGGGGGCCGCTTGGGGGCCTCTTGGGGGTCTTCTCCTTCGGGCCTCTTGGGGGTCTCCTTGGGGCCTCTTGGAGACCTTGGAGCTTCCAGGGGCCCTCTCGGGGCGGAAAGGTAGAGTTTTCGGTTCGTGGACTCCCTCTTGGGCCTCTCTTGGGACCGTCTTGGGGCCCTTTTGGGCCGTCTGGGGCGCCTCTTGGACCGTCTTCGGGCCCTCTTCGGCCGTCTTGGGGCCGTCTTAGGGACCTCTTGGGCCGTTATGGGGGCTTCTAGGGCCGTCGTGGGGCGATCTTGGGAACCTTTTGGTCCGTCTCGGAGCGTCGGAAAGCCGAAAAGGCAAGAAGGCCAAAAACGCGCAAAAACGTAAGGAGCATCTGTGATTGTTGCTTCGCGGAGCCCTCTTGGAAGGCCTCTTGGAGGACTCTTGAACCGTCTTGGGGGCATCTTGGGCCGTCTCGGGGCCATCGTGGGACATCTTGGAGGCATCTTGGGCCGTCTGCCTCCTGAGGCTCTCTTCGGAGCCTCGTCGGGCAATCTTGGATGCCTCTCGGGCCGTTCTGGCCGCGCGGTGGCGTCACCATGAAAATCCTGGGGTGGCCCAGAGCAGCCTGGATTTGAGGTTCACCCCCCCGTTGGCTGTTTGGTGGCGCGGTGGGATCCCTTGGCGGACAGAAAACAGGAGGCAGGAAACAGGATTGGAGAGACAAGTGGCCAAACAACAAATGACAACACACTGCACATGACAGCAGACCGCACACACCTTCGCAGCCTTGCGCCCCGAGAGGGGGCCGGCGGATAAGGAAAAGTAATGGTGGAGGAGGAGGAGGAGGAGGAGGAGGAAGAATAAGTAAAAAAAGGAGGAAGAAGAAGAAGAAGAGGAGGAGGAGGAGGAGGATAAGAAAAGTGGGAGGAGGAGGAGGGGGAGGGGGAGGAGGAGGAGAAGGATGAAGAGGAAGAGGAGGAGGAGGAGGAGGAGGAGGAGAGGAAGGGAGGAGGTGATGGAGGAGAGAGGAGGGAGGATGGGGGGAGGGGAGAGGGAGGGGAAGGGGAAGTGAGAAAAGGAAGAGGTGATTCGAGGTGGACGGGCAGGGGAAGGGGCGCGGGAGAAGCGGAAGGGGGCACAAGATTGAAGACCCAGGAGCCCCCAGCGCAATGTCATGGCCTCCGTCGCCCCTCCTCCTCGGAGAGGGGGGGGCGCTCTGCGCCTGTTGCCTTTTGGCCACATGCCGCCTCCATCCCCTGTTGTCAACTTGTCCACGTTGACAGCGTTACAGCCTGCCTCCTCGTGCGTGGGCCTGGAGATCTGCACCGTACGGCCCAAGAGATCGCGTAGACCCCGAGCTCCAGGCAAGGAGGCCCCGAGGTGTTAACGTGATCAGTGTTGCCTGTGGTGCACCCGCACGACCTTGCGTGGGCCCCGAGAGCGAAGACCGATCCGGCAGAAGCTCGCTCTGGCAGAAGCGCGCCCGCGGCGACCGCTCCAGCAGAGCCGCTCTGGCAGAAGCCCGCTTCTGCCGCGACCGCTCTGGCAGAAGCTTGCTTTGGCAGCGCGCACCGGCGGAAGCCCACCCTGGCAGCAGAAGCCTGCTTTGCCAGAAGCGCGCACCAGCGGAAGCCTGCTCCGGCAGAAGCCCGCTCCGGCAGGGACCGCTCCAGCATCCGGCAGAAGCCCACCCGTCTGCTTCAATGTCCCGTCCGTCCGACCCGCCCGGTAGGATCCGCCGGTCCGTCCCGCCCGTTGCGTTCGCCCGCCCGACCCGCCGGTTTGGGTCCGATTGCTAACCTTATTCCTGCTCTTCTTTCCTCCCACTCTTGCAACTTATTGTTCGTCCTCTATCCTCCTCCGTCCTCCATCCTCCTCCCTCCCTCTTGCCCCCCTCCCTTCTCGTTTCTTTCTCCCTTCTTCGCTTTCTCCCTCCGCATCCAGTGGGATGTGTCGCTTCCTTCCTTGCCCAGGCCGTGGGGTGCAAGAACGTGACGGAAGGTTCCTCAGAAGGCTCGGCCGGCCAGGAGAGGAGCAGGAGAGGGAGGAGGCGGGAGGAGTGGAAGGGAGGGGGGGGGAGGAGGCCGAAGACAAAGAAGTTGTTCAAGATAAGCTTTCGGGGCCCCTCACGGATTTCTCGCATCGGCGTCAGGCCCCCGGCCGGCGCCTCCAGCGCCGCCCCTGCCGCGCTCCGCGCGCTCGGGCAGGGGGGGAGAGCGAGCTACGAAGCTTTGCGTGCGCAATGCAGTTCTGCGCGCTCTGGGGCGAGAAACGGGGAGCAGGAGGAGAGGAGGAGGAGGAGGAGGAGGAGGAGGAGGAGGAGGAGGATGAAAGAGGAGGGGGAAGAGGAGGAGGAAGGAGAGGAGAAAGAGAAGGAGGAGGAGGAGGAGGAGGAGGAGAGGAGACGGATCGAGATCCGAAGTTCCCCCACGTGTCCCCCACCCCTCCTGGTTTTGATTGTCGTTTAGAAAGGAGCACTGCTGCTTCCATGCCTTTTCTCTACCGCCCCCTCACCTTCTCGCTTCCTCCTCGAGTACTCTTCGGTTCGTCTCCGCTTGTCCCTTGTGTCCACTCCTTCGTTCTCCCCGGGTGCTTCAACTCCGCAGCTGCCGCCACGGTCGTGAGCCCCTGTGAGGCCACCGGAGTGCGGCTTGATCCAGATCCAAACTGAACTACTAAGCTTCGCCCCACTGGGTGGTGCGAACAGCACGGCAGGCGTCAGTTTCGTGGACTTGAGGGGAGCGAGCAAAGTGCGATCTTAAGTCAGATCAAAACGAAGCATCGCCTGCCTGGGCGGTGCCATCTGTGTACTTGTCGTCACCTTCATGAGCTTATGAAGGGGGTCCACCCAAATGAAGTCGTCACAATATCAAACTAGGCATCGGTTCGTTGGGTGGTGCCAATTGCACAGATTTCGTCATTACCTTGGGCTGGTAGGGGGTCCAGGGAGTGCGGTCTTGTTGAGATCAGAACAAAATCACGCCACCGTGGACGGCGCCAACTTCGAAACTGACGCCACTTTTATGAACTTGTGTGGGGGTTAACGGCATGCGGTCTTACCGAGATTTGATGTGTTAACGCTTCGCCCACCAGCCCATCCAGACACGATGCCCAGCGGAGCTGCCCTAATTTGAAGATATTTGGGGCCTGTGTTGACCAGAGGCCCCTTGGATGCGTATTTGGATCTCTTGGGGGTCCCTTGGGTGTCTCTTAGAAGCGCAGTGGGGCGTGTTGGAGGCCTATTGCAGGCTTTTGGGGTACCTGTGGGGGCCTCTTGGGGGCTGATTGGTGTTCTAGTGAGGGCTTGTAGGGCCATCTTGGGGCCATCTGGGAGGCGATCGATCAAGGAAGGGAAGGTCCCCTGACAGGACTTCCTCCCGCGGAGGCCAACCTTGGTTCAAGACCTAAGAATAAAAAGGATGTGTGAGTTCTCGCCGAGGCCTTCTTGTACGCTCTAATGGGTCGCCGCCCCCCGTCCAGACCCAGGGGGGGGAGGGGGTACACCCCTGCCCGAAGGGGACGAAGGAAATGTAGGAGGAAACTCCCTAAACAATCTACGCCCTCAAGGACAGGTGGGGCTAGAGAACGTCATCCTGTGCGGTACGGACCAGTCAGATCCAGACTGGGCCTCGCTTCCCGGGGTGGTGTCAATTGCGCACTTGTCGCCAATGTGGTGGCATTATGGGAGGTCCCGCGGAGTCGGGCCGTGTTGGGCCGTCGTTTTGATTACAGGAATGATGTTCTTGCTTCTGATTGTCCTCCCGCAACCTCTTGCCCCCTACATCCCACCTGCCCCCTATCGTACCTTCATTGGTGCTGCCTGCGCAACTGCGCAACTGTCGTCACAGTATGAGCTTATGGGGTCCAGCGGAGTTCGGTCTTACCCGGACCCAAAATAGAGTTCGCATTATTGCTTGGTGCCAACTGCGCAACTGTCGCAATTGTCATGAGTTTGTTGGGGGGGTCCAGCCTGGTGCGGTTGTACCTAGACCCAGTCTAGAAATCGCCCCCTTTGATGGTGCTAATTGCGCAACCGTCGCCAAGTGCATGAGCTCCTGCGGGTTCCAGCGAGACGCGGTCACTCAAATCAAAATCAGATTTCGGTTCCTTGAGTGATGAGATTGCGCAGTCGTCGCCATGCCCGTGAGCTTGAGGGGTTGGGTGGCAGCGGAGCGCGGTCTTACCTAGGCGCACACCAAACCTCGCCTCCTTGGGCGGTGTCAACTGCGTAAGTGTCGCTGCTGTCGTGAGCTGATCAGGCATCAGACAGCGCCCGGCGGGACTGCTCATAAAGTGATTGGTCCAGTTGGGCGCGGTCCTACCAAGACCAAACCCAGACTTCGCCTCCCTGGGTGGTGCCAGCTGTGAGATGTCGCCACGTTATTGAGCTCGTGGGGGGTCCTGTGGAGTGCGGTCGCACCCATGCCCAAAGCAGACACCGCCCCATTGGGTAGTGCCACTTTCGCACCTGCCGCCATTTGCGTCAGATCATGGGGGTACTCAGCGGGTGGGGTGTTCTAAGCCCGATGGGCCTCGCCTCCCAGGGTGGTCCATTGCACAACCCCCATCACTTTCAAGAGTGTGCGGGGGTGGGTCCAGCGGAGCGCTGTTTACCCAGATCCAAACTAGAGGTCGCCTCACTTGGCCGTCTGCACTGCGCAACTGTCGCAAGTGTCTTGAACTTATGTGGCGTCCATCAGGGCGCGGTCTGATTGAGGTCTGAAGTAAGCTTTGCCTTCCCGGTTGGCGCCACCTGGGAAAAACCGAAGCGATATGTGTGTGTGAATGTGTGTGCCTCCGTGACACTGCGATCTTGACCATACAATAGCTAGACCTCGCCTCCGTGGGCAGTGCCACCTGCGTAGCTGTCGCCGCGTTCGTCAGCATGTGGGGGTCCAACCGAGCGCGGGCCTATCCAGCTCCAGACTATAGACATAGCTGCTCAGCTGCCGCCACGAGCATGGGCTTGCAGGGGGGGATGCAGCGGAGTGCGGCCTCATGCAGATCCAAGCTAGACCTCGCTTACTTGGGCGGTGTCACTCTCGCAGCTGCCGCGGCGAACGTGAGATCGTGGGGAGGGGGCCTCAGCGGAGTGTGGTCTTCACCACATAGGCCTCGCCTCCCTGGGCGGCACCACCTGCGAAACTGTCGTCACATCGATCAGCTTGTGGGGAGTCCAACGGAGTGCGCCGTTATTCCGTGGGTGTCACCTCCCCAGGTGTTGCCTCCCTGGGTCGCCTCCCTGGGCGGTGCCACACCTGCCGCCATGTTCGTGAGGTTTCGGAGGGTTGGTGCCGCGGTGTGCTGTTTTATGCCCAAGCATCCTTTGTTGGGGTCCTCGCTATGGGTGGTGCAAGATTGTTCCCTTCGTCCTCCTCCTCCTCCTCCTCCTCTCATCCTCCCGCCGAGCGATTCTCCTGGTGCCTCCTACATCGCAACCGTCTCCTTCTTTGCATCCCCGGGTGCTGCCAGCTGGTGCCAACTGCACAATTGTCGCCAGTATGCTGGCTTGCAGGGGGTCGATCGGCATGCGGCCTGACACAGATCCTATGTACACCTCGCCTCCCTGCGCGGTGCCAACTACGCAACTGTCCCCACTTCCGTGCGCTTGTGGGGAGTCGGGGCCGAGCGCGGTCTTACTCAGATCCATAATAGACCTCGGCCCGTGAGCGGTGCCAACTGTGCAACCGTCGCCATGTTGGTGAGCTGGCGGGAGTCCCGCTGAGCGCGGCCCTCCGCGGACCCGAGCAAGTCCCGGGGCGACGCCAGCTACGCAGCTGTGGCCAGTCCCGTGAGCCGTTGGATCTTCCAGGGGAGGACGGTCCCACGCGGTGGACTTCGGACGGAGCTAGGGCGAGGATAAATCCGCCCCTGCGCGTCCTGAACGCTCTCAGAGCGTTCTGGAATGCTCTGGCAAGGCCGCGGCGCCCGAGACATCCTCCAGAGCCGCCGGGTCTCAGAGATTCTCGATTTATTTTCACCCGATTTCATCGTCGCCCTGGCTTCGTCTTAGGACCCCCACCCGTGCTCTTGCCCATGCGTCTTGGGTGGGTTGGGTACGCCCCTGGATAGATTGCCCTTGCTAGGCCTCACGGAGGGCCGTCGCCGCCGCGTCTGGACGCAGCGCCACAGGGCCGCTCGGGGTGCGATTTTGGAAGGAGGGTGAGCGGGGGGGGGAGGAGGAGGCGGAGGAGGAGGAGCTGAAGGAGGAGCAGGAGAAGGGGAAGGGAGGGGGAGGAGGAGGAGCTGCAGCAGCAGCAGGAGCAGGAGCAGGACGAGTGGTTGGCAAGAGGAGGAGCAGCAAGTGGAGGATGAGGAGCAGCGGGAGCAGGAGGGTCCGTCTGATGACGCCTCCCAAGGCTCGGCCAACCAGAACAAGGTGGCATCGGAAGCAGTCACGGTATCAGGCACTACAGCAACGACGACCGCGGCAACATCTTTGCCTTACGACTGCGACAAGGACGCTGCGCGCTGGAAGAAGGCCTGGACGACTGGGAAGAAAGCTTGGCGCTGCCCTTATTTACGCCCCTCTGGCCAGGTGTTCCTTGCCACCGAATTTACAGCAGAACGCGGCCCACGTCGGGTGCAAGGGCCGATCAGACGTGTTCTGCTATACAAGAGAAGCCAATTCCCCAGCGATGTTGGAGGCCCTCTTGAGGTTTATCGAAGCGCGTCCCTTTCGACCAGCCGCCTAGTTAGCTTGGTCCTGGTGACTCTTGGGCTGGTGGGGCTGTGGCCTGTGGAGCTGCGGCTGATGGGTCGGGATAGAGGGAATACGAATCAAAACCCCGAGCGTCGGGGACACGTGTCCTTTCCGTATGCATCACTTGCATGAGCCGAGGAGTGCAGAGCCGCACAGGGCGGCGATGTTGGAAAAGGCAGACGGAGTGAGCGACGGTACGATGATAAGCACAATAGGCAAATGCATTGTTGTAGGGATGTTGGACCTTTCAGCAGGCAGTTTCTGTAGCGGGGAAGGTCAGGATCGCACGCGACGGCGTGCTTGGAGGAGCAGCCAAGGAATGGGCAGCTGCAACTCGACAGCAGGAGATCGGTCAGTTCAGTTGGCGTCATCTGTTTGAGCCGAGGTGTTGCGTGCATAAGAAGTTAGGATGCCCCATCGCGACAACGACCACCGCTACCGGGACGACCACCTCTACGTCGACCACCACAACTTTCTCTGACGCGTCTACGACGACAACCTCCACTGGCGCGCCTTGCAACAACCTGTGCTTTTACGAGGGTGTTGAAGGAGACATTTCCTGGTCGCGTCGCGGGAGAAGAATGAGAGAGGATGCCAGAGGGTGGATCGAGGAGTGAGTTCTTCGTGGTGGCTGTTGAGTCCCAGGTCCGCAATGCAAGAGCGGGGAAGCGCCTGTGCGATATATTGAAGCGTCCTCAAGGGCGGAAATGGCAAAAGGGTAATGGAGAAGGAAGAGTAACTGCGTGGTGTTTTCAGCAGCCGCGTTCGGCTTCAATAAACTGCGTGGTTGGGGAAGCCGGTTTCGATGTCCAAAACACGTCGTGTGTTTCTTGTCGAAGGATGCGGAGGAGGAGAAGAAGAAAGATAGTACGAATGATGGGAGGAAGAAGAAGAAGAAGAAGAGGGAGGAGTAGGAGGAGGAAGAAGAAGGGGAGGGAGGAGAAGGAGGAGGATAATAATATGAGGGACGAAGGGGAGAGGGAGGAGGAGGAGGAGGAGGAGGCGGAGGAGGAGGAGGAGGAGGAGGAGGAGGAGGAGGAGGAGGGAGGAGGAGGACGCGACGCCAGCGCCATAGAATCTAGAGCATCTTGGAGCACCTTGGATCACCTCGCGGAAAAAAACAGTGCACGACATCGACAGGTGCGCACGGGATGGACGCCCGAGAGATGGCAAGGAACCGGACCGAACCGAGCCTCCACCCATCCGTAGCCGTCTTGGCTCATGGCTGGGACCGGGGCGGGGGGGCCGGGCACCGCATGGCGGGCGACGCCATTGGCCCGCAAAGCGCGGGCCTGTCCGAGGAGCCCTCCTCCGGCGGCCTGCGCCTGGGCAACACCCTCTGCTGGGAGGCGCCGAACATCGCCGGCGCCCAGCTGTCCTTCGAGCGCTGCTGCCTGGGCTCCGAGGCCGACGAGGACGACTGCTTCCTCCCGCTCGGCGGCTGGTGCTCGGACGGGGTGAGGACGAGGATGAATCCGTTCCAGAGCGTTCCGCAATGCTCTCAGAGCGGTCCGGCACGCCCTGAGAACGCCGCGGCGGCGGGAGACGACCTCCAGAGCCGCCGGATCTCAGGGATTCTCGATCTGTCCTCCCGCGATGTTGTCCTCGTCCTTCAAGCAGTGGCGAAGCGTCCTGGCGTGCCTTTAGGCCTACTAAACAATGTTCTAAGAACCTTTGGTGTTGTCCACGAAATGTTCTTAGAACGCTTCTGGCTTGGACTGTTTTGTTTTAACACATTGGGATTATGTTATCAGAGCATTGCTGTTGTTGTTATTAGGACGATTCTGGGTTCTAAGACCATGCCGTGGTAGGCATTTAGGAATGCTGGGACGGTCGGTCCCTGCTCGAGTCCTGGCTTCGTTTCAGGTATGGGCGGGACTTCTGCTGCCACGAGCCCGTGGAGGACGGCTGCGACTGGGACGGGGTGCTGTCGCGCATGGCGTGGGCCGACCCGGGGAACCCGCAGACCGGAGCGCTGCGGGAGTACCCCGTGCTGCTGCGCGAGTTCTGCTGCCTCTTCCCCGGCGGCGAGGGTGGCGGCCCCCACGCCTGCTGGGGCGCGGACCCCGGCGTCGACGAGGGCACCTTGCCCGCCGGCTTCCTGCAGTGCTGCTTCCCGGTGCTCCAGCGGCGCCTCGGGAGCCCTTCGGGGGACCCCGCGTGGATCCAGGCGGAGCTGGACCGCGAGTTCGAGCCCTTCAGGGGGCTGCGCTGGACTTATCTCCCAGACCCCCGACGTCATGGTATTTGTTCACGACGCCGACCCCCAGAGGTCTCGACCCATTCCCGGGGGACCGGCTCTTCATCATCCTGAGTCGGTTTGTTTGACGGGCCCGAGGCCCGTCGAGGGCTCCCAGAGGCCGAACATGGTGGAACCTTAGCTGCCCCGATACGCAACACGCAACACGTAGCGTATTGATACGGAGCTCAACATGTAGACCGAACACGCACGTTTTGAACACGGACGTCTTGAACACGGCACGTGTTACGTTCCAAAACGTGTATATCAGAGCAGTTAAGAGTAGAACATGTCCTGCCGTGGTTTGTTTTGCCGTTCCAAAACGCGCGTATCAGAGCAGCTAAGAGTAGAGCATGTCCTGCCGTGATTTGTTTTGCATAGCCCGAGGGGGTCTGGGCTGGAGGAGCGGAAGGTGGCAAAGGACAGAAACGTTCGGGGGTCCGCGGGGGAATGTCTCGGATCT
The DNA here is from genome assembly GCA_963575745.1 of Prorocentrum cordatum. Classification (NCBI taxonomy): domain Eukaryota; class Dinophyceae; order Prorocentrales; family Prorocentraceae; genus Prorocentrum; species Prorocentrum cordatum. The sequence goes on from CAUYUJ010007779.1 coordinate 976,247, forward strand.
CGGCGCCGGGGACCTCTTCGCTGGGGGGTGCGCGGTTGACGCCGCCCTATTGGGGTTAAGTCGGGCACGTCCCTCTACCGGAGGAGTATCCAAATATAGTTTTTAAAACATAGCCTGGGGCGATTGTTATGGCATTTGTTTGATTATTGTTGAGTCTTTGTTTCGCATTTTTCTATCGTCCAAAATCCGCCTGTATGGGGGACATGCCCGACCTAACCCTAGGAGGCCCCAGCGCCGATCTGAGACATCTGCGCGGCCCTCCGGGAGTTTATGTTTATGCTGTTGTGCGCTCCCCCATCATCCCCAGCTGGACTCCTTCGAGGTTGCCGTCCTGGAGGTGCCGTGGGCTTCGGGGAACCGGCCGTGCCGCCTGAGGGTGCGCGGGGGCTACAGGGTGTCGCACTGTGACCTCGGGTTGTTCTGTGCGGGGAGCCCCGACGACCGCAGCCCGCAGCACAACGACTGCTCCTACATCCGCGCGGTCCGCACGGCGATAGAGATCCTGGGGAGGCTGCGGCCGCTCCCGGACATGGACCTCTTCGTGAGCCCCGGGAACATCGACACCGAGCAGACCGAGGTGCCCGTCTTCTCGAGGCTCGGGCCGAACGAAAGGGGGGGATAGGGAAAGGGGGGGGGACCGAAATCTGCTGCCTGCAGCTGGTTTCGGCCCCGCCGCCGGGCCCATTCCTCGATACTTTGGCGCCTCCCGGCGCCGGGAGGCGCTGGGAAGATCAGCTACGCGAGCTGAGTCTCAAACCTCCCCTTTGCTATCCCCCCCTTTCGCCCGGCCCGAGAGGCACAGGCCCCGGGAGCCGCGCGGGATGTACGCGCTGCTGCCCATGGAGTGGCAGCTGCACCCCTGGCAGATGCGGAAGCTCACGGCGCGGGTGGAGCGCGCGGGCATCAGGCTCCCCTGGGCGCGCCGGGAGCCCAGGCTGCTCTGGCGGGGGTCGAACTCCAACTGCATGCACTCCTGCTCGATCGCGAAAGCCTCGCGCGGGGACGTCTCCTGGGCCTCCTGCCTCGAGGCGTACGACTGCCGCGAGCAGTGGACGTGGTCGAACTGGCACAACACGCCCAGAGGCCGGATGGTCTTTCTTTCCCAGATGCTCCCAGCTCGGGGGTTGCTAAAGGTACCCCTGGCCCAAGGCGCCCCAAGTTTGGAGCCCCTGGGGCCCTCTGGGCCTCATAAGGGGTGCTCTGGAGGCCGTGGGGGCCTCCTTCGCAATCCGGAGGGTCCCTTGGGCCAGGGGCACTTCTAGCAACGCCCGACCAGCGGTCGACGCGAGGTGGACGGGCCTGTCGCAGGCCATGGACCCCTCCCTGTGGGCCTACTTCCAGGAGCACAACATGACGGGGGCGCCCGTGCCGCCCGCGGAGCAGGCGCACTGGCGCTACACCATCAACCTCTTCCTCGGAGGAGGACCAGGGGCCGCCGCCACGGAGAACCCACAGAGGGGGGGGGCCCGACGTCCCCGAAGGGGGGGGGGGGGGGGGGGGGAGTCGAGGGAGAAGGACGCAGGGGGGGGGGGGCAGGGGGAGGGGGAGGAGGAGGAGGAGCAGGAGGAAGAGGAGGAGGAGGAGGAGGAGGAGGAGGAGCAGGAGGAGGAGGAGAAGGAGGAGGAGGAGGAGAAGGAGGAGGAGGAGGAGCCAACCACGACCGACGGAAGGCTCCCGTCCATGCTCCGCTCCGGGGGGCTCTCTTCGCAGGGCCCCGTAGCCAGGGGCGGCTTTGGGGCGTGTCGCCGCCCAGGGGTCGGCCTTCCCCCCCCCCCCGACGGGTTCCTGGTGGCGGTGATCTCCCGGAGACTGACCCACTCCTGCGGGATCACTTCTTCTCGGGGGCGGCAAAGAGGGGGGTGAGGACCGGGGGTGGGCTGGGTATCATGGCGGGGGGCATGATATTTCCCGAGATTTCATGGCGCCTCTTCTTGTTTCATTACGTCCCTGTCCCGCGCGCATGCCGCCGGCCATGATTTGCACCCCCCCCTCTTGGACACCCCCCTCTTGGCCGCCCCCGATGGCCCATTCCTGCGGGATCAATTCTTCATCCTATAAGTCGTTCTTCCTGGCGGCGCAGGGTCTGGTATGAGGGCCCCCAGGGGCCGAAGAAAAATATACTAAGAAACCTCCCGTCGCGCTTCCTTTTCACGGCGCGAGGATGCCAGGGCCCTCCGAGGAGTTCTCGGCGGCGGTGGTCCCTGCTTCTCCTCTGATCTTCGGCACGTCCAACTGCGACAGGACTCACGGGTAAAGCTCTGGGGGCTAGTAGGGTTAAGCCGGGTCTGTCCCCCTACAGGCGGGTTTTGGACGAACTACAGAACATAGTCGAACAAATACCCCCAAATGGTCAAAACATATTCAAAAAATCGTCTCCAGACTATTTTTTACAATTTTTGAATATTCCCCCTGTAGAGGGACAGGCCCGACTTCATATTAGGGTCCGGGGGGGGGGACCGCAGCGAGCCCCATCGCCCCCGCAGCGCCGATGGGCGCCCGACAGCCCACACATCGCCCAGGACCGTGCGGCTTCGCCGTCGGGGGCCCATCGCCGATCTGTCGGCGATTCCAGGTCGACGCGTTCCCAGAAGATTCCCGACCCCTTCGAGTGATCTTCCGCCCCGCGCCAGGATTGCAAAAAAAAAAAAACACCTCGTCGGAGATGTGGGCTTCCCCCTGGGGCCAGTCCCCCCCCCCCGAGTGGTGGCCTTGGAATTGATAGAAGGAGGACCTCCCCGTCCTTTTTTTTCGGGGGGGAACAGCGCTCCCAGCGGCAAAATGTTGATTATGGTTTCCCCGCTGTATGATGACCTCGGACCGGCGTGTCGGGTCCTGATGCTTGCTAGGATTTACGTGAGACCACAAGTCAGAGCCCCGAATCATCAGGGGTAACTCGGGTCAGGATTAACTCGGGTTCGTTTTTCGGGAATCCGAACCCGAGTTACCCCGGACCCGAGTTACCCCGGATCATTCGGGCGCCCAAACGAGAGAGACGCGGCTCCGCCGACCTTTATGGCCGCTCAGACAGCTAGTATTCCTTGCTCCAGAGGGTTGTGTGAATAGTTCTTGGGTCCACTTGGGCCCACACTTTCGGATGCAACTCCTGGGAGGTCAAATTCTGATTTTGCCCTGGTCCGAAATCCAGCTTAATCTGGCTGAATCTGGCTGAATCTGGCTCAATCCCGCTTAATCCGGTTAATCCGCGGCCTTCTCTGGCGTCACAGCCCCTGGGGCTCAATTCTCCTTAATCCTTCCGACGAAAAACTCCCAGTAGTTGACGCTGCCCCTCGAGGATCTACTGGCAACTCTTCGCCGGGGCCCTCGTGCTCGCCCAGGACACGCCCTTCGTCTCCTGGGCGCTGGGCGTCGTGGGCGCCGGCGCCCGAGGCGCCGCCCTGCAACCGTTCGAGCACTACGTGCCGGTGAGGTGCCCGGGGGCCACGCGAGGGGTCAAGCAGTGGCGGAGCGTCCTGGCCTGCCCATGGGCCCACCGGAGAGTGTGCTACGAGCCTTGTGTGGTCTGCACGACATGTTCTTAGAACATTTCTGGCCGGGACTGTCTTGTTTCAATGCATGGGGTTTCTGTTCGAAGAACCTTGTTTGTGTTCTTAGAACATCTCTGGGCACTAAGAACATGTCGTGGTAGGCCTATAGAAATGCTGGGACGGTCGGTCCCTGCTCAAGGATAGGCTGTGGAGGGGGGGTCTCGAGAGGCGGATAGGCTAAGGGGGGGGGGGCGGCGAGCTGCACGGTTCGAGGTTTTCGGCCTTTCTCGCGGGTTCTCGGCGGCTTTCCAGCCTCGGGGTGCGCTCCAGCGGTTGCGCCTTGCCGAGAGCGGCCTGGGAGTGCCCGGATCGTCCCGAACGGCCGCCGGAGAGCCGAGATCTGGCCCGAAGACTGGTGGCAATGTTAGGGGGGGGACCAGGTCAGGGAGGGCCGCATCGAACCCCAATCGCCCATGCATCGCCGAGAGGGGCCCGGCAGCCCGCCCTGCACAGGAGCGGGGGCCCATCGCCGATCTATCGGCGATGTATCGCCAATTCCAGCTCGATGCTTGACCCAGCCAGTCCCCACTGGACGTTCCCGTTTAGGTACGACCTGTCCGACCTTCCGGAGCGGCTCCAGTGGCTGCGGGACAACGACGCCCGCGCGGAGGAGATCGCGCGCGCGGGTCGGCGGTTTGCCGTGCGGCACCTCGGCTACGAGGGGGTCCTCCTCTACGTGGACCGCGCGCTGCGGCGGTATGCGGCGGACCACTTGGCAGAAGGCGGGGCCGCGGCGGGGGTCGGACCCGCGGGGAGCCAGGAAGGCGAAGGCTGGGCCAGCTCAAACAAAAAAACTGACATCTTGTCTCTCCTCCTACTTTTGTGGGGCAACACTCGGGAGGGACAAGCTCAGGGGTGGAGACCTATCGACCCCCAGTCGCCCACGCATCGCCGACGGGGGCTCGACTACCCACCCCGCCCAGGATCGGATTCGCTGTGGGGGGCTCATCGCCAGCTGTGAGCGATGCATCGCCGATTTCAGGTCGATGTGCTCCCCCCTGAGCCAGACCCCTCCTGAGCCAGTCCTCCATCCGCCGCTCGCCGGGTGCCAAGGGAGGAAAGACACCCCCACCTCATACTTGGCGTATCCCAGACGGCCCTGGGCGTTTACTGAACAGACCTGTCCTCCTCTTTGGTTCCCCTGGGTGCATCTACTAAGCGGTTTTTGGTGGTCGGGTGCTTATTGTGACGGTGTTTTTGTTTTGCGCTCCCTAGTCCGCAAGGTGACCCCGACATAAAACGCATAGCGAGCGGCTTTACCACCCATCAGGCAGGTGCTCCCAAGAGGAAACGCCAGCATTCGGAGTCTCTTCACGCGGGAGGCTGGCTGAGCGAGAGCAAGAAAGCGAACCTCCTTCCCCCAGCCTCCAACCTTATCCTCCCTCCCCCCCTCCCCCTTACTTTGTCCCGGGGCTCAGACACCTTCAGGCGGGCTAGGATTATGTTTGAGAGTTCCTACATGTTGGTACTCCCTCCTCCGCGAACTTCCCTCCCCCGCCTCCAACCTCCTCATCCCTCTCCCCCCCCTCCTCTTTGTTTTTGTTCAAGGTTTCAGGCACCTTCAGGCGGACTAGCATTGTTTTGAGCTTCCAGCATTTTGATACTCCCTCCTCCCCCCGTCCCTCCCTCCCTCCCTCCATCCCTCCCTCCTCCCCTCTTCTCCCGAAGACTTTCGAAAGCCACAGAAAAGTGTTCAAACGACTTGCCAGAAGCTTCCGAACGCACCTGACATCGACGACGACGTCGTCGTCGACGGCGACGTCCCCCGAGGTCCCCGTGAGTCTCCAGAGATCTCCTGGGATCCATGCAAATCCAAGGAGGCTTCCGGAGGCCCCGGGGAGGCACAGGCTCCAAGAACGCTCAAAAACCTCGACCTTGAACTCTTCCATGCCCGAAGACTACGACGACGACGACGGCGACGGCGGCGGCGACAACGACGACGGCGGCTCACAGCGTGTCAAGAGCGGCCGCCAGCGTCCTGCGCGCTGCGCATTCGCTTCGCCGCCTCCCACAAGTTCGCGGACTCCACGAGGCAGTGCGAGGAGCATGCCGAGGGGGGGGGGGGGCAGAGGATGATCAGGATGAGGAGGAGGAGGAGGAGGAGGAGGGCGAGGAAGGCACGAGGGAGGAGCAGGAGGTAAGAGGAGGAAACCAGAGGAGGCGGGGAGGGCGAGTCAGAGAAGAGGGGGAGTGGGGAGGAGGGGGGGGGATGTGGGCTCCGCCGCCGCCTCAACCGCTGTCGTCGTCGCCGTTCGCCGCGACGACCTCGTCGCCGCCGATCCCGCCGGCATCGCCGCCGCCGTCGCCGCAGTTGGTGACGGCGTCGACTTGGATCTCGGCATCGCGCTAGGACGCCCACGCGAGCGTCCTCGGGGTGTGCGCGGAGTGCCACGGCTGCACGGCCGTCGCCGCGCGATGCCACGGCGCCCAGGGGAGGGCCGTCTTGTCCTCCTCCTCCGCCTCCTCCTCCCTCCCCTCCTCCTCCTCCTCCTCCTCCTCCTCCTCCTCCTCCTCGTCCTCGTCCTCGTCCTTCTCATCATCCTCCTCCTCCTTCTCCTCCTCATCCTCATCAGCATCATCCTCCTCATCATCATCAGCAGCATCAGCATCAGCATCAGCATCAGCATCAGAGTCGTGTCCTCCCTGGTGTTCTCTGCAGTCGGCCCCGACTGTCGGCTGGACCCTCCCCTCCTCCTCCTCGGCCCGCTCCTCCTCCTCCCCTCATCATCATCATCATCATCATCATCATCATCATCATCATCATCATCATCATCATCATCATCATCATCATCATCAGCATCAGCATCAGCATCATCATCACCATCACCATCACCATCACCATCACCATCACCATCACCATCATCATCAGCAGCAGCAGCATCAACATCATCAGCATCACCATCACCATCATCATCATCATCATCATCATCATCATCATCATCATCATCATCATCATCATCATCATAATCATCATCCGCCTCCTCCTCCTTCTCCTCCTCCTCCTTCTCCTCCGCCTCCTCCTCCTCCTTCTCCTCCTCATCCTCCCCTCACACCCCCTCGCTAGCATTGCAGGACCGGCGCTTTCCTTCCAGGAAGCAGCCTCCTTCCAAGAAGCCTTCCCCCCCTCCCCCAACCCCATTGTGCGCGCCGCCAGCACGACTCCCCCCAGGCTCAGCGTTCGTGAGCCGTCTTGAGGCGAACCTGGGACCATCTTGGGCGCCCCTTGGGCTGCTTGGACGCACGTTGTTCTAAGTGATTGAGACGATGTTTGCGCCTTGGGACCTCCGTCTGGGTCCTCGAGGAGCCCTAGTAGGGCGCCTTTGAGGCCACGTGGCTGGTCTGGAATCCATTATGGTTAGTCATGATCTCTCTTCGGCGCGTTGGAGACAAGCTGAGGTGGCATCTGGGGTGTCCCGAGTCTTTCACAGCCTCCTGCTCACGGAGCGGAGCGACGCGCTATCCGCTCGCAGGACAAAGCGTGTTGCGTGCTGTGTCAGGGGCCCTGATGCCTGGCGCGGCGGGGTGCGCTCGGGTCGTCGGGTGCAGCGCAGTCCCTCGGGCACAGCCAAGATAAACTAGAAGGGTCTTGAGGTTTGCTGTTCCCCCCCTTCTTTCTTTTGGCTGGGGTTAAATATCGTCCATCCTCTTTCTGCTCCTCCTCCCCCTTCTCCTGCTCCTCGTCGTCCTCCTGCTCCTCCTCAATTGCTGAGCGGGCTGTATAATGTTTAGGGGTTCTTTCTCCCAGGGAATAATGTTCCCTGGGCTACCCTGCACGACAGAGGAATGTTGAGCACGTTTGCAAGAGGATTGCAATATAGATCGACACTTTGGTCGCCGAAGACGTTGCTCACAATCTCCTCTTTCATCTCGTCGTCGTCGTCGTCGTTGTTGTGTGGCGGGTGCCGCGGGTGAATAACTATTTTCCGCTATTGGTGGGGTCTCAGCTTCATTCCGTCAATGAGGCCGCCGAGAAGAAAAGAATGTGTGTCCACTGCTTGGAGGGTTCTGAAGACCTTTCACGGTTACCCCGAAGCAGTTTTCCTTCACAGCCAGTTTGGCTCAGACCCTCGCGTCGCAGGCGGCGGCCGCCGCAGGCGAAGGTCACCTCCTGGCCCGTTCCCCGGAGATGGGCGGCCAGTGCAGCGTGCCCGAGACGGCCCACGCGCTGGCCAAGCAGGTGCTGCGACGGGCAACGAGCGGGGCCGACTGCACGGACACTCGCGCCCACCGGAGGAGAGGGGGGGAGGGTTCGAGGCTCGAGGTCTCCTGGCCTTCTCGCATGTTCCCAGAGATTGTTTCTTCAACATTGCGGTGATCTCCAGCAGCTGCGCCTCGCCGAAGGCGGCCGAAGCCGTTCCCAGGGTTTGCCCAGATCGTCCCGAACGGTTGCTGGAGGCCCGAGCTGTGATCCGACGGCCGAGAGACCTTACAGGAGACGAGCGCGCGCGCGCTGCCCGCGCCAGGTCGCGCGCAAGTGCCCTCGCATCCACGCGGTGTGCCGCGCTGGCGGCCCGCAGAAGCCGTTCAGGGCCCATGTCGATCCAATCGATATGATTCGACATCGTGTTCGGCCAGTTCGATCCGATTCGATTTCGATGTCCCTGCGATCCGATGCGGTCCGATGCTTGCACGGTGCCGCTGTGAATCCTGGCTCGGTCGATCCGATTCGATGTCGTTTCCGTGCCGATGCAGCTCGATCCGACGCACATGTCGATTCGATACGATTTTCCGACTCGATGCTCCCATCGCGTGTAAGGTCGTGGAGTCATCGTGCGCGAGGCCATTTTCCCAGACATCCGCCGGTGTAATTTCCTCGGTCCGTGGCCCCAGAGATCACGACCCCTTCCCTCGGGGCAGCTTTTCGCCCCAGATCGGGTGTTGATGGCCCCTGGGCCCGAAGACGGCCCCTGGACGCCCAAATGGAGGATAAAACGCCGCGGTTGAAGGAGGCAGTGCGCCAGAGATCCGGGTCTGCCTCCGTCGCTCAGGTGGAGACCGGCGTGATCGCCTGGCAGTGGCGCCCGAAGGGAGAGGTCCGGAATCCGCCAGGGAACGCCAGGGTCCGCCCGGGCCGGGCCCGCGCCGGCAGCTTGCTGCTGGCGACCGAAGGTCGCCGCGAAGAGGAGGGGAGCCCGAGGGCGGTCACAAGCGATGAGCGTACAGTCGGGGCGCTGAAGAAGGAACCCTTTGCGTTGGGGAGGGGCTCGGTGTTCCTCAATTGTTCCACACCTTGCCTGAAGTTTTCCTTAAGTTTTCGATGGGAAGTCGAAGTTTAACTTACGGAAAAAAGGGGCCCCGTTCCTTATTTTGGGTTCCTTGGGTCATCCTCTCTCCTCCTCCTCCCTCCCTGCCTCCCTCCCTCCCGCGCCGGCGGCCGGTGGCGGGTGCAGGAGCGAGGCGCCCAGAGGTCTGGCACAGGAGTTGCTGGAGCTGGCCATATCGAGCGACTGGGGGTGTGATTTCGGAGTCTGGGATGCGTATGCTCCAGCCCCAGGGCCGTCAGAGTCGGTCTGGGCTGAACAGGGGTCTGGGAATCTGGGGACCGGTTCTGAGCGGATGTCGTCCAACATGTAACGATGCCCTCGCGGTCTGGATGCCGAGGCGCGATGCCCTGGATGCGCGATCCCATGCGTACGTCTTGCGCGGCGCATCTGCGCGAAGCCGCTCCGTATCCAATGGGGACGCGTCTGGACCGCGAGGCCGTAAAAATGGATATGTTTCACGCCCACGAGGCAAGGTGTCTGTAGTTTCTGGCCCTGTTCGGCTCACCGGGGCCCTCCCTGGACTCCTTCCTGGAAGCGGCTCGGTATGAGAACTGAGTCTTGGGGAGAAGCTTTGGGGTCCAGGCGCCGTTGCCCTCGGTACCCTTTCTCTGTTCGTGGCAGCGAAGGGCTTGGTGCGAGATGTTGCCTCAGCCAGCGGTCGCTCAAGCTGGAGCTGCTCGCCTGTCTGTACCACCAGGGCAAGAATCTGGTCAGCGTGTATGAGTACACGACAACGCCACCGACGGTCGTGGGCAGCGGATTCAGTGGGGACGTTGTGCTCTGCAGGCGCCGCGAGAGAGCCGCTGTGAGGCAGAACAGCGAGACGGCCGTCCGCTGCGTCAAGAAATTCGACCTGCAAAGGATGAGCCTTGACAATCTGGCGAAGCTGAAGAACGAGGCCACCATCTACCTCTCCCTTGAGCATCCTGCCATCGCGCGCCTGTTCGATGTATTCGAGGACGACAGGGAAGTCAGTCTGGTGATGCAGTACTGTTCTGGCGGAACGCTGGAGCACGCTTTGAGGAGTCAGGGGGCTTTCGAGGAGCAGGCATTCAAGGAGCACGCGGTGCCGATGCTGTCTGCAGTCAACTACATCCACCGCGCAGGCATTGTCCACAGGGACATCAAGCCGCGCAACTGGGTGCACGAGGCCGACGGCGTCACCGTGAAGCTCATAGACTTCGGGTTCAGTGCCAAGCAGTTCCTGAGCGCAGAGCACTCCGACACCCTGCAGGGCTGCATGGGCACCCTGGGCTACCTCGCCCCCGAGGTGGTCCGAGCCGGGCTGGCCGACAGCGCCGCCTACGGCGCCGGGTGCGACGTGTGGTCGCTCGGAGTAGTTTTCCTGGAGCTCCTCACGGGCGAGCCTGCCTTCCACAGGGACAGCGGCTTCTGCGAGGGCTACACGGAGGAGGTGGTGCAGCGCGAGATCTTGGACGTGACCGCGGACGTCGTGGAGAGGCACCTCGCAAGCGCGCCGGGGGCGCCGCGGCCGCTCCTGCGCAGGCTCTTGACGCCGGACCCCGACGGGCGCCCGTCGGCCGAGAGTGCGCTGCGGGATCCGTACCTGGAGCAGCCCATCGCGCAGCTGCAGCAGCCGGCAAAGGCGCTGCCGATGGGGGTCGTGTTGGACCGCTTCCGCGCGCACGGGCTGGCGTCGAAGCCGTCTCGTGCCTGGCTTCAGGCCCTCGCCCGCTCGCCCACGCACCTGCCGTGGGGCGAGTTCTGCGTGCTGAGGAACACCTTCAAGATGTTCGATGCACGGGGCGGCTTTCGCGGCACAGTCGACCTCGCGGCGTTCTGCTCCACCGTCCTCGGCAGTTCGCCGCCGCCTTCTCCAGAGGCCTCTCCGAGCGCTCCCTCTCGCTGCGGCGGTGGAGAGGACACCTGCGACCTCCAGGCCGTGCCCGAGCTGGAGACCGAGGACGACGAGGCGTACTGGGACAGCTACGCCAGCCTCGAGGGTGGCGCGGCGCACTCGCCGCGCGCGAGCGCTCCAGGGCCGCAGGTCGAAAAGCACCGCGGCTCACCCCTCGGCCTTTCGGCCGTCGAGGTGGGCAGCATCTGGCGCCGAGTCTGCGGCGAGCAGGAGTCCCTGAGCTACTGCGAGTTCCTGGCGGTTCTGCTACCGCCCATCGAGGATGTGTTCGAGGACGCCACCCCTGCAGGCCGCCCAGGCTACCGTGGTGCTGACCCGTTCGGGCTGAGCCCGCAAGTCGCGGAGTGGAAGGTCGACGAGCCAGTGTCCTGTTTCCTGCAGTTGCTGCGCGGCGGCGCCAGGCAGAACAAGGTGCCAGTGTTCACCGAGGGCGAGCGGGTGCAGGATGTAGTGAAAACGATGACTGGCGAACATCACCGATGGGCAGTGGTTCGCTTTCGCGATGGACGCCACGCCTTCTTCGACTACATGGACGTCAACCGAGAGTTGGTGCAACTCTGCGACCGCGCTCGCGATGGTGAGCGGCCCTCGGCTTTTCTGGCTGCGCTCGCGGCCAAGACCGTTGGGGAGATCGCTAATCGCTCGGGCTTCTCGGCCTTCGTGCCATGCGTGGCCTCGACCCCGCTGAGGCGTGTGCTCAAGCTTTTGTCGGCGCCCGCCGCGGCCGCAGGCCTTGGGAGGCGCGGGTCGAGGCAGTGCCCAGTGCGGCGCGTACCGATCATGGACCAGCAGGGCAGGGTGGTGCACGTCTTCTCTTGCACGGACTTCCTGGAGTTGGCGATGCGCTTCCCAGGCCCAAGCAGCGTGCTCAAGCAGCACGCCGCCGAGAAGTTCGACCGCCGGGACTCCATCTTGGAGCTGTCGGCGCTCCACGATGGTCCCTTCATGGACGCGTTGCGGACCATGGACACACACTCACTCCCAACCTGCCCCGTGACCTCTCATTCGCTCTCTGGTGACATGGGCGGCGTGGTCGCTAGCAATGTGGTGTCCGTCACAGATCTGAAGTGGGTCATCGGCTCTGGGGACTTCCACCTGCTAGATGGATCTTTGAGCGCCTTCGTCACCTGGCGGTCCGGGATCGTCGACTCCCACCTGGACGAGATCATCCGGCAGCAGAGATTGAACCGTTTCAAAGTCGTTTCTGTACAGGTCTGCGATTCGCTTTACCACCTATCACAGCGGCTGCTGGCATCAAAGCTGTTACGTGTATTTTTATCTTCAGATGACATTGCCCGCATTGTTGGCATCGTTGGCTCGCGAGACATTCTCGTAGAGGTCATCAGCGACTTGATATGAGCGCAGCTCGCCCCAGGAATTCATGTGTTCCAGCAATATTGCTGCTACTCGAACGCTTGTTTCGTGTGAACGTAGCTTTCCCGCGTTTAAGCGCAGTGCCGCTAGCGCTTCGAGATGGCCCGTGAATATGTTTGAACTGCCGCCTGGTAGCGTCAGGTAACCCAGTTTCATGTTTTATTTCGGAGGCAAAGCCCTACCGTTTTAGCGTGCACGAACTTGCACGGGTGCTTGTCCGCAAGAGGATCCAGTTCGGACAGCGGCATTTGAAGTCGAAGCACATGTCAGTCTTTCAATAAGAAGGTGATGGAGAGAAGGAGGATAGGTGTTCGGAGACAGCTGGAGTCGGCGCCTTTACTTCTACTTCAGCAAGGCGAAGCGCTCGCGCAGCCCTTGCTGTTTAACGCGCTGCCACCCCGCAGAGCTAGAGTTCAGACATCTCGGACTTGCGATCACTTAGGGCACGATACGACACGGCAGAGGCCTGTCATGCTGTGCAGATGAGTGCCCAAGATCATGTTTTGGAGGTTTTTGTCCGCGCCCGCAGCCACGAGATGTAATAACCCTCGATCGTCGGATCTCAGTCGTTTATTGGTTGATCTCGGGAGACTCCCTCGTCGCTGGTGGCCCGACGCGGCGCCAGACATTGGCAAAGCCCCTGTCTGGCAGGGGTCATCCTCCTGCTCGGGGTGCGACGTTCCGGTGCTCAGCGCCAGCGGGGATCACCCGGTGTCCTCCCTGGCTGACCCGGTCTCGGGGGCCATGCGGAGCCGACCTCCCCTTTCCGCCCTCCGCTGGCCCGGGCCCCCTTAAGTGCGGGCCCCCCGTTGGCCCTGCCTGGTCCTCCTCCGCCGCCGCCACCTCCTGCTCCTCCGCCATCGCCTCCTCCTCCACCGACCTCCGCGGCGCGCCGCAGAGAGGGGTCCCGCGTGAGCCGCCGCGCAGGGTCGCCGGTTTCCAGGAGCGCACCGCGGGCGCTGCCGTCTCCGCCTCCGCTCCAAAACGTCGCGCCACCAGCTGCCATTTGCATCGTATGCCGTGTATCGCACCATGCGCAGGCGTGGCTCCGCTCCACTCAGCCTGAGGGCTTCACGAGGGCGCGTCGCGCAGGTGCAATACAACTGAGGATGGAATCTGGGTGATGGTCGGGGCTGGGCTGGTCTTCGATGCTTGGCTGAGGGTTCGGGTTGGGTTGGGGTTCGGTTCGGGGTGGCGATGGTGAGGGTCAGGATTGGAACAAGAGGCGCACGGGCAGGTTTGTTGCGTGCAGAGCGTTGTGTCTGGGTTGGGGCGTAGGTTCGGGGCCCGGTGTAGGGCGAATGTTGCGAGGGTGGCGGGGGAAAGTGATTCGAGTGCATGTGCTGGAGCGGGGAACGGTTCATCTCACTACGTCCTCCGACCCTGGTGCGTCCTACGGTTCTACAGCCATCCTTGACCCCTGAGGCATTCGCGCCCATCCAAGCTTCATGCGCCTCGCAACTCTCGTGGATCTGAGAGCACTGGTCTCATGATCCCCATGGCCCTCATGGTGTTCATACCCTCCGCAACCCTCGTGCACTTCACAGACCTCGTGCACATAATGCCCACATTTCTACCCACGCCTTGCGCATTCCTTCGCACTCTTCCCAGCAGTTCCCCCCGGTTCTTTCCCGCTTCTCCTACGTCGCGTCCTTGCCACCTCCGCTATGAGAAGGGGGAAGTCGAGATGGCGATAAGAAAATAGGAGGACGAGGTGAGACGACGATGACGACGACAACGGCGACGACAACGACGATGACGACGACGACGACGAGGGAGAGGGGAAGGAGCGAAGACACTGGACGCAGGACGCAAGACATCAGAAACCACGCCAGACAGGCGGCGCCAGACCCAGACACCAGACACCGCCCAGACCCAGACATCCGTAGTCGGGTTTTTGTTTCGCAACTTGGCTCCCCATGGGTGCGGACGTCTTCCCAGGGATCGGCTTTTCATCCTGAGCCGTTTTGCCAGTTTCCAGGGCCCGATAAGGGCCCCCAGGCCGAAAACTGCCCAAAACCGCTCGCCCTGAAAATTCGCAACGAGAGGATGTCAGGGGACGGCAGACGTCTTGCAGACGCCAGACACAGGCACCAGACCCTGGACATGCCCTGCAGACGCCACCACCAGACAGGGATCTCGAACAGCAGGCGCCGGACACTTGATTCTGGCACGAGATTTTGGCACTGGACACCAGACACCGGCACCGACGCAAGGTTTTTGCACCTCACTTGGGCGTCGCGTAATGGGGGGGCAACAAATTAGGGGTCAGCGAGGTCTGCAGAAAAGGAACATTTTAAGGTCCCCAAAGGGGCCCTTTAGGGCCCCGAAGGGGGCCTCTAGGGCCCGAGAAGTGCACATGTCTCTCCCCTCCGTTTGCCGACCCCCACATACTCAACGCCCAACTCACACCAGACACCAGACACGAACACCCACAGAACACTGGCACTGGACACCGCCAGAATCACTCATGCCTCGGGCGCTTTACGAGAAGGCAGGGGGCGTCTCACTGCGAGGGCCCGCCCCTTGAAACAGAATACCCCCTGAAGCCTCTAAGAAGGCAAGTAGGCACGGGCCTTCTTAAAATGCCACCCTCCGTCGCCCTGACCCCCGTGTGCGCCTCCAGAGGGTACACCTTTTCCTCGGGCCGAAATGGCGCTCACGCCCCCGCGCCAGCCATGCTGGTTTGCAGAGAGCGTGCGGAGCTGACCGACAGCCGCCCTCGCGTCCGCGCGGGCCGCGTGGGTCACGTTCTGAGGACTTCTCAGGTCGGGCCGCTGCTCCCGCCGCCGCGCTGGTTGCCTTCGGGCACGCACGCGGACCCGCGAGTGCCCGTCGGAGGACACCGACCGTCGCTATCAGCTCGGCGCCAGCCGCACTCCCGGGTCGGAGTGGTGATCTCGCCTCAGGGCCAGGCAGGTTCCAGGGCGAGAACGGCGCGCTCGCCGCGGTGCTGCCCGCGCATGCGTTGGCCGGAACGGCGCCGCCGCCTCGGCTCTGGGCGCATCCCAGTGCTCGAGCGGCGTTGCTCGGTCTGGGCGCCAACCGCAGATTTGTCTTGGAAATGTCATATCCGCACAAGCGTTGGCCACGTGCTCAGGGCAAAATGATGCTCATGCCGCGACGCTGCTTCACCCTCGAGCTCGCAACCAGCGAGCAGACTGTACCCTTGAGCGTTCTCGCCTCAGTGTTGGGCACAGACTCAGGTCGGAGTGATGCCCTGACCTCGGCGCTGGCCGAAATATGGTCTCCAGAAAGGCGTCTGCATGCGCGAGTGGCAGGCAACGTAAAGCGCCAATTAGCCGCTTCCTCCTCGGCGCCGGCCACACGGTTGGAAAGAAAGTTTCTGTCGCGCTGGCGTTGGCCTCATCGTTTTCGTCATCGCCAGCTCGTCGTACTCAAGAGATCCACATCCAGCTGTCTGCGGCAAGTCCCGCCACCGTGCCTGTGCAACAGCGCAGCTGGAAGAAGGCTGAGTGTAGGAACAGCGCAATTCCGACGAGTGGTCTGATGAGGACAGATCGTGAGCTCAATGTCGTCTTCGTCCGGGCACTAGGAAGGAGGTCGAGTTCACACCCCGCGGCAGTTCAGCGAGTGGTCTAAACCGAGGAGGGTTGTGATCCCGTCATCGTTTTCGTCCGCGCGGTAGGAGGAGGCGGAGGAGGAGAGGAAATGAGGACGATGAGGAGGAAGTTTCTTGGGGCACTCTAGGGGCCTCCTGGAGGCCTCCTGGGAGCCTGCTGGGGGGCCTCGTGGGGCCCTCTTGGGGGCCTTCTGGGCCTCTTGGGGGCCTCTTGGGGCCTCTTGGGCCGTCTTACGGGGAGGCGATTGGCCCGTCGGAGGCCGTCTTGGGGGGCATCTCCGGGCCGTCTCGTTGCCCTCCTGGAGCGCTCTAGGGGCCCTCTCGGGAGGCTCTTGAGCGATCTTGGGGTCCTCTCGGGCCGACTCGGGGCCCTCTCGGGGGGCCTCGCGGGCTGTCTTGGAGCTATCTTGGACGCTGCTTTGGGCCGTCTTCAGCGGCCGGAAACCTAAATAGGCGAGAGCCGCACAATTCTCCAAATACCTGACGGAAATCAATGGTTTTGGACTCCCGGGGCTCTCTTGGAGGGCCTCTTGGTGCCCTCTTGGAGCGCTTTAAGGCCATCTTGAAACCCTCTCGGGAGGCTCTTGGGCGATCTTGGGGCCCTCTTGTGCCGATTCGGAGCCATCTCGGGGGCCTCGTGGGCTGTCTTGGAGCTATCTTGGAAACCCCTTAGACCGTCTAGGGCGGTCAGAAACCCAAAGACGCTGGAACTTTCAAATCTTTCGAACACCCAAATATCATCAATGGTGTTGGTCTCCTCGGGCTGTTCTGAAGGGTCTCTGGGCCGTCTTGGGAGCCGCTTGAGTTGTCTTGAGGTCGTGTTGGCATCCTCTTGAGCCGTCATGGGCCATCTTGGGCCGTCTTGGCGTTATCTTGACTGCCTTGGAAGCCGTCTTGGAGACCACCTTGGCCGTCCGGAGGCCGACAAGAGCGCCGGAAAACAATTCCATAGGGCGGCGATGCTTGAACGACGCGCGCGAGTAGGGGTGAGGCTAGAAGGCATCTAAACATTCCAGACGACAGACTAATCAGTCTGACGCCCACTCCGTGCAAGCACGGTGGCAAATGTTTTGGCCCGTCCCGCACAACGTTTCTGACACAAGCTCTTCCCGAGCTGGTTTTGGAAGCACGCTTTTTCCCCGGCCCTCCTGTGTGAGTTGGGTCCTCGGTTCGGATCCGCAGCTCCCCGCGTCTCCTCTCCTCCCGCTCCCTCCACCCCTCCTCCGCCTGCCCAGCACACATGCCTTGGCCCTGTCGGCGAAGAACCCCTCACGCGCGCCGTGGCCCCATATGGAGGCCCTGCCTGCTGCTCCGGCGTGCGGGACCGCATTGGGCCCCCCCGCCCATCTCAGCGCACCGCCCACTCGATGAGGTGGCCCCCCAGGGGGCCCCGCCTGCGCACTCGGCAGGCACGACCACGTCGGGTTCCCCCGCCCATGTCGGCGCACCCCTCACACGCTTCGCGGCCCGACAGGAAGCTCCACGTGCGACCGCACGGGTTCCCCCCGGTCACGTCGCCGCACCCTTCGCACGTTCCGTGGCCTTGGGGAGCTCCACTTGCGGCCGCAGTGGGCGCGACCGCATGGGTCCCCCCCGCCAACTTCGGCACACCCCTTGCGCGCATCATGGCACTATGAGGGGGCTCCACGGCCTCAATAGAAGGAGTCCCCCAGAAATTTCCATGAGTTCGGATCCGTATGAGAAGGATCAGGATGAGGACGATAAGGAGGAGGAGGAGGAGGACCAAGAAGAGAAGGACAAGGAACAAGTTGGGGTGGATGAGAATGAAGATGCGGGGGGCGATGAGGAGAAGCACAAGGATGAGGAGGGTGTGGATGAGGCTCAGAAGGAGGAGGAGGAGGAAGAGGAACTCCCAGTTGAGATTCCTCGTCATCTTCGCCACCCTTGTCCTCCCTGCCTTGATTCGCACTTGTCCTTCTCATACACGTCCTAGTTTGTTTGCTCATCCCACGCGTTCTTCGCATCTGCCTTGCGGTACTCGCACCTGCATGGGGTTGGGTCTTTCGTCGGGCCAATTTCCGATCAGCACGTTGAAAAATGATTATCCCGCGTCAGCGTTGGACACATGTTACAGGATCGGCGATTTGTCCACGTCGTTGACATGGTGTTCTCGCCCCAGCACTGGCCGCATGTATGGTCCGATTCCTTCCTCGTCGTTGCCCCCCTTCTTTCCCTCTTCCCCTTTCCCCTCGTCCTCCTGCTTGCCCTGCTCTCCCTCCTGCTCCTGCTGATGTTACTCATTCCTTCTCCTCCTCCTTCTCCGCATCATCGTTCCTCGTCATCCTCGGCTGTCTCCTGCTGATCATCCTGCTCATCCGCCTCCTCCTCCTGTTCCTCCTCCTCATCCTCATCATCATCAGCAGCATCATCATCCCCCTCTTCCGATAAGCCTCCTTGCCCGTTGTGCATCACAGGCTGGGGTCAGTTGGGGTTCTGCCTTAAACGATGGTCGACGCCGACTCAGATGGTTTCAAGGTGGTGGCTTGGAGCTCGAAGATGCGTGGTTAATCGGCAGTGATTATCTTGACTTGATTCCACACGCCTCTTAGAGGAGCAAATTGGAACGACTAATACACGATGAGGTGCAGCAAGCGCAAATGGGAGAGCCGTGGACGTCCAAGGTGAGATTGGAGAGCTCAGTGCTACATGTACCAAGGATGTGCGGAAGAAAGTCCAAGCTCAGGCGGCATGGTCTGACACAAATCCTGAGATGTCAGATGATACAAGCAGAGTCCCTGTAGCGCTGCATGTCGTGGCAGCGCGTGTAACAAGAAGGTGTTCGGCAGGAGAGGAGCCACTCACCGGGAGCATCGGGAGCGATACGTCGCAAGCACTGGGAACCATTCTGGCGACGACACCAATGCCCCCGATCAGTGGGGCGCGAGGTAGCTGCTGCAGCGCAGACCTGACGCCAGACTATTCCGCGAGCCTGGCCGGCGCCCGCGGCGCCTCAGCGGATGTGGCCAGCCCGGCGCCCTCGCAGCCGCGCTTCGGCGGCCAGTGCAGGCCCACGCCGCCGACGTGGCACGAGCCCTGCGCCAGCGGCGGGGGCGCGGCCGCGGCGGCCAAGGAGGCGGCTGGAGGGCGGCCGCGTCCCCGCGCATTGCGGCGCCTCGAGGAGGTCTCCGCGGCTGCATGCAGCCCTTCGCGGCGGTGCTGGCTGGGGGCACGAGCCTCGTGCTGTCGATGTCGGGGTCAAGGCGCACGCTGAGTGCGGCGACGTTGCGCCTGGAGGTGGAGAGTGTCGTGAGCCCAGGCATCATGATCTGGCACTTGGCGGGTGCACGTGTGCTCGTACCGGCATCGGCGACGCAGGCCGAGCACTTCGACGACGCTTTGCTTACGGAGTTCCGCCCGGCGCTGCAGCGGCCCCAGCGCCAGCGACGGCCTGGCGCGAGCGTTGCCCCTTGGCCACGTTGCCGCCGGGACCCATGCCAGGCGCCAACGAGGAGGACGTGGCGGCCCACCGCGCGCTGCCAGCGGAGAGGGCGCAGGGCCCGACGCCGACGCGGATGGCGCAGCGGGCCACGCGGCCCGCCCGGGCGGCTGCGCCGGTGCGGGTGCCGTTGCCCGCCGCGGGGGCCGGAGGCGCGGGGGCCGTCGGCAGCGCGGCGGCCGTCGCTCGCCGCGCGCGGGGGGCGCCTTCCCCGCGCAGATGGCAGGGCAGCGGCCGCAGTGCGCACCGGCAGGGGCGGGGAGAAGCGGCGGTGCGGCGTTGGGCGTCGTAGCGTCGGCCGCCGCGGGCACGGAGGTGCAGCAGGTCGGCGGGGGCACGGGGGCGCAGGCCGACGCGGGCGAGGGCACAGAGGTACACCATGGGGCAGCTTCGAGGCGGCGAGCGCGGAGACGCTTGGCCGCCGGCCCCGTGTTCGCCTGTGCGACCGCAGCCATCGCAACCGCCTTGGGAGCCCCCTTGTCCAGCCACTCCGAGGGAGGAGGAAGGAGCGGGTCCGTGTCGATGGCCAGCGGTTCGAGCGGGGCGGCGCGACCGCGGTGGGCCGACTAGGACTTCGGGCAAGACGGCTTCGTCGCGAAGGACCTCGAGGAGGAGGAGGTGAGGCTCGACGAGGTCGGCGATACAGGTCCAGGTGGTGCCAGAGTGCGCATGCGGTAGGATGCGCGCTTGCACGGCGTGCTCGACGAGCACGTGCGCTGGTGGCAGAAGTGACCGCGAGCAGTTGTTCGGCAGCGTCGTCGTGCCCCACACTCCTGTGAAAGAGGCGCCGGCTGCAGGCGCAGGCGGCAGGCGGCAGGCGCGGCGGGAGCCCCGTGAGGCGGGCCCTCAGACGGCCGCGGCGGGGTCGTGGACGGCTTCAGACTGGCGCTGGTGGCGCGCCGTCGGAAGGTGGCGCCCAACCTTTATGTTTGACCACGCGTTGTATGGCTTTATTTGTACACAAGCCGCTCGGCCACGCGCATCCGCCGCCGCTGGCTGTGCCTTCTGTACGCTGCTGCCGCCACGCGCATCTGCTGAGCACATCTTGATGTAAAACATGTGATGTGTATGTTGTTCCTCTTGTCCCCTGGCCCTCCAAGATCCGCAGAGGTCCAAAAAACAGTCAGGGAGTGGCCTTCGCAGGGGGTGGGGGAGCTGGGATTGTGACGTTATTGACCGCAGCCAGGCCCAGCCCTCCCCCTCGGGACCTGGGCCTGGGCGGCCACTCGCCCGAAGGACTCTGGGCGGGTATCGCCCCCTTGGGCGTGTCAACTCCTTCGGCCACCCGCCTGCTAGCCCAAAGGGGCTGCCGCAGGCGCAGGCTTCTCGTCGGCCCGCGCTGAGAGCATAAGGCCCAATGGGGGCGACACAACAATGGAGGAGCTGGGGCTGGGGTGGCAGAGGAGGGCGAAACTGCTCCGCTGTCCACCGCCTGGCCCGTGTGCTATTCTGTCGAGCCCCGCGCCTCCAGGCTCGCCGCACCTCCCGGGCAGCAGGGAAACCAGGCCGCTTCGCCAGGTAGGCAGAAGGCTCGAATGTGCGGTTCGCGTTCCCTATCTTGGGCCACTTTGGGGGCCGTCCTGGGGCCCTCTTGGGCCGTCTGAGGCGTCTCTTGGGCCGTCTTGGGCCGCTCTTAGGCCGTCTTAGGGGACCTCTTGGGCCGTTTTGGGGTGGTATTGGGGGCCTCGTGGGCCGTCTTGGAGCAGCGGGTTGTCGAAAAGGCGAGGAAGCCAAAATCCTGCAAAACCGAAGGAATATCAGGCGTATTTGCCTCTCGGGGCCCTCTTGGGAGGCCTCATCGGAGGCCTCTCGGGGCGTCCTGGAGGCCTCTTGAGCCATCTGGAGGCCATCTAGGGCGTCTTCGAGCGATCGTTCGGCAACTCGGGCCCCCCTTGGACCGTCTTGGGAACCTCTTGGGACGTCATGGAAGCCTTACAGAGCCCCAGGGAGGCGCCATGGCGCCATGGCCGCTCAGGGACCCCCCGGGAGTATGGGGTGGTGCACGATTCCAGAAACTTTGCCAGGCAGCCCTTGGCATTCTTCCACGCCTCAACGTGCCGCAGGCATTGTGCGGCACTGAACTCCCCTATCGGAGCGCATGACCATCAAGTCGCGATCGCTAGCCGATTTGCAAGGGCAGTTTGTAAGGGGCGAGTGTGCAACGGGTGGAGCGATCGAAAACATATTGGGGCGGGAAGACGATTGCAAGATCACAAAAAAACGACGACGCAGTGACAGAGAAGTAGTGTCTGAGGAGAGGGGGCGAGATTGCCAACGAGGAAGGGGAGGAAGCAACTCCACGGCGACAAAAACCACGTCAACCACAAGCACGCTGCGAACCACGACGTTCACCGATACGACTCCGCCGACCACAAGGACGTTCGCCGATACGACTCCGCTGGCCAGCACCACTGAGATGGTGGCCGAGGTCTCTGAGGAGACGGCGAAGGATTCGGCTGTGCGCTTAGCAGCTTCCTGGGGCGGGATCTTCCTCCACCCATCGGGCGCTCCTGAAGGGGAGGGAGGGGGTCGGGAGAGGCTTGGGTGCGCGTGAGCTCACTCGTGGCGCTCTTCGATGCGAAAGGCCGCAGGCTGTGAGGAAAACCCTGGAGGCACCGCGCGGGCCCCCGGCCTCTCTCCCCATCCGCTCTCAGGCGATCGCAAACACGGCTTCGGGGGGCGTGGATTAGCGCCGGGCCCCGTCGAGCGAGGCGGCACCGGCCGCATCTTGGTGAGGGCACCTCCCCGGATCCATGGATCCGGCGATCGCGCGCCAGACCCATGGATCGTTAATCCATGTTTGCGCGCCCCCGACATTCGAGGTCGCTGCCAACGCCCCGAGGCGCCCGAGGAACAAAAAACTGCGCCTCTGCTGCCACGCCGAGGGTGGCCAGGCACCCGCCGACACATCGAAGGAGATCGGCGCCAGCAGGAAATGTGTAAGGCTTCGGGGTGCGCACAGACAGCCCCCCCCCCCCAGGTACTCTTAGGTCGGGCAGGTCCCCCTACAGGGGGATCTTGGACGAAAAGTCGAAAATATCAAAAATACTCAAAATAGTCCATAAAAAGAAAGAAAAAAATCGTCCCCAGACTATTTTTTTACTGTTTTTGGATTTTCCTCCTGTAGGGAGGGACGTGCCCGACTTAAAGGTAGCCCCGGCTGGCCTCGGCAGGCCCCCCCCCAGGTAGCCCCAGCTGGCCTCGAGAGGCCCCCCCGAGTGGCCCGGGGCGATCTCGACGCCTCAACCCTGGGGCGCGGAGCGCCCCAGGGGCTCCGCCAGCGGCGGCGCCAGGGTGCTGAGTCGGGGCTCAAGAGACGGGGGTCAATGCAAACGGGGGTCAGCCAGGGCACCGGATCCTGCAGGGTCCTGCGAAGACCCCCTCTGGCTGACCCGGGTTAGCGAGCCGCGAGGCGGCCGCGCATATTGACTGACCTGGGTTTGCGAAGACCTGCGTTGCAGTTTTGTTCTGTCCTGCATTGCAGTTTTTTGGTTTCCTGCTGACCCAGGTCTGGATTGACCCGGGTCAGAAGATCCCCGACTGAGACCGCCCCGGACGATCCGGAGGGCTTATTGAGGCCAGCTGGGACTACTCCGGGGGCCTGATGAGGCCAGCCGGGGCTACTTGGAGTGGCTGTCTGTGCTCGGCCCGAAGCGTTACCGGTAAGAAGGTTTCGATCTCCCAATGCTGAGTTATCCACACGGTGTCAGGAACCAGCGCCGATGTCGTCACGTTTCGAACTTGCCGTGGTTGATTCGCAAACACCACCTTTGCTCAACCAGCACCAAGCCCTCCGCAAGCCCATCTTGGGCCGCATCTTGGTGCACGTGAACTCCCGACATGGCTAGAAGCCGATACACATCAAGGTTTGTGCTTAAAATTTGTTTCGGGTCGCTTGGTGGCAGCATACGTTTTGTTCTTCACCCTTCCCTCCACCCCGAACCTGCTAGGGGGGACTAGCCAACGACGTGAATAAGAAGCGGGCCCCTCGCCCCCCAGCGAGCGCCCGCTCTCGAAGCTGCTGAACTGCAGATCTGTGTTGGGCGTTCCTGCATTTTGTGCCGCTCAGCCTGGCTATGTACAAGGACACTGCTTGCTGGCCGAAGGCACGGGCTCCCCGCGAAATGTCAAAGGGCCGGTACCCTGGGAGGGACCTGCCAGCAATCCGCACGTGATTATCCAGACGTGTTTTGATTCAGTTTCCCCCCGGACAGGTTGGGGCTGTTAGGCTTAAGTCGGGCTTGTCCTTCTACAGGGGAATATTCAAAAATAGTCAAAAAATAGTATGGGACGATTTGTTGAGCACTTGTTGACCATTTTGGGGCATTTTTTGCAGGTTTTTCGCATTTCTCGTCCAAAATCCCCCTGTAGGGGGACAGGCCCAACCGAACGTCAGGCTGAAAGAATAGAGCCCCCGACCCGCCTCGCACACCCTGCACACCACGGCCAGCAAGCCCAGAGTGTGCCAGCGCTCCCTGCGGGATCTTCGACGAGTGACGGCAAGGGCGTCCTCTTGTTCTCGGCCGGGCGCGACCTTCCAACGGTAGAAGAGGGTCGGCCGGCTGGGTTTTACGGCGCGTATCGGTCCGTCGGGCTCTACAGGAGAAATATTCAAAAAAT
>CAUYUJ010007779.1:1002468-1034968 GCA_963575745.1 Prorocentrum cordatum
ACTCCGAGGTGGCTCGTCAAGGACTTTTTGGGAGGCCCTTCGTGGTCGTCGACGGGGCGACCGCGCCCTTGGCAGGCGCCGCGAATGCCCGGGGTCCCGCATTCGGGAGGTGGCGAGCGACTTCGACTCCGCCTTCTGTTCTTGCAGCACGCTTCACTGGGGCCTTGTTTCGCCATGGAGCGAGCGGACGGTATTCATCACATGCCTCAGCGGGGTGACATCTTTTGCCATTGGCACTGGAGGGCCCTGTAGGGGGGGGGCACAGCGCTATGCAAACATAATATTATATCTGGCTGCTTCTGTTGGCGTACCGCGGCCGCCAGGCCCAAAGTGTGCCGGTGCTCCTTGGAGATTCCGCCTCGCGTTCTCGGGTGGGCATCGCTCGAAGCAAGAAGCAAAGCTGTGACGGTCAGGAGCTTCGGCTTGCCGTGCCGCGACGCCTGTTTTGAGGCCGCTACGCTTCGGCCAGGGAAACGAACACTGACATGAGCATAAAAGCTCGGAGGTCCGCGCGGACTTCTCGGATCGGCGCTGGGCCCCCCTCCTTGGCGCGCGCAGCGCGCCAGGGGCGGCACCCGCCAGGGGGGTCCCCGCGCGGACCTCCGAGTTGTTATGTTTATGTCAGTGTTCGTTTCCCTATCGGCGCCGCGACACGCCAACCTTGCCCTTGTCCCCAGGAGTCAGCGACCCGCTGCCCGCCTGCAAGGCACAGCGTGTGTCGCCGGGGCCGCCGCCGTGACACGCCAAGCAGACATTCACGGCCGCACTCGCGTGCCAGGCTGCATGTGGGCGCCGGCAGAACTCCCCCGAAGAAGAAAAAACGCCATAAACATAAACTTATCGCGCTCCGCGCGGACTTCTTGGATCTGCGCTGGGCCCCCCTCCCTGGCGCAAAAACTTGTGTTTACGCTGTGTTTTCTTTTCTGACTCTCGGCCGCGTATGCGTAAGAGTGACCTTCCGCCAGAGGAGACCGTTGGTGCGGGCACACTGGGGTCCCCAGATGGCCGAACATATCGCGAGAGCAGCGGCTTGCGCGTTCCGGTTCAGCCTCCTCGCGGCCCCCGAGGTCCGCGAAAGCCGCACACCAGGGGTCATTCTTGCCTAGGGCCATTCTTACGAGTAGCCTATCGTCAAAGGGCCAAGATGTATTCATAATGATACGTTCTGGGGTTTCCAGGATTTCCAGGATCCCCCAGTTTCCCTAATGTTCCACACGGTCTGCAGAAACGAGGGAGGCTAGATACTGTGGGAGTTCTGAAACGTATCCTGAGACAGTCTTATCATGAGCTTATTTCCTGTCTACACCCAGCACCTTCGAGGAGGAGGAGGAGGAGGAGGAGGAGGAGGGCGGGGGAGAATGGGGAGGAGGAGAAGGAGGAGGAGCAGGACGGGGGAGGAGGAGGAGGAGGAGGAGGACGGGGGAGGAGGAGGAGGAGGAGGAGGAGGAGGAGGAGGAGGAGAAGAAGGAGGAAGATTGGGGGGCAGGAGGAGAGAGGAGGAGGAGGAGGAGTAGGAGGAGGAAGACGGGGCAGGAGGAGGAGGAGGAGGAGGAGGAAGAGGAAGACGGGGCAGGAGGAGGATGAGCAGGAGGAGGAGAAGGAGAAGGACGCGGGCGGAGGAGGGAGGATGAGGAGCAGGAGAGGGGGAGGACGCGGGGTCCCGGAAAGCATCCCACAATTATGCGAGGGAGGCCAGCCCAATTGTTCACATACCCCTCCTCCTCCTCCTCCTCCGCCTCCGCCTCCCGCGTGCGGACCTGCACTGCGCGCACTTCTAAATAGGCTCTACATTCAGCGTTTTCACTCTTGCCCCGCCCAAATGTGCTGGTTGTTTGTTTACATCCGGGGCGCTCCAGATAGCGCCTCGCCTTTGAGGACCGAAGGAGTTGGCATCTCTCCCCGGCGGAAGGCCGGCGGAAGTAAAACGAGGGCGCCCCCGCGGGCGGAAGGTCGGCGGAAGGCGGCGAAAGCAAAGCCAGCCCCCCAAAAAATATGTCAATGCTGTTTGGTTCAGGGGTCCCTGAGCCGGCCGTGTACCGTGATTGCGTTGTCTGTCACCGTATTGTGAGGTGGCCGCGGGTGCAGCTGCAGCCTCTCTGGACTTCGATTGCTCCGCGGGGTACGCGCACTGGGAGCTGGGATGGTCAGCGTTGAAGAAGCGCTGGTGTTGCGAGCGCTGGAGCCTTCTGGGAAGGAAAGACTTCGCCGTTGCATGACGTTGACCAGCCTGAGAGAAGCAGCAAGACCTGAGCATGCTCCAATGTTTCCTCCCCCCCTCCCCGGAGCTCACATCCTTGAATATCTCAGTAAGTCTGTGGGTCGGCGGCGACGCAGAGGTCAACGCAATCGAGAGCGCAAATCAGTAGACACGACGAGACATGATCCATGAATATGCATGGCGTCTGATTTGGACATAGGGGTCCCTGCGGATCTTAGGTGGAGACGATCAGGGCTACTCATATCTCACCTATTGCTGCAGGGATTTCTTTCAAGATGGGGGCGCTCCCAGATCCCCGACGTCTTGGTGGAAATCCCAGGGGCACGATCGTCCTAATGTTGGGGTCTCTGGAGGCCCAGCCTGGGCTTCGGGGAGCACAGAAGAACGACACGCGTCCAAAAACTGGCATCTACCAAAACACTCGGCGTCGCGACCTTGCGCGGCATGGGCGTCAACTCAAGCCTACCCCTGGGTCTGGGTATCCACCAAGGTCGTCTTGTTATGGTCCCAGGGGTTCGAAAGCGGTCCCTGGAGGCCGAAGATTCGGAGAAGTTGGCCGTCACGATGCTGTTCGTAACGTCGGAGGTCTGGGGCGGAGGGATCGGGAGCTCTGGGCGCCCACGTCGTGAGAAAGACACGACGTCGAAGGTGTGGACTCGGGCCCTGGCATCTCGTGGATCTGCCGTTCTCTATCCACTTTCTCCTCCTCCTCCTCCTCCTCCTCCTCCTCCTCCTCCTCATCATCATATATTCCTCCCTCCTGCTCCTCCTCCTCCTCCTCCTCATCATCATCATCATCATCATCCTCCTCATATCCTCCTCCTCTTCCTCCTCCTGCCTCCTTCTTCTCCTCCTCCTCATCATCATCATCAGCAGCATCAGCATCAGCATCAGCATCATCAGCATTAGTATCATGCCTACGACTTCGTCCCTCCTTCCTCCTCCTATCTTCGCATCAATATCCTCTCTCAACTGCCACCGTGCCAGCCCAGCATTCGGGTGGCGACTGTTCGAGGAGGCATTAGAGGCCGTCACGTGCGACACCTCGTGTCCCCAAGCTTGGGAGAGCCGTAATGAGGATAATGAGAAGGACGAGGAGGAGGAGCAGGAGGAAGAGGGAGGCCGTCACATGTGACACCCCTCGTCTTCATGGAGCTCATTTGAACGGTCTGGGGGACTGTATTGGGCCCCTGTAGGGCAGTATCGGGGGGGCAGCTTTCAAGCCCTGTGGGGCTGTCTCGGGACCTTCTCCATGCCCCATGAGGGGTATCGTGGGACCGTCGTGAGCCCATCTTGGCACCGTCTTGGGCCCTCCAAGGGCCTTCCAAGGCGGTCCTGGGTCTCTCTAGAGGCCGTCTTGGGGCTCTCTCGGGCCGACTTTGGGGCCCTCCTGGCCGCCTGACTGGCGTCCTGGGGCCATCGTCGGATAATGCTGGGCCGGCCTTTCTGGGCCGTCTCGATTCCTTGCGGAGGCCCTCTGGGCCCTCTTGGGGCCATGCCCGGCCGTCCAGTGGCGCTCATGGGCCGCCTTGAGGCCGTCCTGGAAGTTCCTTGAGCTATAGTGAAGCTCTCTTTGGGCCGTCTTGGGACCGTCTTGGAGATTTCCTTCGTCGTCTAGAGCTGACGGACGCCCGACACGGCGAGAGCGCGAAACTCGCTCCACAGCCCAACGGACGTGCATGGCGTTGGTGTCTTCGGGCCGGGTTGCGCGTCCTCTTGTGGTCCACTTCGGCCCTCGTGTGGACATCTCGGGCCGCCTGCAGGTCCTCTTGGGCCTCTCTTCGGCCCGCACGGGGCCCGCCGGGAGGCTTCCTGGAAGCCACCTGGGGCATCCTGGACGCCGCGGGCAGCGCCAGGCAGGCGCGGGGCCGCCAAGGGAGCCTCGGGAGGTGGAGCGGGAGGTCGGTGCACGCCCCGGGATGCTTCGATCGGAGGGGGGGGGCCTGTTGTAGAGGGGCGCAGAGGGCTTCTACCAGGCAGCGCCTGGCAGTCTGCCACGCCTCCACGTGCCCGGGGGCACGCTGGCGGACGCACTCCAACTCTGGAAACTAGCCGGCGCGCAGCAACCCCATCCGCGACCTTCCACTCGACACCCCCTGGAAAAGCAGCGCAATGGCTGTGTTCAATGTCTTGGCCTCCCCCCTGGACCCCCGCGGCAGACGGCGGAGAATCGGACCGCGCGCGAGTGCTGCATTACTTTTCCAGAGTAGCCTTGGAAGTCAAACAAGGTCAACGCGTTTACTCTCAACATAGACGTTGTGCCGTCGGCGTTGCTAAATGCGTTGCAGCAGGTGCACGTCGCGTCCGAAAGGGCAAAATGCCGCTCTCGCCTCGGCGGCGCGCTCATTGTCCCGAGACTTGAACTCCCGCTTGGACGGGGTGCACATGTTGCCGCGCCGTTTGTTCCGACGCGCGGCCATACGTCTTGGGGAGGGCGCCTCGGCCACCAGGACAAACCCCGCCCCGGGCGGAAGGTTCGCGGTGAGGTGTGCCGCGGTGCCCGTTTCGTCTGTTTGGGCGCGCTCAGAACAAACGGCGCGGCGACACATTTTTCGCTCCCCAATTCGTCGACAGCGGGGTCGCGCGAGCCGCCGAAACATCGTTCTCGCCTCAGCGGCAGATTTCGCCCGAGAGTGGCGCTGCTGCGTGGGCGCGGCATCCGCTCGCCAAGTCGTTGGGGCCAGGCTGCGCGAGCGCGGGCGAGCAGGCGCCCTCGCCCGAGGCCCCGTGCAGATTTCGCCCCGAAGTGGCGTTCCCGCTGTGGCGTGGCGGCGTCTTGTTTGGTCGCCGAGCTGCGGGAGAGATGCCGCGGCAAAGCGGGGCCGTGCGGGAGCGGGCGAGATGTTGCTCTCGCCCAGGCGCCGAGCGGATTGCGCGTGAAAGTGGCAGGGCTGCTTCGGCGCGGAGCACGCTGCGCCGTCTCCGCGCTCATCGGAAGCCTGGCCGCGCGAGAGAGGGCGAATCGCGGCAGCGCCGCGCAAGGAAATTGGTTCTGGAAGTCCTATTCGCACGTGTGTTTTCGGCTCCCCCTGGCCAAGTCGGAAGCGGGGCCGCGCGAGAGCGCTGTGCGTTCAGTAGGTAGGAACGCGTGCCAGTCGCAATGTCAAGTTGCGCCACCATTGGTCATTCAGGTATGGGAGGGAGGGTGGGAGGGTGCTGGCCCGTTAGGCCTGGCTACCTTGACTACTACTCAAACTCATCCATTCACCTCCTCCCTCTACCTCCCTCCCCCCCTCCTCTTCCTCATCCAACCCCCCCTTCTTTTCTCCACTCCCTCCTCCGACTCCCAGGTGGGTTAAAGGAAAGGGGTCCTGAGGTTTTTCCTTATCCGGCCTCCCATGACCCTTCAAAGCCGCCAGGACCGTCGGAAAATGATTCGGATCGAAAACCAATCCCAGGGAAAACCCAAGGGTCTAGGACCCGTTTCCGTCAGGACCGTTTTTCCTCATGCCACGGGGGGCCGTAGTGGTCTTGGGAACTCAGACGTGCACAGATGCCGGCGATACCCTCATGCACATCATCATCATCATCATCATCATCATCATCATCATCATCATCATCATCATCATCATCATCATAATCATAATCATCATCATCATCATCATCAGCAGCAGCATCAGCATCATCATCATCATCAGCAGCAGCATCATCATCATCATCATCATCATCATCATCATCATCATCATCATCATCATCATCATCATCATCATCATCATCATCATCATCATCATCATCGCGTGGGCGGGACACATGTCCAAATCCATGGCCTCGAGGGCCGGGCCGCTGGCCACGGCCCCAGGGATGCGGGGTGCTATTTCGCGAGTGCCCCGCGCGGAACGTATACATGCGACAGCGTATCCGCGGGATCGCGCCCAGATAGCCATACTGCGAGGGCGTGCATACCATGGGGGCGGTGGTCCAGGAATGTGCCCAGTAAGCTTCAGACCCTGAAGGTTCCTTATCTGATGAGGGCGACGGTGAAACTCATGGGCAATCCACGATTTGAGTTCCACCGGCTTGCAGACCCTGGATAATGCATCCAATGGTTTCTTTCCAGTGCCCTCACAGTATGGATGATAAGCTCGCCGCTCGTGATCATCCTTGGCCCAGGGTGGATGAGCACAAAATGGTACGATTGCGAAACGCCGCGTCGTCCTCGGCCCAGGACGGTGGCGTGCGAGAACGAGTCCGCCCAGGAGGAGACCACCCCCGACCCGGAGGGACAACCGCAGCCCTTCAACTGCTCCGCAGGCTCCTCACGGGCGGGCGGAACGAGGGCCTGTGGCGTTGGCAGAGGGAGGGAGTAGGAGGAGGAGGAGGAGGAGGAGGAGGAGGAGGAGGAGGACGACGAGGAGGGAGGGAGGAGGAGGAGGAGGCAGGAAGAGGGAGGACGAGGGGGGTAATCAGGGATGAGGTGGAAGAGCGAGGAGTCTCCGTTTGATTATCCATGGCTCGTTACCGCTCCTCGGGGCCCGGGGCAAGGTTCACCCTGCAACGTGCGCCTCAGCCTCGCAGGGCCTTCGGGCTATCAATGAGGAGGAGGCGGAGGCGGAGGCGGAGGAGGAGGAGGAGGAGGAGGAGGAAGGACCAGCTCCCTGAGGGATGCAGTGGTTGGCCGAATCGGGCCCGGAAAGAGGGACAGGCAGGCCTGGACGTCGCCGGTGACCTCCGACAGGCCCGCCCGGCCCGGCGTCAGTGCAGCAGGAGCCTCCTCAGGAGCTGAGGAGCTGGCTCAGACGGCGGAAGCGGAAAAGGAGGAGGACCACAGTGCCCAGGTTGTTGCCTCGACGCGTAAACATCTCAGGAGGAGGAGGAGGAGGAGGAAGAGGAGGAGAAAGAGGAGGAAGAGGAGGAGGAGGAGCCTCTTCTGCCTCTCCCACTTGTCCATTTCTTCGTCACCGCTCGATGCTCTCAATGGGGAGAGCCGGCCTGGCCCGCAGGGAACGGCCCCTGGATTCTTCAGCGACCGCACGGGCCCCTCCTTTCCCGCAAAAGGGCCGGGGGGGAGCGGGGGCGGGGACACCGCGTGACGGGCGAAGGACGGTATACACGAATTCCCAACCATCCTATGGTGTTGGGTCGTCCGTTTGAACACGGAGCGCCCTGCGATTCTCCTCCTCATCCTCCTCCTCCTTCCCCATGGTTGCGCCCGCATGCCTTCTCCACAAAATTTCGTGGCTCCGTCAGGGAGCTCCACCGAAGGCCCCAGTGCCATGGCCGCATACCTTCTCCGCACCGCTTCGAGACGCCATTCATACGCTTTGCAGCCTCATAGGGGGCTCCACCGAAGCGCCGGATAAGCGCACCCGCTGCCGCGTGCGGCAGTCGTTTTGGGCGCCCCTGAGCGTCCCCGAGGGTCTCGCACGCACAGAAAAGTCGCACACATCGAGCATGGCGGAGCGCGCACGAGAGCGGGATCGGGTGCGGACTGGGGTGTTCAGGGCAGCAGATGTTTCTTAATCCCAGACAGCCACAAAGAGGAGATCAAGGCAAAAAGGGTGTTCCTGCCGATTTGACTATGTTGGATCCTACGGCTCGCGTTGACATGGGCACTACAAGACAAATGTGTCTCCACGTCTTCTCGGGCTGGCACAGCCAGCGTCGCCCTGGCACCGGCAGTTGCCAGAACACGCAAGCACAACAGACGTGTCGAGCCACCGCATGGTTTTGTGTGCGTGTGGTGGTGGAGCAGCAGGAGCACGCAGCCTGAGTGGCGTGCTCACGTAACTGTGCTCCCCAAGCAGCGCTTGCGCTTAGGATTTATACACATCGTTCATGTCTAGTGATTCAGAAGTTCTTTGATGTTTGGGGGGGGCATTTCTATTTGTTCTATCCTGGGCCTATTCCTGGCCACTGGGGGGCCAGGAACAATTAGAACCGAGCACGATTAGAACCGAGCACGATTAGAACCGAGCGACGTGCACCTCAGCAGCCAGGGCCAGCCGAGGATGTCCCGCGCCGGCGCGCCGCGTGCCCGCCCGTGGGGCGCGCCTCGCGGGCGCCCGTTCGGCGCCCCGTGCCCTCTGTGGGCCCTGCTGTGCCCCCCGGGGTGGGCTCGCCCCCCTTTCGTGGCGTGCCGACGGCAGCTGGAGGGCTGGACTCGACCCTGAAAGGCCCAAAACGGCCACCGTGTAGAACGAAGTTCCCGGCAATTTGAGTAGCTCTCAGTTAGCTTGGAATTCTCAGGCGGGTAGCTGCTATACGATCCAGAAATTATTGTTGCATCTGATTTTCTGTTAGAACGAACAAAAAGGATGTCTCTAGTTTTCAAGGTGATCTTCCAGGGAGCTGGCTATATGCATGGACAGCACTTTTAGGTGTTCACAGGCTCTACGAACGGAAGTGCTGCAACCACAGGGAATGCTTCGGAACATTCGCCTACGGTAGCGAGACGTCTGAGATCTGTCTGCTGCCAGAGGTACGACTGAAAATCCGATTCCCACTTTGCAAATATTAAGAGATCAAGGTTTCTTGTTCGCTTAATTCGAGCTTCAGGCGAGCTACGAAGTTCATATCCACACGAATCGGCTGAAATTTATCAGGAACGCTGGGTTCTGCACCCTGGGCGCGCCCCGTGGGCGCCCCGTGGGCGCCTCGTGGGCGCCTCGTGGGCGCCTCGTGGGCGCCCCGCGGGCGCCCGTAGGCGCCCCGTGCCCTCGCTGGGCCCTGTGCCCCCCGGGTGGGCTCGCCCTGGGGGGTCCGCACCGTGGGCGCGCCCCGTGGGCGCCCACGAGGCGCTGCGATGGCGCTCGTTGGTCCCCTGCGCCGTGGGCGAGCAACACAGCTTACGCAGCATGGCCCCCACCGTGTAGCTCTACACCTCAGGTCGCCCACGGGGAAAATAAGCCACGCCACGCATCACTTGCGCGACACTGGTCTCCCCACATAGATCACACGATATAGCCTGCACCGCATAGCTTAACCTGCACAGCTTCCACCCCCACAGTTCAAGAAGTCAGGGTTTAGGGGACCAAGCTGGCTCACATTGTATAGGAGGTTTGGTTTGGTTTTGCGGCTGCTGCTGTCGGCACGGAGTTACACGGTTCTCTATGTTTTCAGTTTGCCATTGGTGCGGCCGCATCAACACATGTGAGGGCGATGGAACCAAAGGATCATCTCAAGGTTGTCCCTCCCTCACGACAGCATGTGGTTCGTGTACACGCTAGGCTGTGAACGAGCAGTGTTGCAAGACAGGCGTGTTCGGGGCCACGCCTTCTGCATTCATAGTGGTCGGCTGGCTACAAAAAAGGCATGATTGCAAGAACTCTGCCAGTCATAACGAAGATGGGAGCACCTTCCAAATATCGTTGAACCAATAATCCGGAGGAAAGCCCCCACGCCAAGTCTGCTCGCCCGAATCATGAGTTTGTTGCTGGAAGCATCTGGCCTGAAGACTTCACGCGGCTGACGGAGAAGATTGCAGGATCACAATCGCACGGCGGATGTTGCCGACCCCATGGCATTGAAAAAGTACGACGCGAGGTAGATGACCATCTTGCCCAGCGCAGAAAGGCAGTTGTCGCAGCAGCACCTTCAGAGAGCACCGCGTGCGACACTAGCAAGGATCATGAGAACGTGTTCGATCACGTGTGCGGTTTTGATTTGGCGCAGACGTTTGATGGCAACGGGTTTCTTAAGTTAGCGGAGATACGGATACACAGTGCCAGCAGGATAGTAGTGTTGATCATGCTGGCCATTCTCACTCCCTCGTCATCGGTCAGATCCCCCCCGTCCACGACTGGTATCCGCAACGCGCGCGTCGCCTATCTGCACTGGATTCCTCCCCACTGTTCTCCCCGCCCTCCCGCCTTCCACCCCACTTCTCGGCGGCGAGCGAGGGGGGGAAGTGAGAAGAGGCGGGCCTTCTCAGAAGTCTCGGAAGCCACCCGGCCTTCTGAGAAGTTTTCTAATCCTTCCCCGGAGATAGGAAAAACCTTTCAGAAGGCGCGAGGGCTTCTGAGAAGTCCCGCCGCCCTCTGAGAAGGCCTTCTCATTCTCACGTCCCCCCCTCGCTCGCCGCCGAACTCCTCCCCTTCCACACAGGCTTCAAGAACTGGGAGACTGGCTGGTCCGAGGGCAAGAAGAGCTGGTGCTGCCACAACGAGGGCACGGGACACCGCCCGCGCCCTCCTTGTTTTTTTGCGGGAGGTAGAGGGCAGGCCCCCGGTGGCACGCGACGGATGAAGCGGGCCTCTCCTCTGGGGACGGGCGCCCTTCCCCGGCACAGGCCGACGGGAGGACTTCGAGGGCCTTGTCGTTACCCATTGTTCATTTCTCATTATTCGAAAGTTCTCTGATTTTCTGGGGGGCCAAGATCCTTTCATTTCTAATTGTTCTGTCCTGGGCCTCTCCATGGCCACTGGAGGGCCAGGAACAATATTAGAAACGAGCACAATTAGAAATGAGCATGATTAGAAATGAACGACGTGTACATGCTCGTTTGGGCGGAAGCCGTGGGGAGCCGATGGGGGGGGTCCATGCAGACACGTCCTCGGCCTCGCTTTCGGGCCCGCCTGCTGTTGGCTCTCATGGGGCGGTCTTGGGCCCTCTTTGGGGGTCCCTGGGTTGAGTTTCGGCTTCATTCGGACCGTCTGGGGCTGTCTTGGCGATCAATGGGGCCATCTGGCGCTGCAGTGGGTCCGTCCGCAATCTTCCTGAAGACACCGCAGATCTCTAAGGCAGAGGAGCAAGGGAGTCGGCAAGCATCGACTGGCCTCCCAGGGCTCCGCTTCTTGGGCCCTCTCGGGGACGTGGTGGGGCCTTTTTGCCCCCGAGCGAGCTGCAGGCACCGCAACGTCTTTAGGCCTGCTTGTGGCGGAGCGTCAGCAGTCAAAAGATGGGGGGGGGCGCGGCTTGTGACGGCGTCACGCTGCGAGGGGTGGGGCGGCGTCCACCGAAAATTGCAGAGACTGAGCCAGGCGTGTAGCAGGCATCTTAACCCGCCACAGCGTGGCGTCGGCTCAGTGAGGGACGGTTTGGTATTCACTGTTCGGGGTGGAGTATGCTTTGTTATCGTGGTATGTTGTTTCTTGACTGTTGTCTGGACCGGCTCGTTGTCATGTTCTACTTGTTGTTCACATCCCTCCCTCCCTGCCTGCCTCCTTCCCCGATCTCCTTCAACAGATAATAACGGATGAAAGGCCGGCCCTAGGAACGGGTCGGGATAACCGGCTGTCCAAACTGACGGCGTTGAAGACGGCAACGTTTGCGATGTCAGGGCGATGTTGTTATGTTTCGGAACGCAGTGGTCCACGGTGGCAGCAAGGGGCAGGCGGAATGAGGCAGAGGAGAAGAGTACTTGTGGATCCTTGGTTCTCGTGCGCATCTGCTCCCATGCCGCAGCAGATGGCAGAAGGGATCGATTCGGGTATCGTTGCGCGGACTGCCCCCGTGTCCTCCGCTCTTTCGCATGGGAGGCAGGAGACCGAGGGGGGTAGGCAGCCACCTCTCAGGATGCCCGACCACGACAACGCCGTGGACGTACAACTGCTCGGCGGGCGGCCGGACCGGTTGGAAGCAGCCAGTCAGCAGTGTGTGTGTGTGGAGAGATCGTGCACAACGCCGCTCGGCGAGCTTCCCCTGGGGCCAGAAGGCCCTTTAGGGCGCATCCCCCCCTCGTCAATCTCGCGGGGAGCGCCCGATCCTTGCCCCGGTTGTTCAAAGCCACAGGCCGGGGCACTTGATCGCAGCGAGGGGGGAGGGCGGACAGCGGGGGCAGGAGGAGGAAGCGTAGTAGGGCAGGGCAGTTCGATTGATATCGGCCCCCAGGCATAAGCGGGAGGTGGCCTGTTTCTGTTTTGTCTCTCTCCCCAGAAGGGGCACAGCAGAGAGGGCAGAGGTTGTAGGTCCGTGGAGGGGAGCAGGGCGGGAGGTGGGAGGATGGAGGCACGGGAGAGAGCTTCTCGCTTCGGCAGCTCTGCAGGCAGTAGATGGATTGATCGGCTCATGCTGGACAGGTGAGCAGTACAGTTCTGCACACCGCGAAGGGGCCCCGCAAAGGGGGGCACCGAAAGTGACAAACACCTTGAAGTACATGCGACATACCTATATCCCTATAGGCAAGTACTTGCGCTGGCTGAGGCGAACAAAAGACAGGATCAGTGAGACACGTGACGGCACTGCAAAGGCCAGGGTCAATGAGATCATGTGGCGAGCAACGCGATGGCAATGGTTGAGGCGAGCAAAGGGCGAGCGAATGTTCATCAAAGGACAGGGTCAATGAGCGATTCGCCTGCTCAGGAACAAGCACTCACTTATATCGGGGACGCTGCGAGGCATGTCAGGACAGGGCGATCCGCACGCGTAGTTGGCCAGGCCCTTCCTTGGAAGTAGTTGGCCATGTGCGGAAACGTAGGCCGAGCCTTGGCACATCGAGGGGCAGGGGCACGCACTGGGAGGAGGCAGAATGCAAGCCTCATCGCTGCAGTGGGCCAACATTTGGGGAGGGGGCCTTGCAACCCTGCAAAGCCCCATAATCTTCGACGTGCAGACTGGACAGTTCGGCCCGTCCTGGCCCGTGCCTGGGGAGACGGAGAGATCAGAGGCGCAGCGTGCGGCAACACTATGACCAACATTGCGAAGCTGACGGCCGTCCCAGCCTGCTCGAAGGGCGTGGTCAATCTCGGCCGAAATAGCTCTGACTTGCAGGTCCGGGCCGTGCTGCAAATCGCAGAAGTAGGGCACAGATCGGCGCCAGTCGAAAAGTCTACGCCGCACCTGAACACTGATGCCGGGTGGATGTGTTCCAGCCTGTCGGTTCTGGTCTTTCCACCGCTGCTCGGCCCACGCGAAGCAGCTTGGATAATCGGGACGTTCGCAATTTCTGTGCCCTGCACTAGCGTCCTCAACAACAACTCGCATATAGAGACGCATGCGCCTAGGAGGATCACGTGTCTTGGTACGCGAGCAGAAGGGACGAATGCTCACAGAGAGGAAGAGGCCACCACGTGTCGCAGATGCTGCAGACATGTAATGTGGACGGGCAGCGATTCCAGGGCGGGGCGGCTGCAGATCATATTTAGATACTTCGCCGTACAAGTGTAGACGGCGTGTGCACTAAGATGCTAAGGACAAAGTTGCCCAGGGAGTGCCTTCCCTTCAGTATGAGTGAACTCTTCAGAGCGAGGGGCGGGGGAGCACTGATTGAAGCAAGGGATGCAGTCGGCAGTCTTGAAGACCATATTAAACAAGCAATGGGGGTCTCTGAAGCGGTTGTGGAGACTTGTGTAACCAAGAAGAGGCGCGAGCACAACGCAGGCCCGGCAATGTGGCCTACCTTTGGCCCCCGTGGTCAGCACATTGCAGGAATAGCTGACGTGGCGGCAGCAAATCCGTCTTGCGCGGCGGGCTTGGCAAGGGCTGGGAGGCTAAGGAGGTTGCGACTGCATGCGAAGCTGCGTAAGGGTTGCGCCTAAGTCCAACTGGCGTGACCCACCGAAGTCCATGGAGGAAGTGTGTGCCATGCCCTGAAAAGCGCATGGCCCGCAACTCCTTGAAGCCCACGCAGACTGTAACAGGGAACGCCGCGAGTATCAAACTTCTGCAGAAGCACACCGTGTTGGTCATGTCCTGATCAGGTATATACTTACAGTATGCGTCGGCCACCTGCTCCCAAGAGGCGGCCGCGTCCAAGCGAGCCGCTGAAGCTTCTGGCTCCACCAAGGGGGCCGTGCGAAGGGGGGCCATCCCTTTCAAGGTTGGTGCGAACGTGCCAGGAGCCACAAGAGCGCGTGCAGAGTTGTGCAGCGGCTGAGGGAAGAGAGGGTTCGTCAACAATGGCCAGCAGCGAACGATGCAACATGGTTGGTGGAAGATGTTATAGTATGTGATGGATCATTGCAGCAACATCTATGTCCACATGATGCGCGAGCGTGGCATCAGGCGTGAAATTTCGTGGCGGAAATATGTTATACCCACGGCGCACAACATGGAGTAAGAACAGCAGCGCGCCGTCATGGTGCAGGAAAGGGCGGTATACACGCTCTGCACGTCCGTCCGCCGCCCTAGGCGACCAAATTAGGTCAACTCATCTGTTTCTGAGCCTGGCCATACTGCCTCAATGCCAGGGGCGATCCACCATCGGCCTGATGGCTGGCACTGGTTGTTGGATTCGCGCGCGACGAGATGGAGCCGTTCAGCCCGCAAGAGCTCGAAGGACACCTCGCTAGCGCGTTGCGAGACACGCCATTGTCTTGGCATCGCTCGGACGTGTGCGTTGTCTCCTCGGCGAGGACCATCGAGGAGCATCCTGGATCATTGAGCAACAAAACACACACGAAATCGAAAAGTGCACGGGGAATGGACGTCCGAGCGAGGCAAGTTGTGATGGCCCAGGGGGTTTAAGGCATCTCTGCGGACTTGTGGGGGGGACGTGCCCCCAGGAGGGACGTGGGGCGCCCCTGGCGAGAGGGAGTGGCGGACGCCTTGGCAAGAAGGGACCCTGCGTGCACACCTCAGCAGTTCCCGACTGCGACATGTTCGTGCGATCTGCCTGGGATCGCGGCGGTGTTGCCAACGTCGCCTGGCGACCCCACGAGGCTGTGGATTTGGAGCACGGTGACAGGCGAGAAGAGGTGCGTTGTGCACATTGGGACGCAGTGATCACCTTCTGCACAGTTCCACCGTGCGGTTGAATTCCAGGGCAGGGGTCACCCAAGTATCTTGCTCTTCCGCGTTCTTGAAGAAGCAAGGTATTTAGCTATGTTTCAATTGCCAGGGAGCGGCCATATTGATTGTTCGCCATCTGAGTGGTAGGCTGGGCAACACAGGTAACCCAGTGTGCGGGGGATGGGACTGGACATGTTCGACACTGCTCCTCTCTCCTCCGCACTCCTCCTCCCTTATCCTCTTGACGCTGACGCGTGTGGCCTTGTGGTCATGATGTGAACGAAGCCGTGGGCCACTTCAACCCCACGTTGCGGAGGGGCACCTCTGGGAGATAAGAGAGGGAAGAGGGAATGGCGAAGATAACTAAGGGGGAAGAGGGAATAGCAAAGAGGGAACGGCCAAGGGATAGTTGATAGGTAAGCTTGAAAGTTGGGGAGGGAAGAGGGGAGAGGCCACACGTTGGGACGTCGGGGGACAGCCTTGCTCTGCGTCAGCGGATGGATTGCCCCTCACGCTCCCGCAGCATTTTGATGTAGTGACAAGTGCACAGGCCAAGAATGGCCAACGAATATGTTCTGCTTCATCCGCTGCCGTAACGCTGCTCGGCCCAATAGGTGACTGAAACGAACAGGTCGGCGTTGAGTATCGTGAGGCATCGAACCCCTCATGGAACTAGTGCTCTCCCTCCTCCTCCTCCTCGTCCCTCTTTCTTCTCCTCCCTCTCCATCCTCCTCCCTCCTCCTCCCTCGTCCTTCTCCTCCTCCTGCTCCTCTTTCTCCTCCTCCTCCCTCTTCCTTCTCCCTCCGCTCCTTGTATCCTTGTTTCTTATAGATAACTCCTCCCTGTCCCCCCCCCAGACTTGTTGGCAGGGCAGTCCGGCCGTTTCGCTTGAGAGTCTCTCACCACTAATGACCTTGAAGCTTGAAATTTCGAACGGTTCCACCGATGGACGACGAGTCTTTTTCAAAATGTAGCTCTCGCCTGTGGGCCGCTCACATTTGTCTAAAAAGTTTGCAAAAGGCTCATGGATGGAGGGTTGGAGGTTCTCAACTCAAAATGTGGTTCTCGCCTTAGCTCCGCGCAGCTGCGTTTTCAAAGTATAGAACAGCTTCATGGACGGAGGACCTGTCCTTTTCAAAATGCGATTCTCGCCTTAGCGCCGCGTGCATTCGTCCCAAAATATTGCAACCAATGCAAGGATGGAGGGCGAAATCCTTTTCAAAATGTTGTCCTCGTCTTAAGCACCGCTCACATTCGTTCTAAAACCTTGCGATAATTTCAAGGACTCGTATGGGTAAAGTCCCAAGAGTGCTGTTCTGGCACAGCTTAGTTACGGTTGGTCATGGCGCAACGCCCACATTGATCCGCAGCGTTGAAGTCCCAACAAGGCTATCTTGGAGAGAGCGTGATCCACCGCCGCTCTACTGCGGAAGATTCCCCCACCTCTTCCTCCGGAACCCGAGGGTCCCCCCCCCCTCCGAAAATCCCCCCCCCCTGCTGGATCCCCCCCCCCTCCCTCCCGGCAAAACCCCGCCCCTCCCTCCTAACCCTTCCCCCCCCCCTCTCCCCCCCCTCTCCCGAAAACCCCGGGGGGGTCACTACCAGTTCGAACCCCCTCCCCCCCCCCCCCCCCTCCGGAAAACCGGGGGTGGTCATTACCGTTTCGGACCCCCCCCCCGTCCTCTCGAAAACCAGGGGGGAGTCACCACCGGTTCGAACCTTCCCCCTGATCTCCCCCCCTTCTCTCGAAAACCGGGGGGGGGGTCACTACCGGTTCGAACCGCCCCCCCCCCCCTTCCCGAAAACCGGGGGGGGTCATTGCCGGTTCGAACCCCCCCCCCTGGAAAACCGGGTGGGCCACTACTGGTTCGAACCCCTCCCCCCC
The DNA here is from genome assembly GCA_963575745.1 of Prorocentrum cordatum. Classification (NCBI taxonomy): domain Eukaryota; class Dinophyceae; order Prorocentrales; family Prorocentraceae; genus Prorocentrum; species Prorocentrum cordatum. Next base: position 1,019,178 of record CAUYUJ010007779.1, read on the forward strand.
CCACCCAGAAACCCGGGAGGGGTCACTACCGGTTCGAACCTTTCCCCCCCCCCCAAACGCCCACCGCCAGCAAACGACTCCCGGGTCCCTACCACCGTCCGCACCACATCCCCCACTGCTGTCCTCAGCACCAGTGTCCCCACCACCAGTGTCCCCACTGTACCAACCACCGTCACCACTGTCCCCACCAGTGCCTTGCCCCCACCACTATCGCACTGTCCTCACTGTCCCCACCACTGTTCCCATCACGGTTCCAATCCCCACTTTCTCCACGGCCCCAACCATTGTCCCACTGTCACCACTGATCCACTGTCCCACTGAGCTGTCCCACTGTTCCCACCACTGTCCCCACCACTGTCCCTACTGCACCTCTGTCCCATTATCCCACCGCCGTCCTCGCCACCGCCCTCACCACTGTCGCCACCACCACTGTACCCTCCATTGTCCTACTGCTTCCACCACATTCCCACTGTCCCCACACCATCGGCCCCACCACCACCTTCCCCACCACTGTCCCACTGTCCCCACTGTTCCCACCATTGTCCCCGCTGTCCCCACCAGTGCCCCCACCAGTGTCTCACTGTCCCCACTCTCCCCGCCACTGTCCCACCACAGTCCCACTCTCTCCACACTTTCCCCACGGTTCCCACCACTGTCCCCATTGTTCCCACCATTGTCCCACTGTCCCCGCCGCTGTCCCACTGTGCTGTCCCACCGTCCCCACTGCTGTCCCCATCACTGTCCCACTGTCCCCACTGTCCCCACCACTTTCCCCACTGTACTACTGTCCCACCACTGTCCTCACCACCGGCTTCACCACTGTCCCCACCACTACCGTCCCCACCACTGTCCCACTGTCCCCACCACTGTCCTGCTGTCCCCTCACCATTGTCTCCACCACCACCGTCCCCACCACTGTCCGCACCACTGTCCCACTGTCCCCGCATCACTGTCCCCACCACCACCGTTCCCACCACTGTCCCAACATCCCCACAATTCTCCAACTGTCCCGAGGAGCGGGCATCGTTTGCCGGCGGCGAGGGGGAGGGAGTTCGAACCGGTAGTGCCCCCCCCGGTTTTCGAATGGGGGGGGGGTCAAACTGGTAGTGACCCCCCCCCGGTTTTCGAGGGGGGGGGGAGCTCGAACCGATGGTGACCCCCACCCCCTTTTTCATGATGGATTGCGGGGGGGGGAGTTCGAGCCGGTAGTGACCCCCCCCTCCGGTTTTCGAGGGGTGAGGGGGGGGGGACGGGTTAGGAACCCCCAGTGACCCCCCCCGGTTTTCCGCCAGCAGCGGTAGAACACGCTCCCTCTTATCTTGGCACGAGTGAGGTTTCTCAGACGGTTGTCTTCTACATAACGGGCCATTTCCTGGAATGGAACAATTACAGGGACCGATGAAGATGGAATTTGGAGGGCGGGTTGATTGTAACATCGTTGATGCGCGTTGGGTTTACACTGGTGCTCCTCGTCCTCCTCCTCCCCCTGCATTCGCACCGCGTTTTATGCCTCACCTCCTCCCCTCCGCGCCGTGTTTTGTTGCCCCTCTTGTCCTCGCCTCTCCCGGCGTTTTTTTTTGACCGTGCTTGCATCCGACTCCCAGGCAACCCGCCGCCTGCCCTCTCGGGCGGGCGGCTGCGGCCAGCCCCTCTGCCGAAGGTGGGGGCGGCTTATCCTTCCCCTCTACTTGCGGCGCCTGCCCGACCGTCGTCGGTGGGCAGCAGGCGTTCGCTGTTTGAGTGTGCGCATCTCGGGCCTCGTCGAGCCGCGCGCCCAGCCGCCGCCCAGCGCCGCGGGGGCTGGTCAGGAGCTCAGCGGGTTCGACTCCACGGGCCCCGTGCTGCCATGCTGTGCTTGTTCGGCGTCTGGCAAACTTTGGGGCACTGCCTGTAGGGTGCGTGCCGTGCCGTGCCTCATGTTCCTCTTCCTCCGGCTCCTCCTCCGTGGCCTTTTTGGCTCAAGACACCATGTTCGTCGGGGTCAGAGCGGAGACCTCTGATCCGAGGACAGATCCCAACTGCTTTCAGCTCCAGGGAAGCGATCCCCCCTGGAGTGCAGAGTTGCCCACGCCGCACCCCGCATGCCAAATGAGGACGGACGGAAGCGCGTCATCACTCGGCCAAAGCAGAAGTTCAAAAGAGGACAAAGGGGAGCTGCTCATGCTGTGGGCGAGGGCGATCACGATGATGGCGCAGGTGCTTCTTTTGGCAAGTCTGTTGATGCTGGTGTTCCTGCAGCTTCCGATGAGAATGCTGCCCCTGGGCAGGTGGCTACGGTGGGCTCCGAAGACGACTGCAACAGCGACGACGAGTGGACCAAAGACGACTACATCAAGCAGCTGGCAGGTGACTACGTTTCCAAAAAGATGGCAGAACACAGGGACGAGCTCATCCGTGACCTCACGCAGGTGGTTTCCTCGACGGTCGCCGAGCAGGTCAAGGATTTTGCCGCTCAGCTTGCTGAGCATTATCTTGCTGCTGGCTGGCTGTGCGAAGGTGTGCAGCAGCCTCCGAGCAGATCTGCTCCGAGAAGCTCGACGCAGACCAGAGGAAGTTCCAAGAGCACCTGGACGGGCACTCCATTCGTCTTCGAGCCTGTGAGAGTCGCCTCGATGAGCACGACACCGTTCTGTAGACACTTCGAGAACAGATTCAAGAGTTTCGCGGTGCCCTCGCCCTCGCCAATGCTAAGCCAACGTCTCCTCCTGCGAGTGCTGCTGGATTTGACAGGGAGGTCGGCGCTACCATCATCCGTGTCACGGTCTCAAAGCTCGCCGAGCTCTCCGCGGTCAAGCAGGGCATCTCCTACTTGATTGCCGAGTGCGGTGCGGACGCGAAGTACTTCACTATCTCCTCCGCTGAGAACGTGGCCAGGCAGGTCACTATCCAATTCACAGGCGCCGCTGGCCCTGCGCCGCGAAGGGTCACTCAAGCTCTCGGAGCTCAGAGGATCGCCTTTGGCCAGTGGAAGCGCTTCGAAGTCACGGCCGTGGACAACCAACTGGCAAACTTACAGATCGGCGCCGACAAAAAAAAAACAAGGCACAGCAAGCTCGAGATCCAGGGCCGCAAATTGCGGGAGGCGTGCAAGGAAGTGGTCAGTGACAAGAGGTGGTTCTTCGATCGCGACAGGGGGACGTCATTTCGGCCTGGGATCCGGTTCTTCGGCTCTCGCCCAAGCCCGGCAACGCTGCCTCGAAGGTTGCGCGCGCTGACAACGTGGCGCAGAAGCTCGGGCTGCCGAAGGAGCGATTGGCGGAGGCGATCAAGGGCACCATTCCCCCTCCTGAAACAGCTGAGTGGAGTCTTTGACGGTTTCGCGATCGCCATCCATGGCCGTCTGGCAGGTACCCCTCCTGTCTCATTCTCATCATGGAATGCGCGGGCCCCGTGCAATACCAGGGTGCGTCTGCCAAGACGAAGCTCGCCTACCTCACGCGCCTGGATTTCACCCGCGGTGTCGTCGCCCTCCAGGAGGTGCACCAGGACGAGGAGCAGTTCGTCGATTTCTTGCCGAAGGCAGCGCCACGCGCACGCATCTTCACCAGTTACTGCGAGGGGTCTGCAGCACGGGGTGGAGTAGCCACTATTCTTCTTGCGGGATGCCACGCTGAGGTTTCCCATCGGTCCCTGGTTCATGGTAGAGTGCTACGCGTAGTGCTGGAACTGGATGGCTACCGCGTCTTTCATTTCAATGTACACAATCACGATCTGACCACCGCTCAGCTGAATTATGTCTCAAAGGTCTTGACAGCTGACCTCAAGACGGCTCACGACGATCCCTTGCACCACGTGGCGGTACCCCACGGCGACTTGAACTTCGCCCCTCGCGTTCCTATGCTTCTTTACCAGCCTCATTGACGCCTCGCTGAAGGCAAAGGTCAACATAACCGCGTTGCTCGCTGGACGAGACACATTGTTCCAAGGTCGAGATTTCTGACGAGCCCACGCACGACGATCCCGTCTCACACTTAGTCTCTATCCTAGACAGAATGTGGCGCAGCTGGCCTGGATGGATTACGACGCAGCCTACCTCGGAGCCTGCCGTAATTGGTTGCCCTGAGAACCTTGCAGATCGGAATGTCAGTGACCATGCTGCTCATGTTGTTCGCATGTCACAGAGAGTGCTTAAGCCTGCCCAGCGTCACCGCATTCCAGGGCACCTTTTTGAGGCCGAGGGCTGCCAGCAGCAGCTCAAGGCAGTTCGCGACAAGCCCAACTACACAGACACGGCCCCCCCGAGACAGATAGAGCTGCATAAGTGGGCGGTTCGTGAAGCTGCCTCAGACGACCGTGACCGACTGTTACACCAGGCGCCAGAGTCAAACGCTACATTATTGCTGCTGGCCAGACAGATACCACGGGCGGCCCTTGGAGAAACGACATCAAATTGGCCAATAAGCTCATCAACATTCACAGGGCGGCTCGCGACGCTTTGGAGGCCCAGCACCAGAAAGCTCTACTTCGCCATCCTGCTTCTTTTCAGCACTGGGGCGACACCGCACAACGACGTCGCGCCGATGGACTTCGGGCTCGGCTCGAGGAGCGCCTCGCGCGGCCGCGCGGCCCCCAGGCCCTCCGCCACCATCTTGCTGCCGCCGAACGGCGCTCAGGCATATGGCCCCCTCTCAATCGCAGGTTTGTTCTGCGAGCCGTCAAGCATCCTTCTGACCCGACCAGCGCCTCGAGCGACTCGGCGATCATGACGGAGCGTCTGATCGAGCATTGGGCCCCGATCATCCGCGCGAAGCCGATCGACGTTGACCTTGCGCAATCTTACATAGAGCAGTATGTCCCCGCCCTGGACTCCCCGAAGGTCGCCCCTTCCATATTCTGCCCTACTTCGTCGGGTCGCGCTTGAGACGCGCTACTCGGAGCCTGGCCTGGATTGGACCCCACACTCTACTGCAATCCAGGCGTTGGCTGATGCGATGATGCGGACCATGCTGGGCCAGCCATTGCCCGAGAGCTCCAACGATACACTACAAGTCTGGCTCCCAAAAGGTGAGGAGGTGGACGACTTCCTGGCATTAGGTTGCGCTCGTGCTCCCAGCGTGGTTCGAGTGCTCGGCCTTTGTAACACGGACATCAAACTGACCACGGCGACAATCAACATCCAGTTCAGCAAGCTTCTGACGACCTGGGCTCAGCGCTCACATAGAGGCTTCTTGCCGAAGCGGAACCTCGGCACCAAAATCCTGCAGTTGGACGTCGCGGCCCCCGCTTACTCCAACTCGCCCTCAGCTGGCAGTGATATCCCAGCCATTGTCGCGCTGGACTTTGGCGCGGCCTTACCAAGCTTGGCGCGGTCTTCCATGCTGACGGTGCTTCGGCAGATGAACGCCCCCTTCGCTGTCATGGCCGTCCTCGAGCAGCTTTGCCACATCTTGGGTGCGATCGTCATGCTCAATGGACAGCCCACCTTTGCATGGCGCATCTCTTCTGGCATCATTCAGGGGTGCTCTCTGAGCGGGCCCAAAAACGCGGCAGTGACGGCGTGCTTTTCTTTGACCATCAACAGCGCCTGGATGCGAACGTCTCGGTGTCGCCCGTGCTTGCGCCGATGACATCGGTTGTGCGGTCAAGCAACTTCAAGCCCTACGGATCGTAGCCGACGTCGTGCGAATTGCGGAGGCGGTGGCTGCTCTAACGCTCAAGCGGGTCAAGTGCATGCTCGTTCCGCTCCATGCACCGTTCACCGAGCAGTTAGCCGAGACCATTCGCACAGCGATCGCCACCATCGCCCCCTTCTTTGCGCAGATCCAGGTTGCGAGTACCCTGGTCTACCTCGGGCTGGTCATAGGCCCTGCTGCGGACGAGAGCTCATGCTGGCTGGCTCCTTCTCTAAAAGTCAGCTCAGATCGAAGATGGTGGGGGGGGCAGTCCTCCTGCGGTTTCCAGGCTGGCCTCCAACTACACCACCAGGATCGCTCCCGTCCTCTCCGACGTGGCCCAGTTTAGGATGATGCCCAGATGGCTCCTGCGCGCTGAGCTAGCGGCGCTCGCGCGAACATTCCGCGCCCCCCTCGGCGTCTTCAGCATTACGGCCTGGCTTCAACTGCGAGGTGCTGGCGGCCCTTCAGTCCCATCCTGGCTCGCTTTTGAGCATTGGGGCGCTTACTCGCACCGCTCGCTTTACCCTACCTGAATACAAGCGTCTTCATCAATGGATGCGTCGCCAACATGACCGCCTCGGTGACTGGCGGGCGTTCTCCCAGACTTGCTCGGCGGCATCGCGCCGCGCCCCCAATTTTGGAAACCCGAAGCCTTCATCGAGACCGAGTCCCGGGTGAATGCTGGCGAACGCCCCCCCCCCCCCACCACCTATCCCGACTACACCTACGAGATGTCGGCGGCTCGGTCCGCAGCTCGCGAGCGGCTGGAGAGATTATCACGCACCACAGGCCTTCAGAGATGCATCACTTCGGTGATCAAGTTGCGACTTTCACCTCTCCCCTTGTGGAACTGTTTCAGCTCTCGGCTCGTCAAGCACTTTCCAAAGATGTATCACGATGGGCACACTCCTGTCCCCCCACAACGTTGGGACCACAGATTACGCTACCTGCGCGGATGTTATATTCCATGGTCCTTTGCCCACCCCAAAGCAGTGGCCAATGGGCGGTCTACGTCTCATCGGACATTGCAGCCACATGGCCGGCTTGCCTGCAGATCCGGATGCCGACACGAGCCAGACGCATTACAACATTACCTCTGCTGCAGGCCGCTTCGAGAGCTTATAGAGCATGAACTGGGATATTCCAGGCCTGGTACTCCATCTGGACGCTTGGGGCTTCTTGGATCAGCAGTCGAGATTGACCAGGTAATATTTAATCGTGTGGTGATGTACTGTGCATATGTCTGCGGGACCTACTCGACCCCTGCACACATGTGGACGCCTGCTGCTGCTCGCTCTTTTGTCAAGGCTGCTACTCGCACGGCGCAGTTGGGTGCCTCCGCTGCGTCAGGGGGACCGCTTGCGTCAAGGGGCCACAGAGATCCGGGGATCCACAGAGATCCGCTCAATGGATCCCCAGAGATCCGCTCAAGGGGGATCCAGGGATCCGCTTGCGTCAAGGGGACCACAGAGACGCCGCTCAGCTACCGTTCGCAAGACCTGCAGCCCACCCCCCTCTTCCTCATCTTCTTATTATACCTCGGCCCCGGCGTCATCATCGTCATTGCCACCAAGCTCTACCAGCCCCGTACCAGCATTTCACCATTCCGAGATTATCGACGCTGCGTTCGCACTGGACAGTCACATTACCGCCACTGATATCTCGTCTGAATGCGATGTGGAGGGAGATGCTGCTGGGTCGAGAGTGGTTCCAAGATGCCTTTCAACACCGATTTGCTTCGATGTGCACCCGACAGGCGTTGCGGCTCAAACCGCAGTGCCCATCGACACGGCGCCCACGTTCGCGATTGCGCCTGGGACTCGATATTAGAATGCGGTTGCGACCAATGGTGCACAGCTCCGCCCTACATAACTCTCAACACCGAGCCCTTCATCGCAGCGGCCTGCGGCAAGCTCCCCAGCATCACCAGACCGCGAACGATTCCCTGGACCCCCTGACCACAATGAGGGAAGGATGAACAGCGACGAGGGTGGGACCGCGAACGCGACCCAGATGGACTACGAGTTGCCCCCGCCCTTCGAGATTGTTGTGCCTTCGGCAGCCTCTCCAGGCCTCCCGCAGGCGGCGCAGCGCCAAGCACTTGCTGCCCGGACTGAGGCACGGGCGCGCTCCTGGCCCCCACCACTCTCCACGAACATGGTGGGCAGCGACTTCGGGCAGTGGACGCAGTGGAGCGCCCCATCTGTCTCGGACGTCCTTCGGCACACCGAGCTCCAGCACCTCCACAGCAGCGCAGCAGCCACGAGGGACTCGGCGATCGACCTGCGCCCCAGCGGCCGGCGCAACAGCGCCATCCTAAGGGAACAGCTGCGGCGACGCCTTCGTGAGCAGTGGCTCGTTCGTGATGATCTTCGCCTACTCAAACTTCGGCGCCATGCTCTCGCTCATCTTCGCCAACGCGGGTGGCGCGCGGACCCGTCGAGGATGCCGCAACCAGAGAAGGACGACTACATGCGGCAGCTAGCCTTGGCGCCCTTGGCGACGCCGCCGCCTGCCCTGCATCGGCAATGTCATCTGCCACACCTGCTGGCTGACCAGACGCTCGATTCACTGGCTACGGCTGAGCCTGTCCCTGACGAAGATGATGGCAGCGTCGGCTTGAATGGCGGCGCCCCACTCCCACTGACGTAGATTTAGCAATGATGGCAGAAGGCGATCATTGAACCAGGTCGTCTAGCGAAGGCCCCTTCGAGTCCATCTCCGACGCGGAGATGGACAACGATGAGTACTCCTATCATGTCGGGCCTATCCTCACTGACGAGGAGTCCGAGGCGCAGGCGAAGCGGGCCATTCGTCGTTCACACGAACTTCCTGATGATACTGATGTCGACCATAATGCCAGCGCATCACACTTGCCACCGTTGCCGTCAGCGCCGGCTCCTGCGAGCTCACGGCCTGCGAACAACTCCAGCGAGGACGATGATGAGTTCGACCAGCTGGTGGCCAGGCACGGATTTAGCGCCATCTACCCCGACGGCTCCGTCTGCGGTGCAGCGGCGGTCGTTCCTCGCCAATAGCTCGCTCCCGACCTACCTGGACGTACCTCAGGGGCCACTTGATGGTGAGGTACCACCTGCTCTGCCTGTTCCACCTGTGGGTGCTGCACCACCTGTGCTCGGAGTTCCGCCCGAAGGTCTGCCTCCACCTGCTCATCATGAACCGGGTTCTGGACTACCCCTCCTGCTCCTCTCGCTGGGCACGCTCTGGGTGTGTTGGGTACCGCTGCTGCTATCACTGGGCATGCGGCGTTGGGTCCCGCTGCTGCTGGCACTGGGCATGCGGGTGATGAGCTAGCGCCTCAGGGGGCTACGTCCATCGGCCCTTCTGATCAGATCCTGGCCTCTCTCGAGTTCCTCAGCAAAGACATCCACGAGGCCCTCGGCTTGCTGGGCTTCCCTGCCGCTGGACTCGCGGCTCCGATGCGCTCACGTCTGCGCAAAAGGATTCTGTCATCAGCCACCTCGACGCGAACCTTGCGCTCCCCGACTACCACCGCGAGTTTGTGGCTCGGCTACTCACGCATCCTAAAGCATTTCTTCAAACTAATAATGGTCGCGAAGATGATGAAGGAGTTGCTGACGCTCATGGAGGGCCCAGTGCAGTTGCGGGACCCGCTGAGACCGCACAGGCGCATCACGAACCTGCCCCCTGCGTTTATTTGGAAGCTCTTCACCCGACCACGACTCCCGCACTACAGAGTGCCCATGGGCACGCGGCCATTCACATGATGTTGGGGTTGTTGCCGCCGACATATCTTGCCCAACAACTTGTACTTGAGGCCCATGCTCAAGGCATTGATCCACGCCCGACCTCGTCGGCGACATAACCGGCAACATCTGGGACAGCAGGTGCCATGGCAACGGCACGCGCAGCGGCCCCAGCTCATCATGATGCGATTTCCGAACAACAGATCGAGCATGCGCTGCGCACCCTGGACACCCTGTACCGCATGATCTCGGCGGACAAAAAGGAGATGGTTCGATGGACGCTACACCACCCTACTTGCCTCCTTGGTGCAGAGGATGGACTACCTTATGATGCGGAACTGAAACTTATCCTTGACCTTGGTGTTCAGGAACTTATTGACGATGAGCCTGTCTTTATCGGGCTCCTCGCGGCCGATGACGCGATGCTGCGCGACATGGAAGGCGATGGCGACCCGACCTTCGGCAACCAGGTGGTCGTTGCCGCCTCGCTCCATGATGGTGCTCATTCACATCATGCCGAAGTCCTGCAGGTGCCCCCACGGACGTCGAGGGCGCCTTCCCAGACCACGCGCCCTTCGACCCCGTGACGCAGGTGGCGTTCGGCGGCGCCGACGGCGCTTCCTCGTCTGCCGCCGTCAACGGCGCGTCCCCCCCCCCGACTACGACCCTGCTGACGACGTCGGCGAAGGGGACGTGCTTGTGCTGAACCACGACGGCGTCGCCATCGCGGAGCTCGCGTCCTTCGTGGACGCCTTCCCCGACTATGTCCCGAGCGACATCGAGCAGCTCGACAACGCCGCCGACAGCTCGGTCGGCCTCCTCGTCAACGCCAGCGGCGCCCTGGACAACTTCAGCTTGAGCCTGAGTGGCTCGGCGCAGGCGCGCCCGCGGCGTCCATAGGCGGGGATAGACCATCGCCAGGGACACTCCTTCCTCCGCCTCCTCCTCCTCCTCCTCCTCTTCCTCCTCCTCCTCTTCCCACGTTTTCCCTTTTCCCCGCCTCTTCTGGCACAATGGAAACGGCTCCCGAGCGGAACGGGTCCCCGACCCCCAGGGCCTTCACGCCAAACCAGCTCTTCATCCCGAGTCGACTTCTAACGGTGCAGGGGCCCCTGTGGGCCCCAGGAAGGCAAAAACGGTGAGAAACCTCAGGGCCCGTTTCCCTCAGGAACCGCTTCCTTCATGGCGACCTTTCTGGACCCCGTCGCGAACGCGCGCGCCAACTCTGCCGGAGTGCCATTTGGGCTCTAAATCTATACCTCTGGGGCTGCCGGGGCGCTCCCAGGCCAGCCCTGGGGCGCTCCCCCACGCCGGCTGGGCGGCCGCGCGCGCGCGAGCGGAGGCCGCGGCGCGCCGCCAGGCCGTCGAAGACGCGCCCATTTTCCTGCGCCCCCTCCTCCTCCCCCTCCTCCGCCTCCTCCTCCTCCTCCTCCTCCTCCCCCTCCTCCTCCTCCTCCTCCTCCTCCTCCTCCTCCTCCTCCTCCTCCTCCTCCTCCTCCTCCTCCTCCTCCTCCTCCTCCCTCCTCCTCCTCCTCCTCCTCCTCCTCCTCCTCCTTCTCCTGAAGGGGGCTCACGGTCGGGAGCTCTGGGGCAGCGCGTCGCTCCGCCAGTCCTGGCCCGCCGCGCCTCGCTGCGGCACGGTGTATCCGCGGTTCGCGGTCCCCCGAGGCGCGTCCGCGTGCCGAGTGTCTGTCCGAGCGTCCCGTCCCGCGGAGCGGAGCGGCACGCCATGCGCTCGCAGGGCACAATGAAACCAAAGAGCTCTCTCAATGTGGACGCGTGATGCTTTCCAATGCTGCCTGACTCGAGTTCATGGGAAGAGTGCCCCTGCTGGTTTCGAGCCTCGGCCCCGGCGGCTGCGGAAGCGCAAAACATGCATGCATGCACACGTGCAATACTGCAGCAAATCATGCGGGGAATTATCGCAATCATGCGCTGCACTGGCACGGCGTGTCGCCGGGGCCGCCGCAGCGACGCGCGATCCAAAAGATCCCGACCGCATCAGGGGCAACGTTGGGGGGGGCTCTCAAGGGGGGGAGGTTCCAGTGTCGAGGCTCGAGGTTCTCGGGCATGTTCGTCAGTGCCTGGCGGTTTTCCAGCCTCTGGATGCGTGCCTTCGCGAAAGTATAGGAGCCCAAGAATGTTTTGAAAGGGCACAGAACTTCGGGGGGGCAATAGCATCAGATGCTTGTGCGGCCCAAGATCGTCGGAACCACGTCTGTCGACATAACGCGAACCCTAGCAGGTGGCAGAAACTGAAACGCCGCAGCTCCGTAGCCGCCGCAGCCGTGCGGGAAGAACAATAAGTCTTTCGCCGCCAGGAGCGCCGTCACCCCCTTCCCGAGAGGGGAAGGGGGGGTGGGAGAAGGGGGGCCCTCCCTTTATCGCTATGGGGCAAACATTAGCCATTCTGTCAGTAGCCGTTTCGGGATGTGTGTGTATGTCTTCGTGCCTCTTCCTGGGGCTCGAAGTCATGCGTTTTTTTTTCACAGCTTGGACCCCAGGAGTCTGGACCCCTTCCCCAGGACCAGTGTTCTGTCCCGGGTCGCTGCTTGTCGGTCCCGAGGCCCGGTGAGGGCCCCTGGAAGCCGAAAAACACAAAGCCTTTCCCACCACGATGGTTGCATGACCCGAGTGGGTCTGGGTTCTGTCCGTGCCCCTTCCGACCGTGCCGAACACCCTTCCTTGAAGACGGCGCCCCCTCGCGCTGGCGCGCGCCGCTCCCGGGCCTGCGGGAAGCACCGCGGCCTCCTCGCACCGCACGGCGGGCCCTGGCGCTGGCGCCATGGACTGGAGCCGGCCGCCAGGGGCGACGGGCGCGCCCACCGCATCCGCGGCCCTCGCGGTCTGGGCCCAGACATGCTTCACGAGCTGGCAACCAGCACCTAGACCTACGCGACCCGTAGATCTCTCGGGATGGACCTCCGTGGGGGCTGCGGGTGTGTGTTGTCGGACGGGGGCCCCCGCTCGAAACGGGGGTGCCCCTCATCTCCGTGCCCTTCCTCGTTCCTCCTCCCTATAGGTGGAGTGTGTGCGTGGGTTGTTCTTTTTCCTCGGTGCACGTGTCGTAGACAAGTCGCGGCGGAAGGTTTGTGGCCGTTCCCAGCCTCGGCGGAACGAGTCGGGGCTTCCGGGGGCACAGTATTTCAGGGGCGACGTTGGGGGGTAATAGGCTCAGGCAGAACGCATCGACCCCCGATCACCCATTGATCGCCGTCAGGGGCCTGATCCACCCCGCCCAGGAACGTGCGGATTCGCTATCGGTGTCCTGTCGCCGATCTGTCGGCGATGTATCGCCGATTCCAGGTCGATGTTTCTCCTCTTGAGCTGGCCCCCCCATAACGTTGCCCCTCCGCATCGAGAAGCCAGAACATCGCCCCCCGGTTTTCAGGCCTTACCTCGGCTCTCCGGCGGCCCTTCGGGACACCTTTCGAGCATGCCCCGAAACGCTCTCGGCGATGCGCAGCTTTGCTGCAACGCAGCCCGAGGCCGTAAAATTGCCGAGGCCCTCGACCCTGTCCCCGACTAACGTTGCCCTGGATGTAAGTCGGGCCAGTCCCTCTACAGGAGGAATATTCAAAAGTAGTCAAAAATAGTCAGGGGACTTTTTGGGAGGTAATTTTTGACCATGTGGCAGTATTTTTGGTGTATTTTTCATTTTTCGTCGGAATTCCCCCCGTAGGGGGACACGCCCGCCTTAACCCTGGACTTCCGGGTTGCCCTGGACTTCCAGGGGGGCTCCTCGGCCACGGCCCCACGGGTGCAGGGCGGGCCTGCGCGGGAGCCCCGCGCGGAGCGCATCCACGGGAGCCGAGCCCCCGCCGTCGTGCTCTCCTCTCACGGCGTGGACCCCCGCAGGTCTCGGCCTGCTCCCCGGGGGTCGGCGCTGCATCCCGAGCCGTTGCTTGAAGGTCCCGAGGCCCAGTGGGGCCCCCCCGGGGGCCGAGAAGTGCTAGAAGCCTCCCGTCGCCGGGCGGGGCTAGGACGGATAAGGTCGATCCAGAGCGTCTCGGCACGCTCTGAGGAGGCCGCGGCGCTCGATTCATCCCCCAGAATGGGCCCCAGAACTGCCGGACCTCAGAGATCCCCGATGGATCCCTGTCCGATGTTGCCCCTGTCCGATTGATCCTTTTCACTTTCCCTGCCTCCGCAGTGTGGCGCCATTAATATGAACAATCTCTTGATTCGCCAATGTGCCGTTTGAGCGCCGGGCTTGACTGACTGACTGACCGACTGGCCTCCTCTTGCGTCGTGGCTTTCTCACGACGCGAGGGTTGTCTGGGGGCCGCACACCCCTGGGGGTCGCGGCTCGGCGTCCGCAGACATCCGGCCGCTCCAATGTTGCGGCCGGTCTTCCGTCCCGAACCATTGTTTGCCTGTGCCGAGGCCCGGCGGGGGGGCCCCCGCAGGCCGAACGTAGCCCCAAACCCGCCGCTTCCGCTCTTTCGGGGCGCCGGGTCTCCGGGTCCGGGCCGCGGGGGCAGAGATGGCCGTGGGCGTGGCTCGTCGTCCGCGAGGCTGGAGGTGGCCGACGTGGGGCACGCGGCGGGCCTGTGGCAGGCGAGCCGGCCCGCTCCTCCGGGGTGCCGCCTGCTGCTGCCCCAGCCGTTCGGTGCGGTCGAGATGTGTACGGAGAGGGTGGGCACGAGAACCGACAGGAGTCCCCGCCCAGTTGGAACAGGATTCGCAGTCGGCGTCGCCGCGGGCGTTGTGTCAACTTGGTCGGAAACTGGAGCACATCTACACTTCTGCTTCTCAGTCCCAAGACTTTTTGAGGGTCGGGGGCGACGTCGGGGTGGTGTTGTTTCCCCGCTTCCTGGGGGGAAACAACGGAAAATGTATACACCAGGACCCCATGTACACCAGGATCCATTTTCCTGTGCGAATGTCAGCGCGGGGTCGGAAAAAGCATCGGTGTATAGAGTTCGGTTCCTTACCTGTACATTTTGTACAGGATTCGCTGTCGGCGTCGCCGCGGACTTTGTCCATTTGAGACAGAGGGCCGCCTGCCCAACAGCGGCCGCTGTCGGTTTTGAGCCGCTTCGGTGGCAGGGCATCGTAAGGAGTTTTCCCGTACCCGCTTCTGGCGTCCAAATATCTGTGGTTTCCTGCGAGAGGGGGGCCGGGAGCCCGGGCCCCCGCAGGGTCGGGTCGCTTCGGCGGCGAGGTCCGGGCCCTGCCCTCGCCGAACAAGGATTCGGGCAACTCGATGGGCGGCGGGGGGGTAGGGTTTGGAGTTCGTCGGACACGTGGCGAGATCCGAACCCTACACATGGTTATTTCTAGTTCTTCGAAAGCTCTTTGATTTTGGGGGGCCAAGATCCTTTCATTTCTAATGGTTCAATCCTGGGCCTCTTCCTGGCCACTGGGGGGCCGGCACAGCTAGAAACGAGCACGGTTAGAAATGAACGACGTGTACCCCACACCCCCCATCGATCCGGGAGGTTCGACGGCGAGGGCCGGGCTCGGATGCCGCCACCTGTCGTTGCCACGGGCTGTGGCCGTGTGGATGGCCTCCCCGGCCCGCCCCCTTCGACGCCCTCGGCTCCCTCGGCTCCTCTCCCTCGGCTCCTCTCTCGCGTTCCTCCGCGGTGGCGCGGGGGGAGGGCGCCCACACACGGGGCGTGGCGCAGCGGGTGGAGGCCGGGGGGGAGGAGGGAGGACGCGGAGGGGGGCTGAGGAGGGTCGCCGGAGTGGAGGTTGAGGAAAGGGGGGAGGCTGAGGAGGCAGAGGAGGTGGACGGGGAAAAGAAGGGTGGGGGAGAAGCAGGAGTAGCAGGAGTCAGAGCAGGACGATGAGAAGGAAGGGACTGAAATGCAGGGAGTTGCCAGGTGATTACGATTAGGATTTGTTAACTCCAGTGTTCGGTTGCCGCGCAGTCACGCCCCGTATGCCCTCAGGCGGAAGCAGCAGGAAAAGAGCAAGTTAGCTGCAGCACTCTGACCTCTACCCTAAGAGCACGAGAACTGCAGCACCCCCCCCCCAACCCACCCACCCCGCCACCGACCTTTTCACTGACCATCGCAATGCCTCCGACCTCGTCTTCTGGATCATCATTGGTACTCCTCCTCCTGTCCCTCTCATGCTACAGTCACCGCATGCAGCTCTGTCGCCTGGCAACTACTGTTTGCAATACCGTCGCGCACCCACATACCTGCTTACCTCTGCGCCCCTCCCTGCTCCTCCTCCTCCTCCTGCATCAGAGCTTTTGCGTTGATCATTCCTCTTTCTTAATGCTCGCGTCACGGCGACCGAACCACTCCAAGGGCCTATAGGCGAGCCCCCTTCCCCTCTCCTCTTTCGCTTTCCCCTTCCCTTTCTCTACCTTTCTCTTCCGCTTTTGCCTCTGGGGGCATGCCTTGTCGCCCTTGGGGGGGGGGGGCCTCCGTCTGTGCTGTTTTACTTCAGGCGCCTCCCCCTTTCCCCGCCTCATTGTTAGTGTTCCGAT
>CAUYUJ010007779.1:1039968-1126159 GCA_963575745.1 Prorocentrum cordatum
TTGTCTACGCTTTTCGCCTTCTCATGTTTTCCTGCTTCCAACGCTCCAAGACAGGAATTTGAGAAAAAGTCCAGATATCATTTTTTTCAAGTTGAGACTCCTACTCCCTAGCCTCTTCCTCGAGCCCCCATCAAGACTTCGGGGTCACATGCGAAAATGTTTCGGGAATGCTGTTGAACTCTCTGACGCTGTCTTGGCACTCTCTTGGATCGTCTGCGTCCTCTTGGCTGCCCCTGAAACTGTTGTAGAAATCGAGATCACATGATCCCATGATTTGAAGCAGTGGAATGTTAGAATTCCTTTGTTTTTCGAATTCACCCCCTGCTTATCTTTGCACGAAGACCTCGAGACTCGAGAGGCATCCCAACAGACCGTGGCCTGCATGCAGAAATTGTCGAACCCACAGGCCAGGCACTACAACTTGAAAAAAAGGGAAATCCCACCATCCCGTTTTTGTTTCCAAGTTCGCCCTTGTGTCTTCTCTTGCACAACAGACCACAATGAAGGCCCCAGAAAAGAACCCAGGAAGCCTTCGAGGGCCCCAATGAATACCGAACGACAATTAAAGATTTGTGCGTTTCCGCAGTTCCCCTGTTATGCGATTCCGATGCTTGCGAAGGGCCTCCAAGAGAGTCTTTGGATGCAAGAAACAAGAAGGATGCTATTCCATCTGTTCGCCCATCAGGCCTAGCGAGAACTTGAGCGCGCGCGAAGCGCGCGATGATTCGTATAATATCTAAATACATGAATATATACATATATCTATCTATATATATATATGTGATGCGTGCATGTCTTCCCCCGCTGGCGTCTGAATCCAGGCCGTCGATGCAGTCGCTTCCGTGGGTTGTTGGTTCAAGAACTGTTTCCTCTGGCCCGCTGCCCAGTACGCTTGGCAAGGGGCCCTCGCCTATCTCTGGGGAGGGAATCTCCAGCGCTGTCCTTCCTTATCCATTCCTGCGTGCCCGGCGTTCCCTGGCTGCGCAGCGTGCCCACCGTGTCCTGGCTGTCCAGCGCGCCCTGGCGGGTCGCCGGCCCCAGCCAACCCTGTGCTTGGAAGCGTCGAGGTGGAGAGTGTGGTTGGTCCTTACTCGTTCTGGATAGTTGTTCTCGCCAACAAATTCTTACCCATTGGTTTCATAGCGTGGTATCTCTACGGCTGTTGGAGCGCGGATTGGTTGACCTGATGTCGCCGCCATGATGGCCGCCGTGAACCTGGCCCCACCGGAGGCAACTCCTCCAGAAATGCGACAGTGGCCGTGGGTCCGCTACGAAGACGAGCCATTATGGCACCAGCGTCTGATCTTGGGGCGACGGGTGCGGGTGGCGACTGAGTTCGTGTCCTTTGTGGTCCTGATATGCACGGCCGATACTGACATCTATGAGGAAGACTACTCGTGTTCTGGGAGTGACATTGTTGCCGTGAGATACGCTAGCGGTCGGAGTTCGTTCCCTTCGAGGGATTTGCGCTACCAGCTCGCACCACTTCAAGGCGGAACTTGACGGCCGCAGAGCAGCAGCAGATAGACACGACGGCACTCGCCTCCGACTCCGACTGCCAGCACCAGCGGGTCCTTTCATAATCCCGCTGGCCTTTGCACATGGCCCCCCTGCTGCCCCAGCCGTGGCTGTCGTGCCTGCCGCCGTGCCCGGAGCGGGCCCGCAGGCCGCCGCCTTGGTCGCAGCGGGTGGCGGGCCTGGCGGCCGGCCGGCCGCGGGGGCAGGGGCCGCGGCGGCGCCAGCTGCTGGAGCTCCTGCGCCGGCCGCGGCCGCGGGCGCTGCCCCTGCCGCGGCTGCTGGCGCTGCCCTTGCCGCGAGTTGGGTGCTGGTGGAGACGACGACGGTGGGCGTTCGGGGGACGGTGGTGACTCCTCCCGCGGGCTCCGAGCTGAAGGGCTCTGCGGGCCTGATGCCGATGGCCGACGGCTTGTGGGTCGCCATCCGCTCCATCCCGGGTTCGATTCAGGAGTAATTCTGCGGGGAGGGAGGCCGTTTCGGACGCCAGGCTGATGGGCATCCTGCTCAAACCTGGTGTGCCTGGAGGTCGGTTTCTGCGACAGTGGCGCGATGCGGTGGCCAGCTTCACCGAGGAGGCTTTCGTGGACTGGTACATCCCTGGTCCGCGGACATGCCTATGGTGCTGCAAGTACATCGACCGACGTCAGGGTGGTCAGCTCGATCATTTCAGAGTCTGGAAGTCGGCTCTAGACTTGTCGGCCGACGACTACGTCGTCAATGTTTATGAGGCGGGAACGCGGGCGATCTACACCATGGCGTGCTGGGATGGCCTGGACCTGCCAAACATCGCGGGTGCGGAGCAGATCCTTCGGATTTGCCAGAAGTATTACGAGTACGTCTACGTGATGGACCGAGACCCTCACCATGCCGGTGGCAGTGCTGGCGACGGCGGCGGCGACGACAACAAAAAGAAGAACCACAAGGGCCGCGGCCGCGGCGGGGGTCGATATGGTCTGTTGAGCTTCGGTTTCATCGACGAGAGTGTCGTGTTCACCGGTCTCAGCCGAGTTTGCGGCGAGAGCATGATCTTTCTGCTGTTCCTGGAGCGCGTGGCGAAGTGCGTCCACCAGGGACTTGAGACTAGCCCTCCCAGAACCGTTGTGTTTGGAAGAGCTGCTTGTGTTGCGCCAGGCGATGTTGTTCGAGGTATCCCCAGGTGCGGCGAACTACCCTCTCTAAGAGGCCCACGGGGCCCCTGGTTTTGCGTCCGAGCGCGTTGTCCTGGAGGCTTTCGGGCTCCTTCCCTCTGACTTGGAGAGAGCGCAGGCGCTCGGGAAGACGTCCCGTCGAAGGGGGTCGGACATCGATTCCGAACCCGAGTCCGACGGGAGCGAGCTGTTTTAGGCACTGCGTTCGCGCGATCCACAACAATCTCCTCCTTATCCCTTCCTCCTCGTCCTCCTCCTCCGCCTCCTCCTCCTCCTCCTCCTCCTCCTCCTCCTCCTCATCCTCCTCCTCCTCCTCCTGCTCCTCCACCTCCTCCCCCAGGCCCGAACCCCCGACGTCGCGGCTGTTTCAAAACGTGGACCCCTGGAGGTCTCGACCCATTCAGCAGGATTGGTCTCTCATCCCGAGTCGTTGCTGATGATCCCGGGACCCAACAAGGGCCCCCGAAGGCCAAAACAGGCGGAAGACCTCCCGTCGTGGTTTCTGCACGGCGCGAAGAGGTCAGGGCCTCCTCCTCCTCCTGTTCCTCTTCCTCCTCCTCCTTCTCCTCCTCCTCCGACTCCGACTCCCCTCCCTTCTTCCCCCATTCCTCCCAAGAGTGGGCCCTTCCGAGGTCTTCGCCGCCATGGTGGCCTGCGGAGTCCAGGAGATCGGCGGGCAACGCCGAGCCACGTGGGGCGTCAAGGCCCCCCTGCGGCCGTGGGTGGGGCGGCATGGCCGGCGCGCTTCTGCGCCGGATGGCCTCCCGCCATGCGCGTTCGTCGTCGTCGTCGTCTGCTGCCCCCCTGCGTCTCCTCTCCTCTCCCTTTTGGGGGCCCCGCGGTGCGGTGACCACCGTGTGGTGGGTCGGTGGGGATTCGGGGCGGACGCACGGCTTTGGGACTTGGGTCGCTCTCTGAGGACGTCTCGGGCGATGGGGGCCCCCAAGGCCCCAGAACCATGCGGTGACGGACCGTGCGGTGGGGTCTTCGGGGATTCCGAGGTCACCGCACCACGCGCGTTTCGTCGCCGTCGGCTGCCCGCCTCAGGGGCAACGTTGGACGGGGATGGGCTCAGGAGGGGATGCATCGACCCCCAAATCGCCCATTCAGCCCAATGAGGGCCCGATGGCCCAGCCGGCCCAGGAGCGTCCGGATCTGCAGTCAGGCTCTTCTCGCCGATCGGTTGGCGAGGCGTCGCCGACCCCAGCTCGATGTTTCGCCCCCCTGAGCCAGCCCCCCTGAGCCGGTCCCCCCTGGGCCGGTCCCCCGTGGGCGTTTGTAAAAATGATGTCGCCTGCCTTCTTGGAAGCCCTCCCCCCCGCCTTCTCAGGAGGCCGCCCCGTTCGCGCCAACCCCCTTGTGCCTCGTGGGCGCCGCCAATTTTCGTCATCGGGGTGGGGAGACCGCTCCTGGGCCCCACCCGCTGGAATGCCCGGGATGGCAAGTGAGCCCCGGGGGTCGAGATCCCCAGAACCCCACGTCGCGAACGGGATGTTGCACGCTGGAGGAGAGGGTCTGGCTTGGGGGCCTCGGGAGGCTGGCTTCGGGCGCCGTCGCGAAACGACCCAGAATGACAACCCCGTCCCCAGCATGGAGTCGAGAGCTCACGGGGGGCCAGGCCTGTAGCGCCACGGAAGCAGACGTGCGCCTGGCTGCTGGGGCCCGTGGCGGGAGGAGGGCGAGCTCGACCAGGAGGTGCCAGCGGAGGAGGTGGGCTGCGACTGTCCCGACGCCATCGGTGCGCCCTGCTTCTGTGGCCGTGGTCCCAGAGCTCGGCCAGCGCTCCGCCAGAGCGGCTCGCCGCCCTCCCGGCGATTCCCCGCCACGGCAGAGGCTCGCGGGCGCCTGGCCAGAGGAGGAAGAGGGGGAAGACGGCGGGGAGGAAGACCTCTTCGACTGCCAGGCCGAACGAGCCTGGCCGAGCAGGCCCCGAGCCACGCTCCGAGCTCGGCCTCAGAGAAGGTGGGAAGAGTTCGTCCTCGCTGGCGGGGCCCAGAGCTCTTGCAGGGCTTCGGAGGCCCGAGACCCTGGGCAAGCGAGGAGGGACGTGGTTCCGCCGTCCGCTCCCTGCCCGGCGGCCTGCGCTCTTCATCGAGGGGGGTCGCCGCGACTTCGGGTGGCCCCTGAGATCCGACGCAGTGGCGACAGCGCCGAAAATCACGCCTGGAGCCCCGGAGCCCCTCCCCCTATGCTCCATCTTCCGAGCCGGGTCGACCCGTGAGAGCCCCGGGGGCCCGGAGCCGAGCGGGCACGCCCGTGGCGAGGGAGCCTCTTGGCGCCGGGACCTCCCGGCGGACTCGGACGCCCGCGGCGCCGCGGGCCTCCCGGGGGGGGGGGGGCCGCGGGCCCGGGGCGGGGCGGGGCGGGGCGGGCCCCGCCGGGGCAGCGCTGCTCCGCTGCCGCCTGCCGCCTGCGCTGCCGCGCCGCCCCCGCGCCCGCGGGCCCAGGAGTTCGAGGGCTCGGCATCGCTCGGGCGTGTGCCCGTTCCTGTTTCGTCTCTCGGCGGGGACCACCGCGGAGCATCTTGGGCCCGCCTGCGAGACATGCACAGCAGCAGCAACCACAACAACCACACCACCAACAACAGCAACAGCAACAACAACCACAACCACAACAGCAACAACAACAGCAGCAACAACAACAGCAGCAACAACAACGACAACGACAACGACAACGACAACAACAACAACAACAACAACAACAACAACAACAACAACAACAGCTGCAACAACAACAGCAACAACAGCAACGACGACGACGACAACAACAACAGCAACAACAGCAACAACAACAACAACAGCAACAACAACGACAACGACGACGAAAGCAACAACAACGACAACAGCAACAACAGCAAAAGCAACGACAACAACAACCACCACGGCAACAACAGCAACAAACAAAACAAAACGACTGGACCGAAGAGTGCACGGGGGGTAGACGTCCGAGCGATGGCAAGAGGAGCAAGAATCCGTGATGCTGATGCCTTCCAGGATGTCCTGGATTTCTTATACCTCCGAGCGGGCTCCAGAAACGAGGGCCGCTAGATACCCTGTCAGTTCTTGGACGCACCCTGAGACGATTCCACCATGGCATCGTCCTCGTCCTACCTGAGCACCTCCGCGCCCTCATCGTCCACAGCCGTTTTGGTACACAAGCTTTGCAGCAGCACACTCGGCTTGTCGCGCCTCCTTCGCACATCGACGGCCCGCGGTCGCGCGGTCCCAGGCCGCTGCGCACCATGGCCGTGCACGGTCTTGCCAGGCCCCAGGCGACGGTGCTTCAGCCAGGCTTCTCCGACGTCAGCTCGGCCTCCGGCTCGACGACACCGTCCCAGCAGTCCAAGGAGCCTTCCGAGGCGAGTTGCCCGCCGAGCGGCAGAAAGCAGCCGTCCCCGGACCAGAGGAACAAGGTCTTCGTCGGTGGCGTTCCACAGGACTACAGCCAGGATGACCTCAAGAAGCTCTTCCAAGAGTACGCGCCAGTGAAGCGGGCTTGGGTGCAGCAGCACAAGACAAAACGGTCTGCCACCGAACGGTCCGCCCCACAGAACCATCGAGGCTTCGGATGGGTCGTCTTCCAGGACCCCGTCGTCAAGAAGGACCAGCGCCGCGGCCACCCGGGAGAAGAGGACGAAGAGAGGGGCACGTTGAGCTACGTGTGCCGCATCTTGGGAAGTAGCGATTCCCGTCTGTTGCCCCTGGGCGACGGCCGCCACGTGGAGGTGAAGCGAGCGAGGGACGCGCAGGAGATGAAGGATCGGAGGGCACCAACTGCACACCGACACCGATCCTGGGCCTGGAAGCGGTGCATCTGCATTCCTGGCCAAGCCAGGAGGGCGTAAACACAAATTCTGGGCCCAGGATGAACCCTTACCAGGATCGGCGAAGTGGGCGGAGGAGATGGCAGAGGGACGAGGATGAGGGGCGAAGGTGAGGGACGGGGAGGGCGAGGAGGAGGGATGATGACGATGAGGAGGAGGAGGAGGATGTTGGTGGTGATGATGATTATAGTGATGTTGGTGGTGATGGTGGTGATGATGAGATGGTGATGATGATGACGATGATGATGATGCTGATGATGATGATGATGATGATGACGATGATGATGACGATGATGATGATGACGACGACGACGATGATGATGATGATGATGATGATGATGATGATGATAATGGTGATGGTGATGGTGATGGTGATGGTGATGGTGATGGTGATGGTGATGATGGTGATGATGGTGATGATGGTGATGATGACGATGCTGGTGTTGATGATGGTTAGGAGGAGGAGGAGGAGGAGGCGGAGGAGGAGGAGGAGAGAGATGAGGAGGCGGAGGAGGAGGAACAGGAGGAGGGAGGAGGAGGAGGAGCACCCCCCTCTCCCTCGAGCGCACAACAGCTATTCCTGGGCGCCCTCCCAGGACGCGCAGGAGGTCAAGGAGGTGCGGGCGCCCGCCCGGGCTGCGAGCGGCTCGGCCACGAGCGGCCCGGCCGCCCGCGGGCTCGTGGTGGGCGGGCGCGGGCCACCGGGCACGGGCGTGGCGTGGCCGGGGCCGATGCGGCCGTCGCCCCCGGGACAGCCAGCCCGCGGGCTCGCTTCGACGCTGCCGGCTCGTTCGACCAGGCGTAGGAGTGACCTCTCGCCGGAGTGACCTTTGGTGCGGGCACAGATGGGCCCCCAGGTGGCTGAAAACGAAGCAGGAGCAGCGGCTTGCGCGCCCAGGTTTGGTCCCCCCGCGGCCCCCAAGAAGCCGCGCACCAAAGGTCACTCTTATCCAGGGTCGCTCTTGCGTGTAGCCGACTCGTTTGGGCGCGAGGAGGATGCTGAGGAGGAAGAGGAGGGGGGGAAGGAGGAGGCGGAGGAGGAGGAGGCGGAGGAGGAGGAGGAGGGGTAGGAGGGGCAGGAGGCCTGTTGCACCCCCTCAGCTCCCACATACAGGCCACGTCCCTGTGGGACATCAGCCCCTTGCCCCGGAGCTCCTCCAAGGATGGTGGGGACGATGATGGGGGTGGAGGAGGCGGAGGAGGAAACGATTCCATTCGGCTTCGGGTTCCGATCGGGACTTGTCGGTCTCTCAAGAGAGGCCCCACCAGCCTTCCGGTCTCTGCCGATTCGACATCTCCCGACCTGGCTGCCGATTGCCGCCGGTCCGAAGCATTTCGATCGCTGACCCGACTTATCGGCCGTCGGCGTCGCCGCGGTCTCTGTCTGTATGAGACACAAGCTCGCCTGCCCCAACAGCGGCCACTGCCGGTTTTGGATCACATCTGTTGTTGGGCATCGTTCACATGTTTTCCGTACCCACTTCGGGCGTCCAAACAGGACATCAAGCAGTGGCGAGGCGTCTTGGCTTGCTTATAGGCCACCCGGAGCATGTTCTGAGACCCTCTTGTGGTTTGCCCGACAGCTTCTAGGACGTCTCTGGCTGAGGCCGTCTTGTCTGAGCACGCCGGCTTTCTGGTATAAGAACACTGTGATTACTATAAGATCCGTTTGTTCTAACAGCATGTCGTGGCAGGCCTGTAGTAGCAATGACGGGACGGCCCGTCCGTCCCTGCTCAAAGAGCAGCGCCCAAGTCGATCGGACCGATCCGATTCGACCCCCTTGATCGCCCGTTCATCGACATTCGAGGTTCGAGCTTCTGGTACACATTGTTCATTTCTAAGTCTTCAAAGTCCTTTGATTGCGAAGGCCTTACGGCCGGTGCCGCCGACCCTGAATGGCGACGACGACGACGACGACGACGACGACGAGCGCTCTTGGGGGCCTCTTGGGGGTAGTTTGTGGGCCTCTTGGGAAGCTCTTAGGGGCCGCTTGGAAGCCTCGTGGGGGCCTCTTGGGGCTTCCTGGGGGTCTCTTGGAGGGGGCCTGGGACGTCTTGGAGGCTTCTTGGACAGTCTTGGGGCTATCTTGGGCGTTTTCGGCCGATCTTTGGGCGACTCGGGGCCCTCTTGGTGGGGCCTCTTGGGGCTTCCTGGGGGTCTCTTGGAGGGGGCCTGGGACGTCTTGGAGGCTTCTTGGACGGTCTTGGGGCTATCTTGGGCGTTTTCGGCCGATCTTTGGGCGACTCGGGGCCCTCTTGGTGGGGCCTCTTGGGGCTTCCTGGGGGTCTCTTGGAGGGGGCCTGGGACGTCTTGGAGGCTTCTTGGACGGTCTTGGGGCTATCTTGGGCGTTTTCGGCCGATCTTTAGGCGACTCGGGGCCCTCTTGGACCGTCTCGGGGGCCATCTGGGGCATTCGGACCTCATTTGGAGTGTTTTCGAAGTTTCTCGGCCGCCCGACGAAAAACGAATCTGCCCCCCCACACCCCCCGGGACCCCCCCTGGGACCCCCCCCGGGACCCCCCGGCCCGTCCCTGCTCAAAGAGCAGCGCCCAAGTCGATCGGACCGATCCGAGTCGACCCCCTTGATCGCCCGTTCATCGACATTCGAGGTTCGAGCTTCTGGTACACATTGTTCATGTCCAAGTCTTCAAAGTCCTTTGATTTTTTCGGGGGCCAAGAGCCTCTCATTCCTGATTGTTCTATCCTGGGCCTTTTCCTGACCACTAGGGGGCCAGGAACAATTAGAAACGAGCACAATTTGAAATTACACCAGAGAAAAGCCCCAATCAGTGGATGGTTTTCGCTGAGGAGATCGACCGGGAACCCGGGAGCCCGGGAACCCAGAACCCACCGAAATCGGCCTGCAATCATCGACCGGGAACCCAGGAACCCGGAACCGGGAACCCGGGAACCCAGCCTGCTACCAACATCGGCAGGAAATGTTCGTCAAATCTCTCAACTTCCGCCAGGACCCTCTCAGTGCAAGCACTGCCTGGGGATTGAGACCGATCAGACATGCACGACGTGCACATTCTCGCAGGTCCTCGGGGGGGTCCCCCCTTGGCCTCGGGACGCCGTCCAGCAGCTGCGCCGCTCCGAGAGTGTCCCCCGGGCTGCCCCCCAGGATCGTCCCCGAGCGGCAAGCCGGCGAGCCGAGCCCTGGCCCCAGAGGCCCCGGGGGCAGCGTCGGGCGGGGGCGGGCTCTGGGAGGACTGCATGTCAGCAGCGGGCCCGGCCAGCTCGACCCGATCCGGCTCCCATACTTCTCGCTGGTCCGACGCGGCCATGACGTGAAGTCGGGCCTGTCCTTCTACAGGGGGGATTTTCAAGAATAGTCAAAAAATAGTCAGGGGATGGTTTTTTATTATTTTTAGAGCATTTGGGAGTATTTTGGGGGTATTGTTTATTTTTCGTCCAAAATCCCCCTGTAGGGGGACACGCCCGATTTAACCATAATGCCTGCATAGCGCTGCTATGCCATCCTGGCGCGGTCGACCCGAGCAGATTCCGACCTGCGTGCCGACGCAGCGCGATCCGACTCGCTCCGCCTGCCCAGGACTGCCGCCGCCGCCGGCGCCGAGGACGCTGCCCCCTGCGGACGGTGGGAAGCAGCAGGCCCCGGCCCCTCTCCTCGCGGACAGCGCCCCCCTCCGCGAGCAGGGCAGCGCGCGCGAGCAGGGCGGCTCGTGGCCTCTTGCTGGCCACGGGCCGGGCTCGCCCGTGCGCGTGCCCTACCCGCCGCCGAAGCCCACGGGCGCGCACGACCCCATCTACTGCCGGGCACCGGTGTACAGCAACCGGCTCTTGGGCAGCGAGGATGTGTTCGTCCCGGCGCCAAGGCACGAGCAGGAGTCGATCGAGCGGTTGTTTGCCAGCATTCCTCCGCCCCGCGCGCCCCCGAAAAACACGATGTTCATTTGACGCTGGCCTCCAGGGAGGCTCACGTGCATCCCCTCGCACGCTCGCGCCAGTAGGTGATCGTGCTGTATTCTAGAAGTAACGTTTGGGTCATGCGGAAGCCTTAGGCTCCCTGGCTGCAGCAAGCCACTCCCTCACGTTTCCTGATTCTGCCCGAGCGCAAAGGGAAGCGTTGTAAAGCTTAGACTCTACTCAGAGAGAGTTGGAGGGAGGAGAGAGGACGATCATGGAGTAGCGAAAGGCGCGCATGCTCAGCTTCCACACTATATGATTTTGCTGCCTTCGGTGCTGCGAGCTGCCCGGTGTGACAGTGGGGACGCCGTTTGAGGCACGGCTCGGCACCCAAGGAGGCGAACAAGCGTCCCTTCCGCGGCACAGATCGCACCCGGGCCCACACAGACGGCGTCTCCCCCGCTGCTGCCCCACGGTCTCCTTGCAGATCCTCGTCCTCCCCAGATCTCCAACGGCTTTGGATGAGTCAACACGGAGGTCCTTTGCCATTTTCGGCCTCGAAGACTCGTCTTCGGGCTCCAGGACCGTCCAGAAACATCCCGGGGGAGAAAAGAACGGCCCCGGGGTAGTGGTCGAGATCTCAGAGGACCCCGCGCCGGGGAAAGCATCACATCGGGGGGCTGGCCCCTCCCCCTGAAACAGGAGGCAGGCTGCGTGCTCACGCGCGTTTCTCTCTCCGCGCAGAGTCCAGCTCGTTCGTGCCCGTTCGGCCCTTCAACCCCTCTCTCGACCACCTGCCCTCCTCCGCCTCCCCCACAGCCCTTCGGAACCTGCAACAGCCGCCTCAGGTCCTCTTCAAGCAGCCTTCGAAGCCTCCCCTACAGCCTGCCCTCCCTCCTCCCCTCCGTGGCCATTTCGGCCCGAGTGGCACATTTCTCAAGGGCGTCGTCTGGCACGCTCAAATTCAAGGATCCGGCACAGCTCTGGCCAGCTGGCCACGTCATACAGCTATCGCCTCGTGATGACTGCTCGCGCCAGTAAGGAAAGATGTTTCTGCGCGCGTTCGTCTCGTGAAGATCACGGCAGGTGCAACCTGTGGATGAGAGTATGATAGTCGCACACACTCATCGCCGATTGGAACGTTCGAATGTTGATCCTTTGGGATTCCTACAAGGACGGAGATAACGACAAGTGCCGACACATTCGCGAGTTATGTCACAAAGGATGTTACTCTCGTATGATAGCGCATCGACGTGAATTTCCAGAGGTAGTGTGCACGAGTGTACCCTATGCGGCTGCTGAGGCACTGGTGCCCGCCATGGCAGCGGCTACAGATGTACAGGTACCTCAAAGCTGGAGCACCTGACTTCGCACAAGGCATCATCATTATTATCACATGCACGACTTGTCGACGCTCCCTCGCTCAAGATCGCCTGCTTGAAAGAAAACCAGTGCAGTTGGAATGGAACCCCCACCCACGGGACCCGAGGGGGGAAGGGGCGGAGGGGGGGAACCCGATCCTCGATGAAGTTGTTGAATGCGTTTTCACCATCGCCTTTGTGACACGGGCAGAGCCAACAAAAATGCTCGTCGGCTGGGTACGGCATCTCTAAATACGCTGCATGATATTCCAAATCACCCAGCATAGCATAAATGAAAGCCTTGAAAGGCTTGTCGGGCGAACACAACCACTGACCCGCCAGACGGGCCCGATCTGCGTCCAAAGGGCGACCTTGCCAATCCGACGCTCCCGTACTGTCGGGGACCCTTCGGTTTTGATATGACCTCCTCCGCCTCCTCCTCCTCCCCCTCCTCCTCCGCCTCCGCCTCCTCCTCCTCATCATCATCATCCTCCTCCTCCTCCCCCTCCGCCCCCTCCTCACAGAGCACAGCTCCTACGCTGCTGCGCGGGTGCACTGGAAGCAGGCGAGCGCACGTAGGCGAGGGGAGATGGGAGATCAAGCAGGAGGGAGGAGGGAGGAGGGAGGAGGGAGGCTAGAAGAATGTGAGTTGAAGGCAGAAAAGAACATACATTCGAAGTCGGTCGGCAAGCTCGTCGGCACCCGCTTGAATGAGTCTAGGGTAGGGTGGTCAAATCTGCACCTGGTCCCTTGAAAGATAGTGGCGAGCGTCGCGTGCTCATGGTTCGGGCTGCGTTCAGGGAAAAGAGCAGAGCCAGTGAGGCGTCGAGTAGGACCCGACAGATGCCCTGACCATACCAAGGTCGAGATGCGAGGCAGGAGGATCCGCGAAGTCACGTCAGACAGGTAGCCAGGCAGGCACATTCAGAGGACCGTACGGGAGGGCAGGTTGTCGGACAGCTGGGACGTCCTACGCCAGCTTGAACTTGGGCCGTCGCGTGGGGCCCACAGAAACTTGGCTCCATTCTCTGACGCCGAAGCGTCAGCAATACGGCCGCCAAGGCTTACACGAATTGTCCGTTCCCGCCACCGGGCCCGACGCTGAGCGAAGGCGGCTGCACAGTCTGGTTCGGCAAACGGTCGCTCGCGGGCTTGGTACGGTTTGGAACATTCATTCGCTGTTCCAGCGTCACGGGCAGTATCCAGTGATAGACTCTCGCCAAGTTTCTCCAATGCCAAGTTACCACAGGGGTATTGATGTCAAAATTGGGCGCAGCAGGTGCCCAAGCACCTGACTATTAAACCATTATATTATGGTGAAGGCCGAGTTGGTCTCTTGAGTGGCGCACTTGCCGTATGTCGCACGCATGTCTTTACGCCAAATAACAGCTGTACGCTTCACGAAGCTGGGCATCTAGCTGTTGGGCTTGCGTCTGCACGGGAGTACATACGTCCTTATAGCATTATCAGTTTCGGCGTCCTTTTTGTTGCGGCGGGGACTGTCAATGATCAGACATATGCTGGCACATATTGGCGAAGCTATTGCTTTTTCGCCGAGCGCGAAGGGCCTACGACGACTCCAACCTCGCGGCTACCCACTCACTTTGTATCCTTGCGCCGACCTTTCGACGTGCGCGTGCAGGCTTTCCTCATACGCCCGACTTCTGGTGGGCGATCTCGGACATCCAGTGGGAAGGTCACCCGCGGGGGCGCGAAGGTAGGTCGCGCATCGCAGTTCGGGCCAGAGTGGGCGCCTGCGTCCTAGTGTAGTGGGCGGCGCGAGGGTGCGAGGGCGAGATTTTAGGTGGCCGAAGAGTTAGCCTGGACCATTCCGTACACTTCCTCGAGAAGTTCACCAGGGCTGTGCGATCGAATGTTGTTCTTGTTCCGCGCCAGGGCGGATGCTTCGCCAAGCGCCCGCCTCTGCAGCGGCGACTTCGGGGCCAGGGGGGCATCGCGCGAGTAGAGGACGCCCCAGTGGGTTGCGACGGCCATACAGTTCTCCCCTCGCGACGCGCACGACCAAGAACAGTGGCCCTTCCCAATTGCAGTTGTATCGCTTAGAGACTCCAGAGCACGGCGTGCCACACTTCTTGTTGTTGTCCATTCTCTTACTGGTCGTACACCACACCCTGGAGAATGGCATGACGATGTCGTACTGCTTTGTTGTAGCATTATTGCTGACATAATGCAGTAGCCTATAGCCGCGTCGTTATAACACAAAGCAGACTTATCGATCCTGAGTCGATTCGAGAGTGGTCGACGAGTGGCCACGACGCCAACGTTGATTTTCGCCTCTAGGCTGCCCGCGCCTCACCTGACGCATAGTTCCCTTCGGCTCTGCCTTGATTGGGCGCGCTGGAACGCCGAGCGACGCCGCGGGCACCCATTAGTCGTCGACTGACGTTGGCCAGGGCGAAGTTGGAGGAGATTGTCGCATCGACGCCTCAAAGCAAATTGACTGGGCGTCTCAGGCATCGGGGCGGGAATAGCTTCGGGGGCATGTCTCGCGCAGATGCCGACGCAAAACGTTAGCTGCAACACGTTGCCGTTAAACGCGAGCACGCCATCTCGGCACCTGCGTTCAGGACCTTCAGACGGGCGGCAAGTAAGATCATATCGCTGCAGACTTGTCTCGAAGCCGACTGCGCTCATTACGGCCCAGGTGTTCATCCAGGAATGCACCCGGTGGCTTCAGACCCTGGGTGACTGATTCTCTGATCAGGGTGGCAGTGATATGCACGGGACAAGCCTAGGTTTGTTTCACCCTGGCTTGCAGACGCTGACCTTCTTGCCCAACGGTTCCTTATCTGACGTCCTCGCCGTATAGTGAATACCTGTGGTGAGGGGGCTGCATGGGTTGTGGCGCGGGGCTTTGTCCGTCGGGCCGTGGACGACGTGCGTCTCAATACCGCCTTGACCGCCCCTGCCTCCAGAGGCAACGAAAGCAAGCCCGAGCAGCGCGTGGATATGGCGACCGCAGAAACACCCGCGTAAAAGCTGCAGGCGCCAAGTCGGATGACTCGATCGGCACGCCGTCAATCGGGCGCCTCCTAGATCGCGAAGAGATGTCTCCCCCCGACTTGAACAACGCAAAGTCGTCGTGAGACCCACGGGCCAACACCCGATCTCCTCCGGGGCATCCGTTGACTCGAGCAGCGCCCCCTGCGATGTCGACGCTGTGCTTGTGACGAAATTGCTTTGACGGGGGCGCTAAAGGACATCTAAATGCCTGAAGGGTTCCGGTTGGCTCTGATCGCGTTCTGCACATTTCGACGTTGGCGCGTCTATTGTTGGAGACACGTTTGCGACCTTTTTTTGCGCTTGACACTTTGGAGCACCAAGTGCCACACGCTGAGTTTAGGCGGAGCTCCCGATGCGGGGGCGAAACATGCGAGGGGTGCCGAACTGGGCCGGGAATCGCTTGTGGACACACCCGTTGGTGCTTGAGGTGGACCTCCCTCTGGGGCCACGATTCGCGCGAGGAGTGCGCCGAAATCGGCGGGGGGGCGCATGCGGATGAACCAGGCGGGGTCTGAGACAGAGCTCCTTATGGAGTCACGGAGCACGCAAGGGGTGTGCCGACATGGGAGTGGGGGGGGCGCATGCGGCTGCACCCGCAGCTCACTTGCGGGCGCACTGTCCCTCATCCCCCTCGTCCTACTCTCCCTCCTCCTCCTGCTCCTCCACCTCCTCCTCCTGCTCTTCCGTGGCCGTTTTGGCTCAAGTCACCATGTCGCGCTGCGGCCGCATGGAGACCTCTGAGCCGAGGCCAGTCCCCAACTGTTTCCAGCCACATCCAGGGGTGAGCTGGCACCCAAGCTTTCTGCCGCCATTCCCAGGGGCTTGCGGCCGCCCACTCCTGCTCATTGTTCTGGCATTGCAGGCTGCCATCCATATTGCTCTGTCGAGCGGTCCGACCTCCGTCGCCGCGAGCCAGCTGGACTTCGGTTCGTCTCACGTCGCCGTCTTCCACATCCATAACCAGCTGGACGTCGACGCGCTCGTTCCCCAGCAGCAACAGTCGCCACGCGGTGGCATCGCGAAGGCCCTGGGGCCTGGAGCTCCCATACCCAACTTCCTGAAGCAGAACAGCAGCCTGTTCAACAGCAGCCCTCAGTTGCAGATATGTCTTCCTCCAGTGAAGAACGCTCTACCTCACGCAGTGCCCCATCTGCCAGCCGCAGAAGGAAAGATCGCCGTCGAGACCGCGAACGCCATGACCAAGATCGCGCTGTTCGAGGTTACCCAGACCGCGCGGATAAAAGTGGTCGAGCAGCGCGCGCCTCCATGGACCCGCTCGACGACGCTGGCCCCGCCACACAGGCGGCGCCACGATCGGGGCGTGCATCTGGGCATACTGCGCGCTCAGCCGTTCATCTGCCCGTTCGCACCAGCAGCCGCCCCACTTCGCCATGGACACTGGAGATGAGGAAGCTGCACTCTCAGCACGAGCCGCCGCCGCCCCCGCAGCACATCAATTTCACGCAGGTGGGTGGACCGAGCCCCTTCGTGAAGCACCACATCATGACCCTCTCAACGCTGCTGACCCATGGCGCACTGGAGGGGCAACAGCCCCTGGAGGAGCGGCCGCCGTCGGAACCACCGCCGACACCGAGACCGCCACTCCAGGCGAACCTGCTCGTCTTCCAGGACTGGACCCTGACCTCGACAAAGCTCTCCAATATCTCACGCAAGCTCAAGTTGCTCACGCTGCCAGTACTTTCCAAGCCCAAGCCAGCCATTTGCTCAACGAGTCGCGCGAAAGCTTCCGCCAACTTCTCGCACAGCAAGTCCAAGCCACTGAACGCCGAGTTGACACCCTTCATGATGTCGTCGCACGCACACGTAGAGAACAAGACCGCCAAGCTGATGAACAGAAAAAGACGTGGCAGCAGATTGACCAGATGCGAGAGACCCTCGCTCTCGCCGAGGCCCAGGTGCCGATCACGGACCTTTCCAGGCTCGCCGACTGGAATCGCGAGATCGACCCCACGATCTTCATTGTTGGGGCGCAGCGGCCCATCGCCCCCGACGCGCTCCTCAACGACTTGCAGGAGTGGATCGCCTCGGCCAACCTGGGCCCCGACGCCGTCGAACTTCGCGGTGACGAACCCGCGCGTAGATTTGTGCTTCAAGCCAAAGGCGGCCGTGACGTTGCTATTCCGCGCGCCCCAGCGCTCACCCGTGCCCTACGTGACGCCGGCGGCAAATGGAAGCGCTTCACATCAGTCGGCACCTCGGGCACCCCGACAGACATCTACCTCAACCCCGACAAGTCGCCGAAGCAGATCCGCACCGAGATCCAGCGTAAGAAACCTCTTCAGCTCCTTCAACACCGTCATCCTCAAAAGTCCTGGAGAGCATATCGCGCCACAGGCGAGATCCATTGCAATGCCATGCCTGTCGCGCGCCTGGACGGTAAGGGACAAGCCGACCCCACCATCCTCGAGTGGAACGAGAAGGCGTTCGAGCTCCCCGCCTTCCGCGACATCGACCGCGGCGCCATCCTCACATCGTTCCAGGCGCTCTTCGCGGACACCGCGGAGGCAACGTGGCGGGTGCTACCACCCCTGGGCCCCGTGGAGGCCCGTCGAGGACGACAGGCCCAGCCTGTTCATCACGTGGAACGCCAGAGCTCTCATGTGCCACAAGCGCTCCAGGCGCCACCGCAAACAAGCAGCACTGCAGCAGTACATGAGGAAGGGCGCTGTCATCGCCCTGCAGGAGGTCCATGGCTCAGAGGCGCTCCTCCGCACGTGGGTGGACACGCAGCCGTGCCCGCACAAGCTCTTCTTTTCTCAGTTCGTTTCGGCAGACGAAGACGAAGCCCACGCAGGCACGGGTGGCGTGGCTCTACTTATCCCGTGGCTTCCGCACGCGCAGCTCGAGCTCATGCAACCCGAGCAGCTCCCCATCTGCAGCCATGAGGAGATCGTCAAAGGGCGCGTCCAGGCGGTCGCCATCACCAACGCCTCCTCGCGCAACACCATGGTCATCATGAACGTCCACAACCACGAGATTGACGCTCGGGGTCGCGAGCGCACCCCGCGCTCATGGCACACGCACCGCACGCGGGCGGAGGCCAACTACCAGCACCGTACCTTCCTCGCTCTGGGCGACTTCAACACGGCCAGCCGCCCGCCCAACAGCTTCTTCCAACCTCAACCACAGAATGCACGCTTGGCTCTGGACAATAGTGCGCGCCAGCAGCAGCCCTTTTGGAAGGCCCTCTTCGACAGCATGCTCCCGACGCGCTTCAACAAGGCCGGCTACTCCGCGTCGGCCATCGACAGGATCTTCATCAGCTTGCCGTCGCACGCGATGCTCGAGCTCACGTCCTGCATCACCACCGCACACGACGCTGCCATCCTCTCGGACAGCCTCCTCAGCGACCATGCCATCGTCTCGTACTCCATCGGCATCAAGCCGAAGACTCCGATCGAGGAGCAGGCGATCTCTCCCGCGATCTTCCGCGACCCCTCGTACGCCAAGCACCTCCAGCAGCTGCTTGATCACACTGCCACGCGCCACAGGACGATCGAGAACAGCTGGCGCGCACACAAGACCCTCATGGTCGAGGCTGCGAGGATGGTTCGTGATGACTGGGTCAGCCGCGCTGCCGGTGAGATCGGCAAGTCTGACCACTCCGACGGCCAGGTGATCACGGCGCGCTCGATCTCGCGCGCAGTCTGGCGCCAAGATGTTCGTCTCGCTCGCCGTCTGCAGTCCACCACCGAGCTTGGCACCAAGTTCCTCAACATCGACGTCGGCAACATCACGCTCTCGGATGCTGCCGAGTTCGCCATGAAGTCCGCCGCGCTGCACCGCGACTTCGAGGCCAGGCAGCGATCTCTGGCTCAGCGCGCAGCCCAGCTGCCGCGAGGCTCCCCAGGAGCCATCGACCCCAAGAAGCTCAGAAAAATCACCCGATCCTCCCAGCGCAGGGCCCTGCCGTGGGCCCCCTGGGAGCGCCGCATGGCCCTCCAGGGAATCAAGACCACCGATCCCGAGGGCCACCCAGGAATAACCAGAGAGAGCTGTGCGGTGGCGGATGCCCTCCGCGCTCACTGGCGGCCCGTCTTTGAGCGCAAGCACGTCGACGTCTCCAAGGTCCAGCAGTACATTGACCAGCACATGCCCAGCCATCCCACCATCGACGTCGGCGCGCCCTCCAAGGCGCACATCAGAGGCTTTCTGCTTCGCACTACCCCGTCTGCACCTGGGCCCGACCTCTTGCCGTACCGCGCCTGGCTTGCCATGGGCGCGTCTCTGGACCTGCTGGAAGACCTTGCCTGGCACCTCTGCGCCAACCCCGACTTCATCCACGACCTGAACGACTCTGACTTCGCGTTCCTGCCGAAGGGCGACAACCTCACGGGCGAGCTCACCACGGACCGCTTGCTTGAGGACACACGACCGTTGTCCCTCAAGAACACGGACATCAAGGCCATCGCAAGTGCGGCCAACTTCCTCATCAAATCCGCTGTAGCAGAGCGGACTCATTACTCGCAGCAGGGCTTTGTCGTGGGCCGCAACTTCACCAAGCACATCGTCAACCTCGACGCCGAGATGCACCGCGCTGGAGTTCGCGCCGGCGCCGACAAGCACAAGCCCGTCTGTGCCAGCTTCGACTTCGCGGCGGCCTTCCCGTCGCTCGGACGCGCATGGCTCTTCGCGTCGCTGGAGCGCTTCGGCGTCCCCGAGGGCCTCATGAGCCTCTTCCGCCAGCTGCACCACGCTCCCAACAGCTACCTCAAGGTCGATGGCGTTCGCCACTTCGTGTTCCCGATAGAGTCTGGTGTGGCCCAGGGCTGCCCTGCGAGCGGCTCGGCGCGGGCGATCATGGACCCTCTCGTTCGCCACATCGCCTCGTTCGTCGAGTCTGCCGACGGCAAGCCCGACTACGACAAGGGCTACCTGCGTCTGCGCGGACGACACTGGCCTCCTCACATTCTCGTTCAGCACGCTGCGAGCCGCCTCTGAGCCCTTTGCCGCAGCTGAGGAGCTTGCGCTCCTCTCTCTGAAGCCTCGCGAGTGTGTCATCGTCCCGCTTTGGGAGAAGTCGACGCCTGCCACCATCGCCCCAACGAAAGCGCCCCTGGCCGAGTTCTGTCCTCCCTGGGGCGGCTTTTCGGTGTCGGGGCGAGCCAAGCACCCTGGGACCTCTCTCGGGCCCGCGGCCACCCTCGCTCGCCAATGGCTCGCTCCTGGGCAGAAATGGCGGCAGCGCGGGAACACTCTTCAGCCTGCGCAGGGTGGCAGCGACGCCACTGTTCGCCTCCACAACACATCAGTCGTTTCAACGCTCAGCCATGTCTCGCAGTTCTTCCCGCTCGATCAGAAGATTGCCCGTCGCGAACATTACATTTCCCATAAGATGCTTAGCCTGCCCCAAAACACTTTTCGCAAAGTTGACCTCATCGCAATGGCGGAGTGGTGCCCGCCTCCTGCCCCCCCGCTCCGCTCAGATTTCTACAATTGCCGCCGCCATTCGTTCGGCCATTTTCACGCTCCGAGGGCAATGGGAATATTCCCACACCCGCCTGCAAGACACTGCGCGGGAGGAGAGTGCTGTACACAGCTTCCATCGATGGCGTCAAGGTCAGTGGTCCCCACATTTCTGGGAAGAACCCACGGCCATCGTTCAATTATACCATGCGCTTGCGTGCGGTAAGAGTGCCGCTCCTTTCCCAGCTGCAGCCGTGGCAGCGGCGATCCGTGCAGCTGCCCGCGAAATTCGCGAGGCCCCGAGTGCTGAGCCACCGCGCCGCCCCAAGGCACAGCGTTGCGCTCACTCTGCAGGCCTCCCTCTCGTCGCCATTCACGGTCACGCTCGAGAAGCGCATCGCAGCCTGGGGCGTTCCTCAGCCGCCTCCACCCCCAGAGCCCGCGACCCGCCGGGCTGCTCTTACGGATGGCATGCGCACTGCCCGCCCGAGCTGGCGCTGGGCGGTGTACAAGACACTCGCAGGCGGCTGGACTACGACCCATCGCATGCACGCTCTCCAGCAGAAGACGTGTGTATTCGGGTGCCCCGAGGCACCCGATTCATTTCCCCACTACCTCTCCTGCTCGGTCCTCCTGGGCCTCCTCTGGTCCCCCGACTCGCTCCCCCTCCGCAGCACGCTTACACACTGGGGCCTGGGCCCCGCTGCAGCATATCCGTCCGAACCCGCGAACGAGCTCTCGTTGACGCGGACGATTCAGCGGATTGTGCTCGCCTTCCACTTTCATAACAAAATGAAGCACGCCGCGCCGACCCCAGCCACAATTGCTGAAGGGTTGAGCGCCGCCAAAGCTTTGCTTTGGAAGTAGTCGCGGGTGGTCGGCATGGAGCGGGCGGTCATCTTGCCTTCGTCTCGCTTCGTGTCCGCTTGCCCTCGTCTCTTCCTCTTGGGGTACTTGCACTCTTCCTCCTGCTCCTCCACTTCCCCCCCTCCTCCTCCCGTTCCCCCTCCCCCACGCCTCCGTCTTCCCTCCCGCCCATCCCCTCGCCTCCCTCTTCCTCCAACGTCTTCCTCGCCCCACTCTTCCCCCTCGTCCTTCTCCTCATTATCCGTTTCTCCTGCTCAGAAAACTTCGTATCGTCCCACATGCTCCTTATGTTCCGTATCATCCGCCTCATGGTCATCACCAACAGCGCCAACAGCATCACCGCCATCACCATCCTCCTCATCACCATCAGCATCAACATCATCAGCATCATTATCATCAGCATCACCAGCACCATCATCACCATCACCAACAACAACATCCCCAGTTTGCTTAGGCTCTTCAGTGCTACCCCTGCGCCACCGATGCTCAACCACTCCATTGTTGCGTTCCCTCCGAAGGGCGACCAGGTCGGCGATGCCATCGACGGTCTGCGAGATGCATCAGAGGTGCGCCCGTTGTCATTGAAAAACGGTGACGCCAAGGCCTTCGCCACAGCGGTTAACTTCCCGCTAACAAAGTTGGCGACAGAGCGAGTACACGAGACCCAGCAGGGCTTTATACGCGGAAAGAACGTCTGCCAGAACATAGCCAAGTTCGATGCCCGCGCTTGTAGCCTTCGACATAAGAGCTGCCTTCACCAGCACGAACCGCACGTGGCTGTTCGCAGTTCTTGAGCGGATGCGGTTGCCGCCAGGGCACCCTTCCGCCATCAAGCGCCTTTGCTCCTTTGTTTTGCCTACAGGTTAATGTGCGAGGAGATCACCCCATTGCCCTTCCTAAAAGCAGGGGCCATACAAAGGATGCCCACATCAGCGGCAACCTGTGAGCTTTCGGCATGGATCCCATCACTCGCTCTCTAGAGCGTGCGCTCCCGACAGATCCGCGCAAAATTTCCCTCGGTGGCTGCGCCGACGACATCGGCGCGTCCCTGGCGAAGCTCACGTATCTCACCCGCCTCGCCTCTTCCTCTGCCTCCGCCTCGAGCCGTGCCTCTCCCCATCTCCACCCTAACAAGTGCGTTCTCGTTCAGGTTTGGACAGGACGCACAGAAGATGTAGCTGCAGACATCCGTTCCGTCCTGCGCCAAATTCTCCCGCCGTGGCAGAAGTCTACCACAGTGGGAGAGACGAAGTACCTAGGAGTGCACAGTGGCCCACAGGCCACGCATAACCATCCAGTGGAAGGCCTGATCGCAGAAATATGGGGGAGAATCCGGAAGACCTCTGCCTCCGACGCCCCCCTGACTCTTCCGTCCGTCTGTACGGAGCCGTGAGTCTCGGTACTTCGGGCTACGCCACCCAGTTTTATCCGCCGCCTGAGCTAGCTACTCCTGCACAAGGAGCCTGGGTGCATTCACAAGCTGTTCAAGTTGCCTCCCAATTCGCTCACAAGCCACGACGTCTGGTTTTTCCGAGGTTGGGCGCCCTGCTCTACCCCGACTTCCACTGCGGTGCACATGGCGGCGACGAGCTTGCGCGCGGCGCAGGGCATTGTCCCCCAGCGTGCCTGTTTGCGCGCGAAGCTCGAAGAATATTCGTGGCGCCAAAAACACACTCGTGCGCCATGCACTCTGAGTACCTCAATAGTTCTGGGCCCCTGGACTACAAGGGCCCCCAGGACTACAAGGGCCCCTCCACCCCATCCCAGACTACGAGGGCCCCCCCCCCCGGACTACAGGCACCTCCCCCCGGAATACACGGACCCCTCCCCGGACTACAGTGGGTATACGCCTGTTCACTGACCCGCGAACTTCTCTGAGACAGGATGCGCCGTACGCTGCAGAAGCGAGTGCGTTCCTGGTATCCAGAGCTCCAACTCCCTCCCCTCGCCCCCCGCTAGCAGGCGTTGAAGAGGGCCCTGGCGAAGACTCGCCCCACCATCTATTGGCCGATAATGAGGACGATCGTGGGCGGATGGATCACCACCCGCAGGATGCACATTCTCGGCCAGCGGGGATGCAGCTGTGGATGCGAGGGCGGCCCCGATGCGACCGCCCACTACATATCCTGCCCCCGCCTGCTCCACCTCGTCGCCTACCGCGCTCCGTCCTCCCCGCCTCCGTGATCGCCCGACTCGGCCTTGGGTAGGACAAAGATTACCTTGAGGAGACCTCCAGAGAGTATGCGCTCTGGCTGTTGGCCCTCGCTGCCAAACTTTACCACAAGCTTCGTGTGCGCACTCTTGGAGCACCCATTTCATATCCCGAACACATCGAAGTGCTAATCGCCATCAGCATCATCATTATCATCATCATCCACAGCAACATCGGAATGGACATCATCGCCCGACTCTTACTAGTCGTACTCATCGACAGCGCACCGTCATCATAGTCACCAGATTGCTCCTCCTCCTCACATGATCCCGCGTTTCCCTCCTCTTCCATCCTCATCCTCCGCTCTCTCCCTTGCCTTCCCCTTCTCCCATTCATCGTCCTCCTCCTCCTTCTCCTCCTCGTCGTCATCGTCGTCCTCCCATCCGTCATTCGTTTCCTCATTTGTCCGTCCCCCCCAAACTCAGCCCCCCGTTTCCCTCCCTCTACTCTCCGCTCCTCCTCCCTCCGTATCACAGCGGTCTTCATCTCAGTCCCCCTTTATCCCTCTTCCCTGCCCCATCCTCATCATCACACATCCTCCGTACCCATAGACTCGTCATCATCTTATCTTGATCCTGAGTTTCGTCATCATCATGATCATTACGTATCGTGATCCTTGTCACCGTTGCAGTCACCACCGATGGGAGGAACCACATTATCCACATCCGCGCCATCCTTTCTCATTCCCCCTCCCTCTTCCTCCACCTTCCTTATCCTCATCCCCTTCCTCTCGGTCTCCTCCTCCGCCTGAGCAGCGATGTGAGCACTGCCACTGGACCTGGGCGGCGCATTATGAGCGCCAGAGTTGTTTTGGCATGGCCGGCGCATTTCCACACTAGGAGCGAGACGAGGCGACATTCCGACGGTTTTGCCAGCGCGGGTTGGGAAACTCACAATGATCCCCTTTCCCCTCTTCCATCTAGCGAACGAAGGATGGTATAAGATCATGCTGTCCGCAGTCGGGGACGCTTGTCCCAGGGCGGTTGGAAAGGTTCTACCCCGACGTGCCACCATTAGGGGTCTACATTTTCCAGCCGCCCTGGGACAGGCGTCCCGGACGGCGGGAAGGCTCATGCTCTATACAGGTCTTCGTCCGCGAACTCACAGGACTCCGTGCCCCTCTCCTCCCTCGCCTCTGTTCGCTCGTCGTGGCCCGGCCCCCTCTCCACACTGTGGAGTGGGCCGCTCGTGTAACACTGCAGCTTTTCAACGTCACTGCCCCAAGGTTAGCCTCGCAGCGTCTGTAGAGCGGGAGAGTTTGAAGGAGAGCGGAGGCAGGCAGGGAGGGGGAGCTCAGAGGGGCGGCCAAGAGGGGGCTCGTGACTGCGGCGACGGGGGGGCCAGGGATATCTTGGCCGGAGCCATTCCCCAATCAGTGCTTGTATTGAAGGGGGTCCTAGCGGAAGTTGAAAGAGACGAAAGTTTCCCGCCGATTTTGGTAACAGGCTGGGTGCCCGGGTTCCCGGTTCCCGGTTCCCAGATTCCCGGTTATTGGTTCCAGGCCGATTTCGGTGGGTTCTGGGTTCCCAGGCTCTCGGGTTCCCGGTCGATCTCCTCAGCGAAAACCATCCACTGATTGGATTTTTTCTCTGGTGTACTGATATCCCCAGATGTCATGCCCCCTTTGTCCTATGTCAAAACGTCCCCTGGTCCCCCCTTGGTCTGCGCACATGCCTCGGGCCAGTGTTTTGCGACCAGCCCTCTTGGACGCCGCCTTCTTGAACGCCCCCTAGTCTGCAGAGGGACGGTGGAGAAAGGCAGAGACGGGCAACACGACCGCTCAAGCTGGCCGCCGCGCAGATGCGATTGTAAGTTTAGCGTGGCCAGCCCTGTACTGGCCACTGCACGGAGGCGACCAGCGTGTCTAGAGTGGCGCGGCGGAGGTCAGACGTCTGACATCCGGCCTTCCGCGCCCGGCAGCCGCCCCGCGCGCTATTGAGTTGGTTTGCCCA
Organism: Prorocentrum cordatum; assembly: GCA_963575745.1. NCBI lineage: Eukaryota > Dinophyceae > Prorocentrales > Prorocentraceae > Prorocentrum > Prorocentrum cordatum. The sequence goes on from CAUYUJ010007779.1 coordinate 1,065,172, forward strand.
CCTGGGCGATTGTACGTGTAGCGTGGCCAGCATTACGCTGACCAGTGAGCAGAGGCGGCATGAGAGCTTAGAATGGCGCGGCTGATCTCGGACGTCTGACATCTAGACTTCCGCGCCTGGCAGCCGCCCCGCGCGCGAATGTTTTTTTTGCCATCCCGGTGGTTGTACGTCTAGCGTGGCCAGCGCTGTCCTGACCAGTGAGCAGAGGCGGCAGGCGAATCTAGAATGGCGCGGCAGATTTCAGAATCCTGACATCTGGCCTTTGCGCGCCCAGCAGCCGCCGCGCGCGCGATTGTGGCTTTTGCCACCCTGGCGATTGTACGTCTAGCGTGGCAGGAATTCCGCTTGGAGGGTTAGTTCTCGGAGCCTCGGCAGGCGGTGGATATGGACATATTCGGGCCCCCGGGGGCCGAAATATATCCATGTCCACCGCCCGCTGGGGCACCAGGACGTCGGTTCCCAGGCGGTGGATATGGATAAATCCCCGCCTCGCAAGAAGGGGCAAGCGAGTCTGGAGGGGCGCGGCACAGGTCGGACATCTGACACCCGGCCGCCCGCGCCCGGCAGCGGCCCCGCGCGGGACCGCGGACCCTGCCGCCCGAGGGGCTGGCCCGCGCCAGGCCTGCCGGGAGAACTGCGAGGCGGGCCGTGGCGCGGAGCGCCTCCGCCCCCCTGCCCACCGGCACATCCCCCAAGGAGGCAGGCCGGCAGGGGGAGCGAAAAGCTGTCTCGAGAAAGGAGGAGGAGGAGGAGGAGGGGGAGGAGGAGGAGGAGGAGGAGGAGGAGGAGGAGGAGGAGGAGGAGGAGGAGGAGGAGGAGGAGGAGGAGGTCGCGCAGGGCAGGTGGGCGCTGCAGGGCGGGGGGCGGAGTCTCCGACCAGACGTAGGAGTGACCTCTCGCCGGAGTGACCTCTGGTGCGGGCCAAATGGGGTCCCCCGATCGCCGAACGCGATGCGGTGGCAGCGTCTTGCGCGCTCGTGTTTGGGCCCCCCGCGGCCCCCAAAAAGCCGCGCACTAAGGGCCACTCTTACCCAGGGTCACTCTTGCGTGTAGCCGAGGAGTCGAGGGGAGATGACAGCAGGAGGGACGCTGCAGGGTGGAGGGGCGAGGGGGGAGATGGTCACGGGGGCGAGGGGAGGGCTGTCAGCATCACGTCGAGGCCCGCTGCCATGTCATTTGCACAGGGCCGGAGACTCGAGCCGCTGCCCTCACCGCTGCATGGTGTAGAGTAGTTGGTCAGGCTGCCCTGGCAGGAACGCACGCCTCTTCAGACAATTAATTTCACCGGTGGCCGAGCATGAGAGGATGTTTCATAAATGGTATTGCGATTCTGGTACTGCACACTATAAGAGTACATACCTGTGGTGCATGTGATGTTCCCGAGGGCATTTCAGTTTTGGTATTTTGGCAGTGAGATCGGCAAGCGTCCAATTCCGGGGTGGCCCCGTTGTCGCCTCAATTGTGCGCAGCATTGGAGGCTTGAGATTGTGAGAGCCTCAACGAAGTTGGGAAAGCGCGCCAGTGGATGGCCCTGAATACACTAAAGAGGGGGTGTGCTCGCAGAACCCCCCCCCCTCCCCCCCTTCAAAGGGGGGCTGAGATTTTCGACCCCCCCCCCTCCCCCCCCCTCCCCCCTTGGCGCTGGAAAGGGAGGGGGGGTTCGAACCCTTCCCCTCCCCCCTCCCCCCTTGCGCCGAACAGGGGGTTGGGGAGGGGGCCTCTCGTGTAGTGAGTAGACAGTAGAGTGTTTTGAGTAGCGATTGGTGAGTAGTGGGTATTTGATATTGGGTAGTGCGCAGTGAGTCGTGAGTGGTGAGTAGTGAGTAGTGGGTAATGGGTAGTGGTAGTAGTGAGTAGCGCGTAGAGATTCGCGAGTAGTGAGTAGTGGGTAGTGAGTAGCGGGAAGGACGAAGTGAGTAAGGAATTGTGAGTAGTAAGGACTGGGTAGCGATTAGTGCATAGTGTGTAGTAAGCAGGGACTAGGGATGAGGGAGTAGACAGTAGCGAATAGCGAGTAGTGAGTAATGCGCAGTGAGTAGAGAGTAGTGAGTAGTGAGTGGTGAGTAGCGAGTAGCGAGTAGGGAGTAGCGAGTAGGGAGTAGCGAGAAGTGAGTAGTGAGTAGCGAGTGGGGCGTTGTGAGTAGTGAGTAGTGAGGAGGGAGTAGTCAGGAGTGAGTAGTGACTAGGGAGTAGGGAGTAGTGCGTAGCAAGTAGGAGGTAGCGAGTAGTGAGTTGTGAGTAGGGAGTATTGAGTAGTGAGTAGTGAGAAGCGACAAGTGGGTATTGAGTAGTCGGTGGGGTGTAGGGAGTAGCGAGTAGAAACCAGTGAGTAGTGAGTCGTGGGTAGTGAGTAGTGCGTAGCGAGTTGCGACTAGTGGCTAATGGGTAGGGAGTAAGGATGTGAGTTCTGGGCAGTGCGTAGTGAGTAGTGAATTGTGAGTTCTCAGTGGTAAACAGTGGATAGTGGGTAGAGAATAGTGGGCAGAGAGTAGTGCTTAGTGAGTAGTGAGTATTGAGTATTGGGTAGTGAGTAAGTAGTGAGTAGTGAATTGGGAGTAGTGAGTAGGGAGTAGGAAGTAGTGAGTAGTGAATAGTCGGAGCGTAGTGAGTAGTGAGTAGTGGGCAGTGACTAGTGCGTATTGGGTAGCGAGTAGGGCGTAGGGAGTAGCGAGTAGGGAGTATTATGTAGGGAGTAGCGAGTACTGGAAAGTGAGTAGTGAGTTGTCGGCAGAGAGTAGTGAGTAGTGAAGTGTGAGTAGTTAGTAGTGGTTAGTGGGGAGTGAGTATTGATTTGTGATTAGCGAGTAGTGGGTAGTGAGTTGTGCCGTGGGTGTTAGGGCAAGGGTGAGGATTAGTGTTCGGGGTGGTAGGGGTCGGGTTCCGGAGACCGGGGGCGCCGTGGCGAAAGGGGGGGCGGGTGCGAGGGCGCTTGAGTTTGGCGGCCAAAGGGGGGGAGGGAGGGGGGGGGGGCGGGCGACCCCCCCCCCCTTCTGAAAGGAGAGAAGGGGGGGGAGGGTCCCCGACGACGGGCCGGGAAAGGGGGGGAGGGGGGGGGGGTCCCCGACGACGGATCGGGGAAAAGGAGGGGGGGGTCCCCCCCCCACCCCCCCACCCCCCCGTTGGGGTCATCCAGCGGCGCGCCCTCGAAGTTAGGCCCAGCTTGTGTTCTGTGTCCGTGTCGCGCGGGCAAAGTTGTGCGGTGTGCCTGTCTGTTCGGCCCCGTGGCAGAGGAAGGACGACCAGGACCTCGCGGCTGCCAGCCACTGCAAACCAATATCAGGGCACCGTCCAGAATGTTCAGTTCGTCGGGAGCAAGTCGCGAGCAGTCTTACCGAGGTATTCGTGAGTCTTGGAAATCACACCTTGAGATGGGTCTGGCCGATGTAGCCTCATCTGAGCAGAAGGGGAGGGGCCTGCGCCTGTCACGTTGTCCTCGATGCGCATGTATTCCTTCCATCTGCGTGGTCAAAGTATCTGGCCAGCGCTTCGCAGCAAAGACGCTTCACCCTCCCAACGCTCTCTCGTCACAGCAGGGGCTCGCGAGTGCCTGGTTAGAGGAGAAGGAGAAGGAAGCCGATGGGAAGGGGCGACAGCCTCAGCCGCAGGCCGAAGAAGCTCTGAAAGGACGCTCAGAGCTCGGCCTCGCAGTGAGAGAACGTGTCTAAGCAGGCGAAGTCCAGTGTTCTTGAGGAACCTCGGTGGACCGAGACTTTGGGCTAAAGCAAGGAGGAGGAACCTGCCAATCGTCAATGCAAGATCCGCCGCAGCGGTTCGGGCTGCGGTGAGTGAAGGAAGCGGGTCCTGAGGGAAGCTTGTCTTCGACCTTGGGGCCATTCCCCCGGGACCAGCCCTTCCTCCTGAATAGTGACTTGACGGTCCCGGGGCCCGGGGATGACCCCGAGAACCCGAATGCGGCGAACAAAAAATCAGGGCCCGTCTCCCCCAGGACCCGCTAGCATCGCGGCGACGCGGTGCTTTGCCGAGCAGCCTGTTTGCCGTATCGCCATGCTGGACTGCACCCCCAGGGTCCCCAGTTTCCCCCGTCTGGCTCCGCCGGGTGGACACCCGCTCGGCGAGGCCGGCATCACCAGCCAGAGTGCGCGCGGTTCCTGCCGCTCCCTTTACTCGGGCACAGGGCACCTCGCTCTCACCGTCCACAGCCGTTTTGACCCAAGCTGCAGCAGCACTCAGGCGCTGCGCCCCGCCACTCTCGTCGCGCGCCATGGCCGTGCACGGCCTTGCCAGGACGCAGGCCGCGGCGCCAGGCTTCTCCGACCTCAGCTCAGGCTCTGGCTCGACGACACCATCCCAGCAGTCAAAGGAGCCTTCCGAGGCGAGTTGCCCGCCGAGCGGCAGGAAGCAGCCATCCCTGGACCAGAGAAACAAGGTCTTCGTCGGCGGCGTCCCACAGGATTACAGCCAAGACGATCTCAAGAAGCTATTCCAGGAGTTCGCACCAGTGAAGCGGGCCTGGGTGCAGCAACACAAGACGAAACGGTCTGCAACCGAACGGTCCGCCCCACAAAACCATCGAGGCTTCGGCTGGGTCGTATTCCAGGACCCCGCCGCCAGGAAGGACCAGCGCGGCTACCCCGGAGAAGAGGACGAAGAGAGGGGCCCGCTGAGCTACGTGTTCCGCATTCTGGGAAACAGCGACTCCCGCCTGCTGCCCCTGGGCGACGGCCGCCACGTGGAGGTGAAGCGCGCGAGGGACGCGCAGGAGATGAAGGAGACGCGGCCGCAGGCGCCCGCCAAGACAGCGAGCGGCCCCGCAGCCCGCGGCTTCGTGCTCGGTGGGCGCGGGCCTCCCAACACGGGCGTGGCGTGGCCAGGGCCGATGCGGCCGCCTCCTCCGGGATTGCCGCCACCGCCTGCGCCGGAGTCGCTGCTCCCCGTCGATCCCGGGAGGTCGACTGCACGCAAGAGGGACCCGTGGCCGGAGTGCCCTCTGGTGCGGGCCCATGGGGGTCCCCCGCTCGCCGAACGCGATGCGCCAGTAGCGTCTTGCGCGCTTGTGGCTGGCCCCCCCGCGGCCCCCAAGAAGCCGCGCACCGAAGGTCACTCGTGCCCAGGGTCACGCTCGCGTGTAGCCGGGGAGGCTGCACGTCCCGGCCCCCCTCGCCGCGGGCAACCCCTTCCGAGAGCAGGGCGCCCTGCGCGAGCAGGGCGGCTCGTGGCCTCTTGCTGGCCGCGGGCCAGGCTCGCCCGTCCGTGTGCCCTATCCGCCGCCGAAGCCTACTGGTGCACACGACCCCGTTTACTGCTGGGCGCCAGTGTACAGCAAGCGGCTCTTGGGCAACGAGGACGTGTTCATCCCGGCACCAGCACACGAGCAGGAGTCGATCAGGCGACTGCTTGCTGGCATTCCTCCTCCTCGCGCGCCGCAGAAGAACACGCTGCACATGTGACGCTGCACTTTAGCAAGGCACATCTGGTCTTGCACGCATCCCCTTGCGCGGTCGTATCAGTAGGCGTTCATGCTGTATTCTAGAAGTAGCGCTCTATGCGTTGCGGAAGTCTTTAGGTGCACTGGCTGCAGCCAGCCATTGCCTCGCGTTTTTGTTGTTGTTCACGTGCACGCAGCGCCTGCCAGAGCAGAAGGGGAAGGGCCCCAACATTGAGAGCGGATGAGAGGGAGAGGGACAAGAAAAAACAGAGTAGTGAAAGGTGCCTGCCCGCTAACATCATTTTCGTAGCCGTGCCGATGGTGCCGAGACCTGCCCACTACTACAGCGGGGACGCCTTTTGAAGCATGGTTCTGCGACCAGCGAGGCGAGCGTCCCCAGAGTGGCCGCGATCGCGCACGTGGGCTCTTCCAGGCTGCCCCTGCCCCTCCGCTGACCCGAGCCTCCCTGCAGACAGTCCTCCTCTTCCTCCCCCGCCTCCTCTTCCCTGCTCCCTCCTCCTCCTCCTCCTCCTCCGCCTCCTCCTCCTCCTCCTCCTCTCCTCCTCCTCCTCCTCATCATCATCATCCGTCTCCTCCTCATTTGCCTCCTCCTCCTCCTCCTCCTCCTCCTCCTCCTCCTCCTCCTCTTCCTCTCTCCCTCTCTCCCTCTCTCCCTCTCTCTCCCTCCCTCTCTCCCTCTCTCCCTCTCTCGGGGCTCTCAGCAGCTCCCCTGCCGATGGCTGGCGCGCTCCACGTGGCGCCCCTCCGACGAGGCGGCGCTGTGGCGTAGGAGGCCCTCCGAGTCCAGCGGCAGAAGAGGGAAGCGAGGAGTAGGGGGGGGGGGAGGAGCAGGAGGAGTAGGACCAGTGCGCACCGAAGCGAATGAATTTGACGGCTGCATCTTGACCATCCTGCATCGCGTTAGAGCGCCGTTCTCGGGGTTCCAACATCGCGAATCAACGTGACTGTTGCGCCCTGATAATCCTACTTCGCACCGGAGCACCATTCCTGGAACGTCGACCATAAGTACCCGCTAAACAGTTGTAATTTGTTGACACGAATGTACGCGGCGCTAAGGCGAGAGCCACATGTTGGAAAACCACCAGCCTTCCATCCGTGAAACTCTTGCAGATGCTTAGCACGAATGCGCGCGGTGCTAAGGCGAGAGCAACCCTTTGAAAAGGAATTGCCCTCCACCCGGTAAACTCTTGCAAGTTTTGAAGACGAGTGTGCGCGGCGCTCAGGCGAGAGCTACATTGTGAAGACGAGCAGCTTTCCATCCGTGAGACTCTTTGCAAGCGTCTGAAGCGAATGTGCGCGGCGCTCGAGCGAGAGCCACATGTTGAAGACGGCCCGCCCTCCACCCGTGAAGCCCCCGCAAACTTTGAAGACGAATGTGCGCGGCGCTAACAGGCGAGATCCACACGTTGAGAACGACCGAAAGCGCGATCCCTACCGTCACTGGGAAGCCCCCCTCCTGGTTCGAAGCAGGGGGGTGGGGGGGTAAAATATCCCCCCCTCGGAACGGGGCAGGGGGGGGGAATGGGAGGCGCACCTCCTCCCCCAACCCCGGTTGCCACGGGGGGGCCAGGGGGAGCGGGAGGGGGGAAAGGCCCCCCGTCCCAGGGTTCTGAGCGGGGAGGGGGGAGAGGAGACCCCCCTTCCCCCTGGCTCGAACAAGGGGGGGGATGAGGGGAGAGGAGGCCCCCCTCGATCGGTTCGAACTGGGCGTGGGGGGGGGCGGGGCGGCTCCGGCCCGGCCCCCGTCGCCGTCGCCGTTTCCGTCGTCGTCGTCGCAAGCTTAAACAGATGTCAAACAAAACTGAACCAAAGCCCAAATACAGCTCCAACAAAGCTCAAACAACAGTCAAACAAAGCTCGAACAATGCTCAAACAAAACCCAAACAAAGCTCAACCAAAGCTCAAACAAATCTCAAAGCTCAAGCATAGCTCCAGTATAGCTCAAACTAGGCTCAAACGAATACCAAACTAATCTCCAACGAAGCTCCAATCTAGCTCAGATATAACCCAAACAAGGCTCAAACAAAGTTCAAACTAAGCTCCAAAAAAGCTCCAACAAAGGTCAAACAAAGCTCAAACAAAGCTCGAGTCCGCGCGGGCGGGCGCGGCAAGTGGGGCCATGTGGGGAGCATGTCGGATTGTGGCGCAGAGCGTCGCCATTCTCGCACAGGTACCTGCCACACCCAGCCACCCCCACTCCCCCAGGCACCTACAGGGGCGCCTCCTGGACGGCATGAATTGTGATGATGACGACGATGATGATTATGATGATGATGGTGGTGGTGATGATGATGACGATGATGTTGATGTTGGTGCTGGTGCTGATGCCAGTGCTGATGCTGATGCTGTTGATGATGATGGTGGTGGTGGCGGCGATGTTGATGGTGATGGTGGTGGTGATGGTGATGGTGATGGTGGTGGTGATGGTGATTGTGATGGTGATGTTGATGACAATGATGATGTTGATGATGATGTTGATGATGCTGGTGATGATGACGCCACATCACTGAGTGAAGGTGTCAATTAATGTCCCGCCCGCCCGACTGGCATCTTCGGCTGTTGTGACATTGTCCCATCACAGAGTGAAGGGTGCATTTGATGTCCCGCCCGGCCGAACGCTCCATCACTGAGTGAATAGTACATTTAATGTCCCGCCCGCCCGAACGGCGTCCCTGGTGGTTGTGATAGATTGTCCCCCAATGTTGTCCCATCGCCGAGTGAAGTTTGCATTTGATGTCCCACCCATTGCCGTCACCGTTTCCACAGTCGTCTTTGTCGTAAGCTCGAACCAAGCTCAAACAAAGCTCACACTACATTTAAACAAAGCTCAAACAAAGCTCAAGCATGACTCTAACAAATGCCAATGAAAGCTCTACCAAAGCTCAACCAAAGCTTCCACGAAGCTCCAACAAAGCTCAAGCAAAGATCAAGCAAAGCTCCAACACAGCTCCAAGAAAGCTCAAGCCAAAGCTCAACCAAAGCTGAAACAGAGCTCAAACAAAGCTGGGGCCAGGCCCAGAGCATGGGCCCGGCCCCAGCAAGGGCCCTAGCAAACTTCTGAGACGAGTGCGCCCGGCGTTGAGGCGAGAGTCACATTTTGAAAACGGTCCGTTTTCTATACGCTAGATTCTTGCAAATGTTAAATTCCAAGGCCATAGGCGGCGAGGAAGTCTCAGGCGAAACGCCTGGTCCGTCCTAATTACTACTCGTCTCGGGGTGCGACAGAGAGGAGATTGTAATAAGGAAACGGGATGGCGGAGCAGGAGGAGGAGGAGGAGGAGGAGAAGAAGCGAGGAGGGAGAATGGAGGAGGAGAAGGATGAGGAGAAGGATGAGGAGGGATAGGAGGGAGAGGAGGGGGAGGTGAGAAAGGGGGAGGAGGAGGAGGAGGGAGCATGGAGGAGGGAGGAGGGAGGAGGACATTCGATTAGATTGGACTGTGCGCTGCGCGCTGCTCCCGACGGTCACTTGAGCACTCCGACCGCTCTGCCCTGCCCGAGCGCTCCCAAGCGCCACAGGCCCTTACTTGTAGGGGCACGGCATGCATTGACCAAGTTGGCCGTCGTGCGAAAGTTGTCGGTTCCAAGACCCCGTCCTGGGCCAGGGCGCTTGCAAGGGGTCCAAAAATAGTCAGTGTTTAGTAATGAACATTCAACAACAACAACAACAGCAACAACAACAACAACAACCATTTTAAGGCTGTACGCTCTTACTTGCCCGCGAGTCATTGAACACGTATACCCTACACCCTCGATACCCGCCCTCTTCGTCTTCGATCACACCCCTTTCGGGGGGATTATTTCTCTTTGCTGGGGCCGGCGGGCTTAGACGTACGGGCAAACCGGAACGGGCGGACAATCCTTCGGGGGCGTACATCTCTCTGCCCGCCATTGGAATTGGCGCGGGCCCTGCAAGAGGAGGAGGGGAAGAACGAGGGAGAGTGGGAGGAAGGGGAGGGGGAAGGACGAAGGAAGAGGGAAGATACCACGTTGTGAAGGCGTCCTTGGCGCGTGCGTGGTTCCTGAGCGCCGAAACGCAATTCCATAATAATTTGTGAGGACGTCGCACGCGAGAGCGCAGTCCTGAGTACATTGTGAGGAAATCTCGGGCGGGAGCGGGAGCCCTGACTAAGTTGCGAGGAAGTCTCAAGCGGGAGCGCCGTTCCTGAGCAAATTGCACGGAAGTCTCAGGCGGGAGCGGGGGTCCTCACTAAATTGCGAGGAAGTCTCAAGCGGGAGCGCCGTTCCCACGTGAATTGCACGGAAGTCTCAGGCAGGAGCGGGGGTCCTGAGTAAAATCCGAAGAAGTCTCAGGCGGGAGCGCCGTTCCCACGTGAATTGCACGGAAGTCTCAGGCGGGAGCGGGGGTCTTGATTACATTGCGAGGAAGTCTCAGACGGGAGCGCCTTTCCTGAGTAAATTGCGCGGAAGTCTCAGGCGGGAGCGGGGGTCCTGAGTAAAAATCGAGGAAGTCTCAGGCGGGAGCCGTTGTTGTTGTAGCCCGGGGGGCAGGGGCACAGTTTGAGCAGGAAGACTTTCCTTGAGAAAAAACAAGGTGCGAGCCCCGGGGGTGGCACTTCAATCGAAAAAAATCAATGTGCACCGGTGGGGGGGGATCAACAATAATTATTCTTCAAGAATGAGAGTTCAACAACAACAACAACAACAACAACAACAACAACAACAACAACAACAACAACAATTACTAGCACGTGGGGACACTCCGTTCTCACCAGTGCCAGGGTTTTCATAGGAGGCGGGCAATACCCCCACTTTGTGGGGGGGCCGGTTCAAGCTCTACCAAATTTCCAAACGACTCTTCGCCACCACCCACACCCAGCTTCCCGCCCTATGACGTTCGGACACTTCACTTCGTGGCCTGCGGACGACCGTGGCTACTACACTGGCGCATGGGTACAGTGACTTGTTGTGGTAACATTTTCTGGACGCTAGCTTAGTATACGACTTTTCCCCCTGTTCCGAGAAGTCCGAAGCACGTGAAAAAGTTGCTCGCGAAAGCCCGTTTGACAGAAATGTTTAAAAAGTGTTGGGTTTCCTACAAATCCGCAAGAGCGCGCGGGATGAAATTTTGACACTTTTTTTTGAAAAACCATTGGTTTTTTGATGTTTTTATGTTAAAATCGCTACGAACACTAAGGTTTTGGAAGGATTTCGTCTTGCGCGCGCGAATGTCCACTTTACCTTATTTTTTGCAAGGGATTCTTGAAATGTGGTTATGTTAGAACAAGAAATGTCATTTTATATTGTTTTTTGCAAGGGAAAGCGGGGGGGAACAAAACAACCGGATCCGGACCAACCCGTTTTGCCGGAGACTTCCTCACGAAAATGATGAAAACATGGCTGCGGCCTAGGCGCGGCGAGGGGGCCGTGCACCAGGGGCCCCAACAATAATTATTCTTTAAAACAACAACAACAACAACAACAACAACAACAACAATCATTTTACCCGAACGCTCAGTGTTCTCACCAGTGCCAGGGTTTTCATGCGACGCGAGACAATACCCCCACTTCGTGGGGGGGCAGTTCAAGCTCTACCAAATATCCAAACGACTCTTCGCGACCACCCAAACCCAGCTTCCCGCCCTATGACGTTGGGACACTTCACTTCGTGGCGTGCGGACGACCGTGGCTACTACACTGGCGTGGGGTACACACCCACAGAACTTGGTCACTTATTCGGGGCGCGCGTGTGCCCAGCATCCTGCAATTGTGACATACAATACATGACACAGACAGACAGAGAGAGAGACAGAGAGCAGACAGAGAGAGAGACAGAGAGAGCGGAGTTGGTCACATTTTTGGGGCAAGTTCCTGAGATCGTCGTGTTTTTTGTTGGTCTTGCGCGCGCGAATGTCCACTTTACTTTTTTTTGCAAGGGATGTTGAAATTTGATTATGTAAGAACAAGAAAAAGTAGCTCGCGCGAGCTTATGTAACATAAATGTTGAAAAACCATTGGTTTTGTGGGAGTCGGACAGCGCGCGCGGGATGAAATTTGGACATTTTTTTTTGAAAAACCATTGGGTTTTTGATGTTTTTATGTTGAAATCGTTACGAAACCTAAGGTTCTGGAAGGATTTCGTCTTGCGCGCGCGAATGTCCACTTTACCTTATTTTTTGCAAGGGATTATTGAAATTTGATTATGTTAGAACAAGAAAAAGTAGCTCGCGCGAGCTCATGTAACATAAATGTTGAAAAACCATTGGTTTTGTGGGATTCGGACAGCGCGCGCGGAAGGACATTTTGACAATTTTTTCTTAAAAAACCATTGGGTTTTTGATGTTTTTATGTTAAAATCGTTACGAAACCTAAGGTTTTGGAAGGATTTCGTCTTGCGCGCACGAATGTCCACTTTACCTTATTTTTTGCAAGGGATTCTTGCAATTTGATCAAGTAAGAACAAGAATTTTCATTTTATAGTGTTTTTTGCAAGGGAAAACGGATTACAACAAAACAACCGGATCCGGTACCAATCCACTTTTCTGAAGCTTTCGCGAAAAAATGATGAAAATGTAGCTGCGGCCTAGGTTTTGGAGGGGGGTCGTGCACCAGGGGTCCCAACAATAATTATTCTTAAGAAGAAATAATGTTCAACAACAACAACAATAACAGCAGCAACAACAACAACAACAACAACGACGACGACGACGACAACAACAACAGCAGCACCAGCAGCAACAGCAACAACAACAACCACAACCACAACCATAACCACCACAACCACAACCACAACCACAACCACAACAACCACAACAACCACAACAATAACAGCAGCCCTGGTCAGCTCGTTCCAAGACCCCGCCCCCGCCTCCCACCTCATGGTATGGAACGGGCGCGCATTGACGCCCCTCTTCAAAAAGGCCCCACATCTCACGGGGCGCTCGCAGCAGGGCCGAAGACGATGGGAGCTTGGTACGGGGAGCAGACCATTTATTCAAATTACAGCCTGCTTACGGTCGGGAGCCCATAGATAGTGGGTCGTTCCGCCAGTTCTGGCCCACCATGCTTCGGCTCGACACGAAATCCACTTTTCCACTCCCCAGCCCCCAGGCGTCAACGTTCCGAGCCTTTCTGAGCTTCCCGTCCCGCGCAGCGGGGCGACACGCTATCCGCTCGCAGCGCATAGCGTGTCGCCCGGGCCGCCGTGGTGACACGCTATCCACAGGTTCCCAACCGTATTCCAGCGGGCACAGAACCACATGCACGACAGCGCCATTGACGACGACGTCCATCGATCACAGAGCTCCCCAGAAGATGCATTGACTCTTGCAGCGCTGAAGGAAGTCTTAACTTCGGCCTGGAAGTGACACGGGATGCACCCCTTCCCCCGAACCAGAGGACGGGGACATGGCCGCCAGGATGGAGGTCTGCCGTCTTATTATGGCTCTCGCTTCGGCCTCCAGCTCCATCTAACCCTCGGAGACGTGCGGCGGCACCTGGGCAGCAGGGGGGACACGCTATGCCGACTTGTCAGCTAAACCACGGTCAGTGACAAGGGCATGCTGCTCTCGCCTAGCAGCTTCCGGCCATCCTTGCGTGGGGGGCTTCGGAGTTTGGTGACTTCGACGTCACGGCCGTCGCTCCTTGAAAGCTCTCGCACAGGATGCCACAGGCCTCGATTCGTCTTGGGCCTCCATCGGGCATCGGCCCGAAGCGTGACAAAGCCGATCTCCACGTAGGCACTGTCAGTTACATGTGTGAGGCCACGGCCAATGGTGGCCTGCGGCCGCCTCCTTGAAAGCAAGCGCTTCACCTATGCTGAGCCTCGGCGCGGTCCAGGAAGGCTTCCTCCAGAGGCCACCGAGGCCCGGGCCTGGCTGAGCACCCTGGGCTCCTGGCCCAGACCCGCGGATAGCGCGGCCCAAGAGGCGCTCCTGATCCTGGAGTGTCCCGAAGGAGGCCCACTCCTCCTCCTCCTCCTCCTCCTCCTCCTCCTCCTCCTCCTCCTCCTCCTCCTCCTCCTCCTCCTCCTCCTCCTCCTCCTGCTCCTCCTTCTCCTCCTCTCCTAGGTCCCACCCCCCCAATGGGCACGGAAAAATGCTCGCGCTTGGAGCGTCGTGGCCGGAGTTGCACGCCCTGGCACCCAGGTAGCCCTTGGGTGGCCGCGCGCCCTGGGACCTGCTCGTTAGCGGTGCAGCCCCAGCAATGGTGCTGCACCGCTAACGAGCAGGTCCCAGGGCGCGCGACCGCTTCGAGGCTACGGCCTTCACGCCATGCCCTGAAGGGCACGGGCGGGCTCCCCAGTGGAGCTTGCACGGCTCCGGCGTTCCTTCCTTCCGTCCTCCCGCAGCAATGGTGAAGGTCGGTTTCTGGTTACTCCGAGTTTCTTAATAAGCGTCGGGGGAGCGTCACCCCCCGCCGACAGCCCCACATCGACCCCCGTCTCGGGAAGCCACAGCGCGCCGAAGGCGCTCCGACCCCCGTCGCAGCGCGACGACGAGGCGAGGTTGACCCCCGTCGGGGAGGTACCCCCCACGCTTAGTAAGAGACCCAGAGTAGCATTCGCACCTCGGGCACAGGCTCGAATAAGTCTTCACCCCTGCCTTCTCGAGCCGATCCCGCGACCAGTAGCCAGCGGTGATCACGGGGCCGGGGGCTCCAGTAAGTTTACTCGACCGTCCCTTAGCAAGGCTGCGAATCATACGACGCATATCCGCAGTCTCGGACACATGTTGGAGGCCATCGCAGTTACAATGCTTGGCGGACCCTGCCCAGACCGAGAATCTCAGGGCCTCACGAAAGACGCCGAGAGAAAGCTCCCGGTGAGTGTCCCCTTGGAAGCCTTCTTCGCTGACAGCACAGCGGTCGCCACACGGATGGGCGCAGTCCCACGGGCCCGTTGGGGTCCAGCCCGCGGACTGAAGCACGAAGATCGATCACGATCTCACGCCGGTTATCCCGCGCCAGCGCGGATGTGGCTGGGTCGTTGCAAGGTCAAGTCGGGCGTGTCCCTCTACAGGAGGAATATTCAAAAATAGTCAAAAAATAGTCTGGGGACGATGTTTTGCTAACCTTTTTTATCATTTTGGGGTACTGTTTGTGTATTTTTCATTTTTCGTCCAAAACCACCCTCCAGGGGGACGGGCCCGACCTGATGCCAGGCCTTTTCAGCACCCGTGGCCAGGATCTGGCCGCACGACGGCGCAGCACAGCACCTCGGCAGGCGGCATGTGCTCAAATCAGAGGCCAACGGTGGAGGCGGGGAGAGAGGTTGCGGGATCTTTTGGTCGCCACGGCCTACACACGTTGTTACTTTCTAATTATTCGAGAGTTCTTTGATTTGGTTGGGGGCCAAGATCCTGTCATTTCTATTTCTTCCATCCTGGGCCTCTTCCTGGCCACTGGGGGGCCAGGAACAAGTAGAAATGAGCACAACTAGAAATGAGCACGATTAGAAATGAACGACGTGTAGGTGTAAGGTAGTGCGTTGACATCGTCCCTGAGCCAGAGGTGCAGTGACTTTCCCCGAAGCTCGACGCAAGTGGAGGAGAGGGGCCAGGGCAAGCGGAACAGCGCGGGCGCTGCAAGCAGTCTTCAGATGGCATGTCCGTGGTCACCACCCTTCGGGCCGCCCCTTGTTCCCATCGTGCTGCCAGCCAGCCTGGATAGGCAAGAGGTCCGCCACTGCGCCGATGTCCTGCGCGTTCTATGGAGCTTGGCTCTGCACAATATGGTTGGCCTCCTCTCGATAGCCAGGTCCGCCGTGGCCCCTGAGGAGGGAGGAGGGAGGCAGGAGGGAGGAGGAGGAGGAGGAGGAGGAGGAGGAGGAGGAGGAGGAGGAGGAGGATTATTGTGTAGCGCTGATGCCCTTCAGGGTAGGAGTAATCCATTGTATGTTTGGTGGGGCGATTGGGCTCTCCCATCCTTGATCGGGAGGAATAACCCATTGTATGCTTGGTGTGGCAATTAGGATCTCCCATTCTTTATCGTCGGTGCCAGTGAAATTGGGGAAGCTTCATTTATTGCTTATGATGATGCACGTAAGGCGGAGAGGGGAGGGAAGGGAAGATGGAAGAGGGAGGAGGGGGAGGAAGAGGAGGAGGAGGAGGAGGAGGAGGAGGAGGAGGAGGACGGGCGCGAGTCAAGCGGCAGAAGAAGGAGGAGGGAGGATGACGAGGACGAGAAGAAGGAGGGAGGAGGGCGGAGGAGGGAGAGGGAGGAGGGGGAGGGAGGAGGGAGGAGGAGGAAGGAGGAGGAGGAGGGAGGGAGGGACGGAGGGACGGAGGGGAGGAGAAGGAGGAGGAGGAAGGGGAGGAGGAGGAAGAACAGGTGCAGGGGGCTCGAGGGTCGGACTTCGAACTGCGAGGCTTCGGGGCGTCGTTCGTCCTCTGTGGGCCTCACAGTGGGTCCTCTTCGCCTCGGTTGCATCAGCTTTGAGAATCTGGTCAAAGCGCACCCTGGAGAGGGTGGAAGGGGGGGAGGGAGAGGGTGAGGGGCAGGAGGAGAGGGAGGACGAGGGGGAGGAGGGAGGGGGGGTGATGGCAATCCGGACCGCCTCTACCGCGATGTGTCAGACATTTGGAGGGACGCGGCCACAGTCTTCATCCTCCGCCTTCGCCTCCTCCTCCTCCTCCTCCTCCTCCTCCTCCTCCTTCTCCTCATACCCCCTCTTTGTCGTCCACATTCGTCAACTTGACGGCATGGGCGGCGATGTGAGTACTGCCGCTGGACTTGGCAGGCCGTTGCGAGCGCCAGTGTAGTTTTAGCATGGGCGGCGCGTTTGCTGAACATCCAGAAGCAGCGTTCTGATGCTCGCGGTGTCGCGGGCTTGGAGTCGCATCGTTCTCTTCTTCCTCTTCGTCTTCCTCCTCCTCCTCCACTTCACAGAACTCGTTGCCCCCATCCCTCTCCTTTCGGGTCGCTCGCCGTGCCCTCTCCACACGATGAGCCGACAGGCCAGCCGCTCGCGTGCACTGTAGTTTAAACGCCCTCACACACGGTGAGCCTTTCTGCTGACCGTCCGCAGAGGGACAGCTCCAGCAGGGTGCCGTGCGGGGGCGATTGTACGTCTAGCGTGACCAGCACTGCAGCTGGCCTCTGAGCGGAGGCGGCCGCGATGTCCAGGCTCAGCGTAGTAGAGGTCGGAGTTATAACACATCCGGCCACCTGCGCCGAAGACTTCTCGCCAGCCGCCCCGCGCGCTCTCGTGTATGGATTTTGCCACCCGAGGTTGTCCGCTCCAGACCTGCCAGAACTCCGAGCCTAGGTCTGAGCGACTCGACGTAATCGCGCCGCCGGCCATTTGCAATGTTCGGCACCCGAGGGCCGTTTCAGGGCACCAGGTCCAACAAGAAAGACCCAGGATGAAAACACGCCCCCAGAGAAGGGGTGGAGAGTCCCGTGGGCCAGCGACCCGAAAACAATCCAGCCGCCAGAGGTTTGGGGACCCGCCCGAATTCAGAAGGGGGACTTGGCCATCTGCCTTCGCCCTCCCCTTGGAGGTCGTGGTCGCGCAGGGCAGGTGGGCTTCGCAGGGCAGGCGAGATGGAGCAGGCAAGTCTTGGAGTGTGCTCCAGGTGCGACACCGGAGGCGGCGCTGTGGTCTTGAGACCGCCCCTGGCTGCCCGGGGCTCATTGAGGCTGGCCTGGGCCGCCTCCCAAGGGGCCTGTCTGTGCACAAGCCCAGGCCCGGCCGAGGAGTAGGGCTGTTGGCAGCACACCACGAGGGGGCCGCTCCCGTGCCATCGCACAGGACGCGAGGGCCTCGAGTCGCCGCCCTCGCTTGTGGGCAGCTGCGGCCGGCCCGAAAAAGTGTGCCCCGCTCGAAGGCTCGAAGGACTCGGAGGGGGACTGGGCGCTCGGCAGCGGGGGGCACTATATGGGGGGGGGGAGGGCTGCAGGGAAGTGGCCCTGAAGGGGCCCCGGACGGCCTCGGGTCTGTCGCCGCGGGCCTGCAAGGAGCTGCGGTGAAGGTGCGCGTTGCTTCGCCTCTTGTTTCGTCCCCCTCCCCCGTTGACGAGCGCGCGGGGGGAGCAGCATCAGCTGCAGGAGGCCGCTCTACGGGCCTTTTCCAGCCCCCGTCGCATGAAAAGAGCAGAGCACAGGCTGCGATGCCAACGGGGCCATCTCGCAACGAAGGGGCTCCTGAAAAGGGCACGCGGTCTCTTGCAACAGCGGCATAGGGACCAAGATGAGGTATCACCCACACACACAAGCATCAACAACCACACAAACCACAAGCGCAAAAGACACGACAATGAAAAGGAGGGGAAGGACCGAGGTGAAGGAGGGGAGGAAGAGAAGAGAAGCGAGGACAAAGACGAGAATAGGGGCAGGCAGAGGACGGCACGGATGGCGAGAAGGAAGGGGGCTTGATCGACGACGACGGGCTTTTGGATACCTCATGAAAGCTCCCAGGTTGAGGCGAGTTAGCTGATTTCCTGGCATGGGCCTTCGTAGGACGCCACGCCGCGGGACCTCCCAGGGTCGCAGCAAGGTGACGACAGTTGCCCGCGGTGAAAAGGTCACCACGTCAGAGGTCTGGCACATCCCTTGGCGCGTCCCCTGGCGCGCCCCCTGGCACGTCCCCTGGCGCGCCCCCTTGTGCGTCGACCGGCGCGTCCCATGGCTCGTTCCC
Source organism: Prorocentrum cordatum (assembly GCA_963575745.1). Taxonomy (NCBI): domain Eukaryota; class Dinophyceae; order Prorocentrales; family Prorocentraceae; genus Prorocentrum; species Prorocentrum cordatum. Next base: position 1,083,175 of record CAUYUJ010007779.1, read on the forward strand.
TGGCACGCCCCCCTGCTCGTCCCCCGGAGCGTCTCTCGGCACGTATCCTGGACAGGAGGGGAGCCCGTGCATGGCCAGCGGGCCCCCTTTGTACGTGGGAGCGGCCGCCGTGCTGCTGGACGGCACATACGCGGTGATGGGGCAGGGGGGGGGGGGGGCTTTCCGAGAAGGCGTGGGGTCTCTGGGGCTTTCTCGGGAGAGCCGTCCTGCCCTCCAGTCGTGGACGGGAGACGCTTACATGTCCGTATCCACGGCCTCGCCGGCCGGGCCCCCAGACCGCACCCCCGTGGATGCGGGGCGTTGTCTCGCGGATGCCCCGGGCGGAACGAGTCCATGCGGCCGCGTATCCACGGGATCGCGCCCCGGAATCCACACCGCTACGGCGGTGAGATGGATGCGTTCGTCGCTTGTGCTCCCAGAGGCTTCATGCGCGGGCTCCGGATGTCTCGACCCCTTTCCGTGGCACCAACTGGGCGTTGCCTGGTGGACTCGGAGCCCGAAAGTTGCCCCCAGATGGCGAACGTGGCTAAAGTCCGCCACGCGCAGAGGGGGTGCGGGGGAGGTTGGAAGGCGTCTTCGAAGCCTTCCCACCTCCCCCTCATGGAGGATGACGATTAATAAATGACCGGGGGTCGTGTTCACGCGGCGGCGCCCGGGATGACGATTAGAAGAAACCGGCCGCGGGTTGGAACGATTTTTTTAATCGTTCTCCTCCAGTCAGAAAATTGTGCAGACATAGCAGAAAGAACTATTGTTTTAATCGTTATCTCCCATTTGTTGTATCAATCGTCATCCCGCATAGTTCCCCCTCTGCGCGCGGCCAGTAATGAAACCAGTGCGAAATTCTGTGCTCCAAGACGTGGGACGTCTTGCTGGGCGTCGCTCCAGGTGGAGCTGTCCCTCCCGTTTCGCGGGCGGGAAGGGGGGGGGGCGCCGACTCCCGATCATTGTGCGCACGGATGGACTGCGCCAGGAGTAGGAGGGGGAGGGGGGAGCGCAGAGGGGGAGGAGAAGGAGGAGCATGAGAATGACCAGAGCAAGCCCAAGACTCACCAACGATGTTTCAATACAGCTGCCCTCCAAGTTACTTCTTCACATGTCCCTGCAAGGGCTAATTTTCTTTGAGGGAAGGGCCCCGTTGGAAAAATCCTCAGCCGTGCCAACACCATTCCTGAGATTTCAACGCCGCGAATCAAGCTTACTGTTGCGTCCTGACGACCTGACTCCTGCCAGATCACCGTTTCTGGGACATCAACACCGCGGATCAACGAAACCCTTGTGCTTTGACAGTCATACATCGTACCAAACACCATCTCTGGGACGTCAACCATAAGAATCCTTGAAATAGCTGTAAACTCTTCAAACGAATGCGCGCGGCACTAAGGCGAGAGCCACCCCTCCATCCGGGAAACATCTACAAGCTTGGAAGGCGAATGTGCGCGTCGCTAAGGCGAGAGCCACAAATTGAAAAGGCACCACCCTCCATCCGTGAAGCTCTTACAAACGTTTAAAACAAATGCGCGCGGCGCTAAGGCGAGAGCCACATGTTGAAAACCGCCCACTCTCCATCCATGAAATTGCTACAAACGTTTAAGACGAATGTGCGCAGCCCGTAGGCGAGAGCCTCAGTTTGAAAACCGCCCGCCCTCAATCCGTGAAGCTCTTGCAAATGTCAAGCTTGAGTACCATACGTGGTGAGGAACTCTCACGCGAAACGCCTGGTCCGCCCTGCCGACACGTCTCGGGGTGCGACAGGGAGGAGTTGCTTATAAGGAAAAGACATGATGTAGGAGGATGAGGAGGAGGAGGAAGTGGAGGTTTTCTCACACAGTCGGTGGCTCAGCGGCTGAGGTGGAGGAGGAGGAGGAGGAAGAGGAGGAGGAAGAGGAAGAGGAGGAGGAGGAAGAGGGAAACAAGAGGAGGATTGGGAGGAGGAGAAGGAGGAGGAGGAGAAGGAGAGAAGAGGAGAAGGAGAGAAGAGGAGCGGAGGAGGAGGAGGAGGAGGAGGAGGAGGAGGATATACATCATCAACAACAGCAGCAAACATAGCAAACAAAATAATCGGCCAGGAGCAGCAGGGCCCACGAGCGGCAAAGTGCAGGAGCAGCCGGGAGCAGGAGCAAGCTGCAGCCGGGAGCAGGAGCAGGGAGCAGGAGATCGGCGCGGCGGTCGTCCCAGCACGCTCGCCAAGACGGTCGCCAGCGCGGGCAGGGAGCACGCGGAGCACCGAGTCGGCAGAGTCCCGAGCAGGGGCAGGGGTGCGCTTCCCCTGTCGAGTCGCAGCAGCAGGAGCGGCGGCGGCGGCAGGAGACGGGATGGGGAAGAGGGTGGCCTCGAGGGTGTCGAGCGTCACCCCCTGCGCGGCCGCGGCAGCCGACAGGTGATTTGCATAACGCACCACCTGCTCACCGGGCCTCTCGCGCTGGCGGCACTGCTCCAGGACCCGATCGTGGCCAAGGCTTCGGGCCGCGCCGCACACTGGGCCAGGGGCCGGTCCCGTGGAAGAGCCCGCCCCAACAGAACGCCTGGGCCCGGCAGCGCGCTTGGGCCGATCCCGGAGAGATGCCCGACCCTGTCGGTGGATGACAGGAGGAGGGGGAGGAGGTGGGAGGAGGAGGAGAAGGAGAAGGAGAAGGAGGAGGAGGAGGAGGAGGAGGAGGAGGAGGAGGAGGAGGAGGAGGAGGAGGAGGGGCAGGAGGAGGAGGAGGAGAGGAGGTGGAGGGGGAGGGGGAGGAGGAGGAGGAGGGAGGAACAGGAGGAGGAGGAGGAGGAGGAGGAAGAGGAGGAGGAGGAGGAGGACGAGGAGGAGGACGAGGAGGAGGAGGAAGAAGAAAAAGAAGAAGAGGAGGAGGAGGAGGAGGAAAAGGAGGAAAAGGAGGAGGAGAAGAAAAGTAGGAGGAGGATGAGGAGGAGGAGGAAGAAGAAGACGAGGAGGAGGAGGAGGAGCTGGAGAATGAGAATAATAGGAAACAAGGAGTGGGAGGAAGAAGAAGGAGGAGGACCAGTGTAACCCCAAGAGCCATCAACGATCATAGAATAAACCCTCCCGCCAAGCTCCCTCTTCATAGGCCCTACAAGGTTCATTTCCACAGGGAACTGTCTCGTTGGGAGGCAACCGTTTGAAAACCCTGAAGCGTGCCAAAACATTGGTCCCGGGATTCCAGCGCAACGGATCAACTTGACTATTGCGCCTTGACCATCCTGAATCGTGCCAGAACGCAGTTCCTGGGACTCTAACACCGCGAATCAACGTAACTGGTGCACCCTCATAACGTTGAAGTCTTCTAAAGCGTCATTTCTGGTACGTTGATCACTGGAATCCGAGAAACTCTCGCAAATTATAGAAACGGATGTGCGCGGCGCTAAGGCGAGAGCCACAGTTTGAAAAGGAGCTGCCCTCAATTCGTGAAACGCTTGCAGTTTTTAAAGCGAATGTGCGCGGTGCTAAGGCGAGAGCCACATGTTGAAACCCGCACGCCCTCAATCCGTGAAACTCTTACAAAGTGTTAGAAGAATGTGCGCGGCGCTAGGGCGAGAGCCACAGTTTGAAAACGGCCCGCCCTCAATCCGTGAAGTTCTTACAAGACTTTACAACACATGTGCGCGGCATTATGGGGAGAGCCACATTTTGAAAAACATCCGCCCTCCATTTGTGAAATTGCTGACAAGTTTAAGTTTCAGGGTCACAAGTGGTGAGGACGACTCAGGCGAAACGCCCGGCCCGGCCCGCCCTAAAAATTGGCCTCGGGGTGCGACAGGGATAAGTTGTTTATAAGGAATAGCAATGCAGCGGGAGGAGGGGGAGAAGGGGAAGGTGGAGGTAGAGGCTGAGGAGGAGGTGGAGGAGGAGCAGGCGGGCGAGAAGGAAGAGACAGGAAATGAGCAGGAGGAGGAGGTGGACCCGACCGTGGTCAAAGGCCTTCATCCCTTACGACCTGCAGGGAAAGGACAATGGGAGGAAAGGTGGAGAAGTAGGAGGACGCGGAGGCGGAGGGCGCAGAGTCAAGCGGAAGGGGAAGGGGAAGGAGCAGGGAAAGTGGAAGGGGAGGGGAGGGAGGAGGGAGGAAGAGCAGGAGGAGGGTATAAGATAAGTTCGATAAGAGCACCGTTGACGCTCAGCTGTCTCTTGGTCACTTGGTGTGCCGACTCCAGATGGGAGCAGGCGAACAGCGCGGGGACCTGCAAGCGCGCCGCGGCACGTGGATGGCCCATACGTGGGCTTGATGGCACAAGCCGCTAGCCTCACTGTGCCCCTCCTGCCCCTCCCGCCCCCTCCCCCCCGTACAACCGGGGTTGATTTGAGAGGACACGCGAGAGGACACAAGACCCCTTCCGAGGGCCACAATGCCACAGGAATGTAGAAGGCATCGGTCGCGAAACACAGGACACGAAGGTGCTCTTGATTTGGCAGGGTCGACCTGCAAATTAGCCACGACTGTACCCCGCTCCCTCCCTTTTCTGTCGGCTGCAGAGGCCTGAAACTGCCCTCCTGCGCCCTCCCAAAGCGGCATATGATATGTGTCCTTTCAGCAACGACTCCGCCATTCGTACCTGCAAAACTTCGAGACGTGCCGCGAGCCGTCTCAGCTCACCCCCAGGTCCTGCGACTTCACTCGTAGAACTCCCCAGTTGAGAACTCGACGCTAGCAAGACCAAGTCTCTGACACTCCTCAGGTGAGATTGTTGAGCTCCTCCCGCAATTTCGAAGCCTCCCGCACGAGCGGGCCCCACGGCGAAGGCCCCACTTGCAAAACCCCGTTCTCTTCTTGATGGCTGCCACCACCGCCAATTGCAGGTCGCGCAGTGGTTGGAGAAGCAAATCGTGATACGCATCACCTCGCCCGCAGTCTCTCTTGCGCGTGTCCTTGATGCCGTGGAGGATGAGGAGGAGGACGAGGACGAGGAGGAGGAGGAGGAGGAGGAGGAGGAGAACGAGGAGGAGGAGGAGGAGGAGGAGGAGAACGAGGAGGAGGAGGGAGGAGGAGAGGAGGAGGAGGAGGAGGAGGAGGAGGGGGAGGTGAGGAGGGGAGTTTGGGAGTTACCGCAGGCTTCGCGCAGGAGGCTCCAGGGGGTCCTAGGGGTTCAGGGGGCCCCAGAGGAGGCAGGCAGGCAGGGAGGGAGGGAGAGGGCTCTGATCGGCGCCGTGGATCTGTTGGAGTAATGTTACTCACCGCGCAGATCCGGCATCAGTGCCTCCTCGCGACGTGTGATGTCCGTCCACCCACCCCCCGCCATCCGTACGGTCAGGAACCTATGCTTATCGTGTCGCGCCGCCGGTTCTGACCCACCACGCTTCGGCGCGATACGCGATCCATTTCTCAGCCCCCAGGCGTCGGCGTCCCGAGGTTTTCCCATGTTCCCGTCCCGCGAGGCGGAGCGACACGCTGTCCGCCAGCATGGCATAGCGTGTCGCTGGGGCCGCCGCCGCGGCACGCTGAGCAAAAGCTCCCGACCGTGTGATGTCCGTCTGCCCCCGCAACCCGTGAGCCCCCCCCCCCCCTCCCCGGTGCAGGCGCTCACCTGCCTCGGCTGCGAGGAGGCGGCCGTCCTGTCTTTGGGCCAGTCCCGGCGGGTGTTGCCGCGAGGGGGGCGGCTCAGATCGTCTTGGTTTCCGCCTCGGGGCGCGGAGGGTCACGAGCGGGGGACAGATTCTTATCCGCGCCCTCGCAGTCTGGGCTCTGGGGCGCGGTCCCTCGGATACGCAGTCGCGCGGATGCGTTCTGCGGAGTGCATCCGCGAAAAAGCGCCCCATCTCCGCGGGTCGCTGCCCAGGGGCCCAGCCCACGAGGCCGCGGATAAGGACGTGCTTTTCGCCCGCGATGTGGGGGGGGTGGGGGATGGGAGGGGGGATGTCCCAAGGGGTGAAAAAGCGAACCAGGAAATCCGGCCGCGAACCGGGAAATGCGGCCCCGAACAGGTATTTGTTTCTCGGTCGAATGAGGAAATTGTTCCAAACCAACCGGGAAATTCTCTGAGGACTCTCGGGGAATGTCCGGTCGAACGAGGAATCTTTCTAGCCCAACGAGAGCATGTTCTTGGCCGACGGGAGAGCAGTTCTTTCGGATGGAGAGAAAAGAGAGAAAGAAAGAGGGAGGAAAAGGAAGAAAGAGAACGAAAGAGAGAGAGAGAGAGAGAGAGAAAGAAAGAGAGAGAGAGAGAGAGAGAAAGGGAGAAAGAGAGGGAGAGGGGGAGTGATACAGAGAGGGACGGAGAGAGAGAGAGAGAGAACAAAAAAAAGCGGAGAGAAAGAGAGAGGGAAAGAGAGAGAGAGAGAGACGAAAGGTTTAATGAGAGGGAGAGCGGCAGGGTCAGGTCAGGAAGTGCAGGAGGGGGCCGTGTCACGAGGCACGGAATGGCGGCGCGGTTTTTGCGTTGTGCGTTGCGCCGGGCAGTTGCAGTTGGAGAGTAGACGGCGTGCATGCGCGCGGCGGTGTGGCCAGATGTGTTGCGTCTCAACTCGCTGGCCAGGATTTTGCTTTAACTCGGCATGCAGTTCTGGAGGTCGCAGTGCCCTCGAGGCGGAAAGGCCGACCACGTGTAATGTGTATCAATTGGTTGGTCGGCGCAGTGGATCTCGTGAGTGTCGCCGAGGTCGGTTGGCGCGCATTGTAAGGTAGTGCGGTTTTCCCAAGAGCACCCGTGCATCCTTGTGCATCTGGTGTATTAAACGCGCTACGTGGAATCATGTGCTTGGTTGTCTTGTCGAATAGGTGCCGTCATAATCATTGTTCTTGCCCTGAACGTGGTAACCTGAGGAGGTTGATATTGTTTTGTCAAAGAGGGGTCCCAATTAGGGCAGACTGCATGTATCCAGATGGTTCACCGGGGCTCACGGGGCAAGGTCGGAGCAAGCCAATCCTTGGAATTGTCTGTAGTGCCGTTGCGCAACGACTGGATTAGCGTATTTACCGCGGTGAGCAGGTGCAGTTTGAACAGTGAAGGGTGTGCATGCACGCAGCGACGTGGTCAGGAGTGCTGCGTTTCGGACACTGCGTTCTGAAGATTTGAGTCGGTGCTTCAGATCATGTGCTGGGACATTGTGGCAATTGGGCATGTCGTTCTTGCGGTCGCTGTGGTCTTGAGGCGGAGGGACTGATCGCGTTTGTTGTGCGTCGACGGGTTGGTTGGCGCAGTGGTTTTGATTAGTTGTTTCCTGAGAGCGCGCGTGGTATGATTGAGTGGCATTCTCGACGGCACCCTTGCGTCCTCGCCTGCTCAGCGCACCCGAAGACAATTATGAGGCGTATGTTCTGGCGCCAACGGGCCTCGCATCCTTGCCAGTCATTGTTTTGGCGCGCGCGACCTGTAATCATGCGATTGGTTGTTATTTGGCGTAGCGAACTCTCGACCAACGGTTACTGTCGTAACATTGGAAACTAGGGGTGGCCGCGGGCTTTGTGGAAAAGGGGACGTATTCAAATTAAGGCAGGCGCGCGTTATTCAGGTGTTCGTTTTGCCTTGTTTTGCAATCGTTGCGTATCGGAAGAGGGAGGTACAAGGGCCAGGCAGGGGGTCTAAGGGAACGAGTGCGTTTACAGAGTTCGTTGTTTCTCGCGGGCGTTCGGGTATCGTTCCGTGGTGTCTGGACGGTTCCAGCAGGAGGTTCCTATTCTACCGTCGGTAAGTTCCATCGTTGGACGGCTCTTGCAACCATGTGATGGGAATTATGTGGCGTAGCGTCCGCCCGATCAATGGCTGCTGCCCAAAATTGAAAAGCAGGGGTGGCCGAGGGCTCTCGAGAAAAGGGAAAGTTTTCAAAATTAGGGCAGGCACGCGTTATTCAGGCGTTCGCTTTGCACTGTTGTGATGTAGTCGTTGCGTATCGGAAGAGGAAAGTTCGAAGGTTGGAGAAATGGGTCTGGAGGAACGATTGCGTTTACAGAGATCGTTGTTTCTCGCGGGCGTCCGGGTACGGGTATCGCTCCGTGGTGTCTGGAGGTTTCCAGCGGGAATTTCCCAGTCCAGCGTCGGTGAATTCCTTCGTTGGACGGTTTCTTGTGATCATGTGATGGGTTGTTATGTGAGGTATCGTCCGCCCGACCAACGGTCATTGCCACTGCCATAGAATTGAAAACCCGGGGTGGCTGAGGACTCTTTGGAAAAGGGTGAGTTTTCAAAATTAGGACAGGCGCGTGTTATTCAAACGCTCGCTTAGCATTAGTATGAGGTCATTGCGTACCGGAAGAGGGAAGTTCGAAGGCTGGAGACGGGGGTATACAGAAACGAATGCGTTTACAGGGTTTGTTGTTTCTCACGGCGTTCGGGTCTCGGCGGCATTGAGGAGATGAGGGTTCTATCGAAGGTGTTCACTTATCCGTGGTGTCGGGAGGCTTCCAACAGGAGTTTCCTATTCCAGCGTCTGTAAGTTTCCTCGTTACACGGGGAATATGTTTCCGCTCGCCCGACCTTCTTTCCTTCATTCGACCGAGGAAAAACCCGCGCTTGCCCGAAACTGTTTCCACGCTCGGTTTGCGGAATTGCCCGGTTCGCCGGGGGGAATGTTCTCGCTCGCCCGTCGAATTATCCCCACTCGGCCGAACAAATCGTCATGTCGCCTGTCGACCACCCAGAGTGGAGGGTGAGGGGAGGAGGGGGGGCGAGAAGAAGGCATTGCTCAGATGTCCCGCCTCTTCGCTCGTGGGAGGGCGGCGGGGGAAAGGAGGGGCAGAGGGAGAAACATGGGGGGGAGGTGGAGGGGAGAAAGGGAAGGGGGGAATAATGGATGACAAATCAGTGGCGCGTTGCCTCCTGTTTGGGGGCAGGACGCGGGAGGGAATTGGGCAGGGGAGGGGAAGAGTTCAGGGAGGATGTTAACACTGGATGCACCCAAGCGGCTCGCTCAAGAGGGTTGGAGGAGAAGGAAAGGGAGGAGGAGGTGGAGGAGGTGGCGGATAGCAACCCACGGATTATTACGGCTGGCCGACTGGTCACAGTGGGGGGAGACGGAGGGGGGGAAGCCGGGAGGAGGGGAACGGCAAGGAGGTGAGAGGAAGGAGTAGAGAGGAGGAGGGAGAGGCAGAGGGACAGAGGCAGAGGGAGAGGGAGGAGGAGGAGGGAGAAGGAAATGGAGAGGGAGAGGGAGAAGGAGAGGGAGAGGAAGAGGGAAAGGGTGGTTTTGCGGAGTGCGCGCACGAATCCCGCCCCCCCAAGCAGGATTGTTGGGGGTGGGATGTTCCTGTGCGCGATACCCGTGGCCCAGCCCCCCAAGCTTGCTTCGTCTGCGCCCGAGAGTGAGTTTCTTCCTCTCCCCTACCCCAACGCAGCCCCCTTCCAAAGGGGGAAGACGACGCGCGCCGCATCCCCCGCGGGAGTGTCGCTGCGCGACTATCAGCGAGAGAAGGCGGTGACGAACGACCAAATGCGAACGATCGCAAAACAGCAACGATACACGTTCGACGACGGCGACGCTCGACGGCGAACGAAGTGCGACGATCGGCGACCACGACCGACGACGAACGGCGAACGACGACAAGCCACGAAAGATAGCGACGAGCGTCTCACGCCGAACCACGAGCGACGAAGACAGACGACAGTTGACGAACGAGGAACGACGAACAGCGACCAAGGAGCGACGACCACGAACGACGGCAGGTGAACGACAAAAACGACGATGATGAACGACGACGAACACCGAGTGACGAACAACGACGCAGACAAACGACGATAGACGAACGACGAACGACGAACGACGATGCGCCGCATCCCCACACATGCACCGCTGCGCGACTGTATGCTTGCCTTGCCGGAGCCAGGCGCCAAGCAGCGCCCCGGCGTGCCTGGATAGCGCGCGCGCGTGCAGGCGGAATCTCGCGCGTCGCATGGGGAGGCCCGATCTCGGAACGCAGTGTATCGCGCTGGGGCTTGCGCGCGGGGCCAACCCGATTACGCGCGCGACTGGGCCAGCGCTCGAGCGCACGCGGGATGTCGGGAGGGGAAAACACACACAGACAGTATGAGTCGTCGATTCCCAGGAAAAGATGGAAAGATATGGAGAGTGGGGGGGACGACAAAAACCAAGAAAATATGGGAGAACATGGGGAATCCGGTTATTTATGTGTATTTATTTGTGTGTCCCAGGGCCCCTTCGGAACGACTCCTCGCGCAGCCTCAGGTGCGTTCTCGGCAAGCGATGTCCGCGCTGCGGCCAGCGCGCAGCGCAAGCGCGTGGTGGCGCCTCACTGCGCGGCCGGCGGCGCGCGAGCGCACGCGGACGTCCCTTGCGGTTGCGCCGCAGCGGCGTCGCAAATGCCGCAACCGCCACCCGGGGGGGGGGGGGGGGCGTGAGAATCAGGAGGGGAAAAAAACACATAGACACAATCAATCGTCGATCGCCCGGAAAATATGGGAAGTGGTGGGGAAAACAAAAACCCAGAAAATATGGGAAAATATCGAGAATTGTGTTGTTTGTGTGTACTTATTTGTGTGTCCCAGGGCCCTTCAGAGAAGACGTCAGCTGCAGCCGCGCTGGGGTCGGCGCGCGGCGCCGAGCAGTTCGCCTGGTCGGCGCTCGCGCGCGCAGGGGGGCGACTCGCGCGTCCCCCGGTTCGGCCCGATCCGGGGGCACACCGCGTCGCGCGGGGGGCCGGCGTGCGGCGCCACTTCCGCGTCTCGCGTCAAGGTCGGCGCCTGAAAAGGCGCCAGCTGCAGCCGCCACGCGAAAACCATACGGGGGGGAGGGGGGCTGCGTGAGAAGTCGTCTACAGAGAGCGCCGCGTGCGAGCGGCGGGCACGCACGGAAGCGCCCTCGGGGCGCGCCAGAGTGCGCCGCGTGCGAGCGGACACGCACGAAAGATCCCGCGGGGCCGCCAGAGTGCGCCGCGTGCGAGCGGGCACTCACGGGAGTCCCCTCGTGGCGTGCCAGAGTGCGCCGCGTCCGAGCGGGCACGCACGAGAGCAACCTCCGGGTGGGCCAGAGAGCGCCGCGTGCGAGCGGGCGCGCACGAGAGCGTCCTTGGGGCGCGCCAGACAGCGCCGCGTGCGAGCGGGCACGCAGGAGAGCGCCCTCGGGGTGTTTTAGGCCAGGCGGCGCTCACCCTCTGGAACCTCCAAAGACTGATTTTGAGCACGCGGTGCCTCTCAGCGTCTTCAGACGACCCCCGCGACCACGACTCGCTCCAGAGAAGGAGAACACCTCACTGTGATACGCACAAGGGGGAGGGAGGCGCAGCCCGCCCTCCGCACCAGTCGGAGGCGGCCGAGCTACTCCTTGCCCGCCGAGCACCTGGCACTCCGCTGAACGCTCCGGCCACTAGTCGCTCGCTGCCCGACGGTTGTCGGGACCGACGCTCGCTCCAGAGGGGGGAGGGAGGGAGGGAGGGAGGGAGGGAGGGAGGGAGGGAGGGAGGGAGGGAGGAGGAGGAGGAGAAGGAGGAGGAGGAGAGGAGGAGGAGGAGGAGGAGGAGGAGGAGGAGGCGGAGGAGGAGGGAGAGTGAAAACGCAAGGACAGCACGCCACTCCTCGCCAAGGGAAGATGTGCGGTGCAGCGGCAGAGAAGCCCATGCCCCCGACGTCGCGACTCCTCCGCGGCAGGGGCCCCGGGAGCTCCCGACCGCCATCCCCCTGTCGAGCAGCACGCAACGGAGCGTGGGCGCTGGCGGGGGTCAGCCGATGCCCTCGGGCTGGGCCACGTGGGACCGATCCCCCCGACTCGCCCCTTCCCTTGAGATCCTGGCGCTGCGTTTTTGCTCGCCGCGGGTGTGTTTCGCCCGGCTGCACAGGCCCCTCCCGGGACCTTCCCAGATCAGTGCAGTTCAAAAAGTGGCGCAGCAAGACGGGCTCCGGGGCGCTCCAGCGATGGTGTGTGTGCGATGCTTTTTGTTTGGCGAGGTCAGGTCTGAGGGCCTCCCTCCCGTGGGTCTGTGGGCACGCGGCCGGCAACGGGCCGCGGCATGCCCCTGCTCGACTAAGACCCGGGTCGGCGCTGACCTGGGCCAGCGCGTCCCCGACCCCAGGGGCCAGGCTGCGCGTCGCGGGCGGCTTCTGCTGGCGTCGTGGGGCCCCGGGGCCCGAGACGAGTTCGGAGGCCTGTTTTTCTTTCGGCGGCGCCCGGCGGTCGTGGGACTGACCCTCTCCTTTCTGATGCCACCGTCGTTTCGTGACGTGGGCCCGTTGGGACCTCGACCCCTTGATCTGGGGCCCGCTTGGTGATCCCTGCTCGCTTGGTGGCAGCCACAGGAGGCCGAAGAAATCCAAGGATTCTCCGCCGACTCGTTTTCTCCCGCCGAGGATTGCAGAAGGCACTCCTGGAAGTCTGAGCCTTCCGCCCCAAGAGGCCCCCCAGAAGGCCCCAAGAGGCGCCCAGGAGGCCCCAAGAGACCCCAAGAGGCCCCCGCCCCCAAGAGACCCAAGATGCCCAAAAGATGCCCCGAGAGGCAAACGGCCCCCACGAGGCCTCACTGCTTCCAAGAGGCCCCCGAGAGGCCTCCCACAAGATCCCAACGAGCATCCAACAGGCTTCATACCCACAGCCCAGGCACGGAGGCGGGATGGGCCGAAGGCCATTAGATCGAGGCCAAGTTTCAGCATGAACCACGAGCGACAAGCGAATCCTTAAGTCGCGCATGTCCCTCTACAGGAGGAATGCTCAAGGATAGTGGAAAATAGTCTGGTGACGATGTTTCGTGCTCTTTTGGCTATTCTTGGTCATTTGTTGACTGTTGTTGTTTGTTCTTCCAATGCCGACGTGCCGACCTGTATGAGGACATGCCCGACCTAAGCATATCCTGAAATATCCTGCCCTCGCGTTCTGAACTCTGGGGCGCGATCCCATGCATACGCGATCGCACGGACGCGTTCCGCGCGGGGCGTTTCGCGCAACGCCGCCCCTGGTCTGCATGAGGTCGCGGCCGCGAGGCAGTGGACATGGGCATGGACGTCGGCCCAGAGCTTCGATCGATGCCAGTCACGTAGTCGTTCGGGGATGCAGCGGTCGGCGCTTTGGGGGGACGCCCCGATCTCGGCCACAGGGGGACAAGGTACCCGTCCCGTACCGCTACTCTTCCCTCGTTTTGGGGGGGCCTCCTCGAGGGCCCTCGTCGCCACCTCTGGACTCTCCACGAAACCCTGGTGAGAACGCACCCGGGGAGAGGTCCGGGGAGGAACGGTATCGGTACTTCTTGGTCTCCCCCGGGCGGGGTCCGCCTGGGGCCCCGGAGGGGCCCCAGGCCCTCACGCCCCCCGCCGTCGCCCCGCGCGAACACCGCCGACGCCGAGCAGCTCCTGCCCTGCGCGCGCCTGCCTCGCGCCAGCGAGTGAGAAGAGGAGCGGCCACCAGGCGGCCTGGTCCATGGCCCGCGACACGTCCCTGGGGCCGCCGCCGGGCGTGCGGGCGCTGATGCCGATCACCCTCGGCTACATTCCCGGGGGGGCCCCCTGGGGCGTGCTGGCGCCGAAGGAGGCTCGGGAGGTCAGGGCCGGCCATCGGTGGTGGTTCGAAGGTGGGAGGGGGCCCTGAGGAGAGGGAGGGGCTCCCAGGTTGACTTCTTGCACTGCTCAGCGCCTCCTCGCCCCAGGGCCCCGTGCCTCAGGGCCTCATCCTTGAAGCGCCGGGGCCAGGAACGGGGGGGCCCGCGGCCTCCTGAGCCTCCTGAGCCTCGGTTTGGGGCAGCTGGCCCGCACGTCATCAGGGCAAGCTCTGCCGGCCTGGGCTTCGAGCGCGCTGCCGAGCCCACAAGCAGGCGGCAAGCGCCCACCCGCGGCCTCTTGGTCTTTGGGGGCCTGGGGCTGCGAGGCCTCCGCGGGGCGGTCGCGGCTCGTGCTGCGCTCTCTGGGTCGCTCTGACGGTTAGGGGGGGGGGTCAGTCTCGTTCAACCGATCCACGGCCCCACTTGGGCCACGATATCTCAGCCCCACTATCCCACCCCCCCAGCTGGGAACGGCACAGATCCCCATCTAGGAGGGTAAATCGGCCACTGGGACCAAGGCCACGTCAGTGGGGATACGGATCGGTTAAACGATGCCCACGGGAAGCGTTTGGACCCTCGCATGGAGGAAGCATGAGGTGTGCCTGTAGAACTCTTCGTGGGAAACTGCAGCCCTGGACCTTTCCCAGGTGCGTCCTGACCAGAACTGCCAAGCGAATCCAGCCGTGGCGATGAGGGCCTCCCCGGAGCCCCAGGAGGCCCAAAGAGGCGAGACTGACTCTCGAGGCTAGCGGTATCGGTACCTTTTCCTCCTGTGATGTTCGAGTGCTAAAGTTCCTTTGCTGCAGCCTGGGCCTTGCTGAGCCGCGTGAGATCGGCGTCACCCCAACATACTTCTACCATATGTGCGTCGCCCCCCGGGGGCGATGCGCGCACCGAGAAATCTTATAGTGCATGCGTCGTGGCGGGCGCTTTCTGGCCACACCGCTCGGGAAATGATCTACTACAAGATGGGTATACTATATGTTTGGGTCGGACACGCGCCTCCAAGGAGAACGTGTGCTACTGGTATGTCTTTGTGCGTCCCATGAGAGATGGGCGCCCTCGGGGCCTCCAGGCACGGCCGCCTCTGCGCCAGGGCCCCCCCGCCCGTGCTCGGAGACCTCGCGCTCCTGCCCTGCTGGGGCGCCTGGGGGCCGGAGGGGCGGCGCGTCGCCCGCGCCGACGACGCGATCATGATCGCCCACCACGCCCTGCCGCCGGCTCAGGGCAGCGGGCTGCCGGCCACGCTCGGCTGCCCGTACCGGCACGAATCAAGCAGTGGCGAAGCGTCCTGGCGTGCCTACGGGCCTGCCAAACGATGTTCTAAGAGCCTTTTGTGGCTCCCACGACATGTTCTCAGAACATGCCTGGCTGGGACTGCCCTGTTTCAACGGGTTTATGTGCTAAGAACATTGTTTTTTGCTCTTAGAACATGTTTGGGTTCTACGAACATGTCGTGGTAGGCCTATAGGAATGCCGGGACGGTCGGTCCCTGCTCAAACGAAAAGAATGGGTACGGCAAGAGGTGGCGCGACGACCAACAGCGGTTCCTGTCCATGCTGAACAGGACTCGCTGTCGGCGTCGCTGCGGACGCTGTGCATTTGAGACAGAAGGCCACACCTGCCCAACAGCGGCCGCTGCCGGTTTGGGGCCACACTTGTTGTTGGGCATCGTGCCCATCTTTCCGCACCCATTCCAAATCGTAAGAGTGGCCCTTCGCCGGAGTGGCCTTCTAGTGCGGGCCCACAGTGATCCCACAGCACAGGCCAGCACGCTGAGGATTGCCCCCCCCTCCCCCCCCCGCGGCCCCCTATCAAGCCGCGCACCAGAGGTCACCACTCCTGCGCGTAGCCGACACGCGCTGGCGATCGGCAGATCGGGGAGCCTGTGCGCGCGGTGCCCGCCTCGGCGGTGCCTTCGCGCGTGCGCGCTCTCCACCAATCTTGGCACGCACTCTCTCCGATCTCTTCATGCGGGCAGTGTCGAGGCGGAGGAGGAGGAGGAGGAGGAGGATCAGCATGGGATCAGCATCGCCTAACCGATCCCAATCCACATTTGGCCATGGCACCTCAGGTGGGAAAAGGTCCCACGAAACCCGACGCGCACTGTATAATAGATTCCCACCTGGGGGGTGTGAGTCGGCCAGCGGGGCAAAGGCCATGCGGGTGAGGATGGGGATTGGCTGCACGATTCTCAGGAGGGGGAACATCGAGGCTCGCAGTGTTTGGACCTGGTGGCCCTTTCCCGTGCCTCCAGAGGCACGCGGAGGCAGTTGCAGGGGCCTCCAGGGGCCTCTGGGGGCGCCTGGAGGCCTCCACAGGAGCAAGGAGAGCAAGGGACGACGACGACGACGACGACGACGACGACGACGACGACGACGACGACGACGACGACGACGACTACGACTGAGGCAGCTCGCGCTTCGGTGGCATTCGCGGAGGGGCCCATGCGGATGGCCGACACAGCCCAGACGCTGAAGCAAGGGCCACTTCGGGCTCAGGACGGGTTCTGGTTTGAAGGCCGCTCCTTAGGTTTTGGACAGGGAATTTATTCCTGGCCGAGGCTCGCCGTGGCCAGAAAAGCCCTTGTGTTCCTACTTCAGTATCCCCTCTGGTAGCACGATGACTGTAAGGGTGCCCTGGGTCCTCGGTTCCGAGCAGAAACGTTCATCGGGCGTTGTGCACGTCGCTGCTTTGGGTGTCGGCATCGGCGTCCGCTCGACGAGCGCGTGCTCGCGAGTGCTGCCGTGCATGTCTGGCGGTCGCTCACTGGGTACCGATTTCCGTACCGTGCTGCTCCATCACATCCAGTCAACACGCGTAGCAAGGACGAGCGATTTCCCGAGGTTGTCTTTCCGTGTGATTGTTTTTCCACCTGGAAGATAATACACATAACGGCAACGGTAACGCCAAGAACGCCAGGAACGGGAATGTGGTGTTGTTCCTCCAGCTGCTCCACCAGCTGTTTCGGTGCTCGTCCTGCTCCTCCTGCTCTGATGCTCCTCCTCCTCCTGGTCCAGTGCTCCTCCCCGATGCGTTTCCTGCTGCTCCTCCTGTTGCTGGTCCTCATGCTCCACATCCTGATCCTGTTTCCGCTGTTCCTCCCGTAGCTGTTCCTGCTGGTATTCTGGTTGCCCCTCCAGCTGTTCCTCCTGCCATGCCTCCTCCCTTTTGCTATTTCTCCTCCTCCTCCTCCTCCTCCTCCTCCTCCTCCTCCTCCTCCTCCTCCTCCTCCTCCTTCTCCTCATGCTGCTGATGTTCTTGCTCAGCCGGTGTTCCTTCTGCTCCTGCTGGTGCTCCTGCTCTTCGTCCTCCTCCCGTTCCTACTGCTCCTCCAGTGCCGCCGCTGCTCCTGCTGCTGCTCCTCGGGCTGTTCCTGCTGCTCCTCACTGTTGCTCCTCCTGCTGCTCCTCCTGCTGCTCCTCCTGCTGCTGCTCCTCCTTGTTGCTCCTCCGGATGCTCCTGCTGCTGTTATTCCTGCAGCTGCTCCTGCTGCTGTTGCTCCTGCTGCTGTTGTTCCTCCTGCTTCTCCTCCTCTTCCTTCTCATCCTCCTCCTCCTCCTGATGGTCTTGCTCCTCCAGTGTTCCTGTTGCTGCTGCTGCTGCTGCTGCTGCTGCTCATCCTGTTCCTCCTCCTCCTCCACCTCCTCCTCATCCTGTTCCTGCTCCTTCGGTGCTCTTCCTCTGGTGTTCCTCCTGCAGCTACTCCGTCTCCTCCTGCTTGCTGCTCTGGTGTTCCCTCTCTTTGGTCGTTCTGCTTATGTTCATCGTGCTTCTCCTCATGCTGCTCCTCTGGTGCTCCTCCTTATCATCGTGCTGCTCCTCCTGCTGTTCTGGTGCTCTTCTTCCCTGCTGCTGCTGCGCCTCCTGCTACTGTTCCTGGTGCTGCTTCTGCTGCTGCGCACCCCCCTCCCCCTTGGCGCCACCGTCACGGTTACCTCCCTCCTACTGCCCCCCGTCCCTGGTAACATGTATCTTTCCCCATGAAGATCAGTAGTCTCCGCCCTTGCCTCGTCAGCCCGTCCTCATCCGTTTCCGCCGACCAGCCCAAAGGTGTCAACTTAACAAAGCGCCACGCGACAGGTCTTCGATAGGGCCTGGGGACGCCAGCTCGCCGGCGGAAAACCTTCAAAAATGGAGGCAGGGATCCGCCCGTCCTCATCCGGCGGCCAATACGTATGCGTCCTCAGAGTACCGCGCGTTTTTGCCACCAATGTTGGCTACCTCTGAGCATCGAAGACCGAGCGTCGTCAGGTCTATAGCGATCTGGCCGATGACCGTCTACTACAACTACTGCTCCAGGTACCCCGCCCTTGCCCCTCCCCCCCTCCCCCAGCGGCGTCGTCGCACGGCCGGCCTGGACGGCCAGGAGGGTGCCCAGGCATGGGCGACGCAAACAAAGAAAAGGTCGGCCGCGCGGACAGTTCTCGCCACGAAGCAAGCGGGTCTTGAGGTCTTTCTCCGGTTTCGGGTCCCCGTGGCCGCTTCCAGTGTCAAGTTCGATCCGATCGATCCGATTCGTTATCGATTATTCCGGCCGATTCGATTCAGATATTCCGACGATCCGATGTGGCCCGACGGTTGCATGGCGTTGTGGTGCATCTTGGCCCAGCCGGTGTGATTTGATTTCGACTCCGAGCTGAGGCTGCTCGATCCGACACACATATTATCGATTCGATCCGAGTTTCCGATTTCCCGATTCGATGCCGGTTGATCTTGCCGTTCTTTGCGTCGCCCACAAGAAGTCGCCCGTTGGGTAAGAGCCTCCTGGAGGGTCGGAGAAGTCTGGGTGTCCCTTGCAGCTCCCGAGCGGAGGGATGAGCCCGGATTCATTCATCATCCTCAGCCTGGTCCTGTTCTTTCTCGTCTTCCTTGTCCCCCACGCCCTCGACGACTGCATTATTCATTCAGCTGGCTGCTGGCGGGGAAGGGGGGGACCGGTTCTGGGATCTGTGGCCTGGGCGTTAGGGGGGCTGGCCAGCTCATGGTGTGCTGGGTGCTAGGTTTAAGTCGGGCCTGTCCCTCTACAGGGGACCAAAAAATAGTCTGGGGACGATGTTTTGAATATGTTTGACCATTGACAATTGTTTTTTTTTTCGCCTAAAGTCCCCCTGTAGGGGGACAGGCCCGACCTAATGCTAGGTCGGCTTGGCTTGCCCAGACCAGTGGATACTCGGCACGCGCCAGAGTTTTGTTCGCAATGTGTGGTGCCCGGGGGCCGTGTCTGGGCCCTGGGGCAGTCAAAAAATATCCTGGATGAGAAGCCAGTCGTGGAGATTGGCCGAGGGGCCCCAAGGGGCGGCGATTCCAACAAACCGCGTCCTCGGAGGTCTGGGTCAGCCTGCTGGTTAGCTTAGCTCGGCGTTCGCTATTGAGCCAGCTCGCGTCGCTCGCCCTGGCCACGGAACTGTCAGCGGTGGGGCTCACCTCACGCGAGCCTTTCTCAAGACGCACACGTGCTGGCCGCATCGGGGCGATCACAGGTCGTTGCGCTTAGCTTACTCTCCTCGTCTTCTTCTCCTTCAGCCGTGGCGAGGGCCGGCGGAGGCTAGTCTCAAGTCGGGCATGTCCCTCGACAGGAGGAAGTGTCGAGAGTAGTAAAACAAATACTCTGGTGACGCTGTTTCGTGCTCTTTTGATCACGCTTGCTTAATTGTTGGCTATGCTTTATTTGTCTTCCCAAAGTCCGCCTGTAGGAGGACATGCCCGACCTAAGCCCAGTCAGGGGGGCCGCGCGGCCCTGTGGGGGCGGCGGCGGGTCCCGAGGGGCCGACGCCGTGGGGCCGCGCGGTGGCGGCCCTCGGGGACGCGCAGGAGGCCTTTGCTCTAAGATGTGGGCGCTTGCGTAGAGTGCGCTGGCTGTGACGTCGAGTGCAGCAGACACACGTGTGTCGACGATTCCTGAGTTTCTTGAGATGTCCCGAAGGGTTCGGCGGGTCCGTAGGGCCTTCGGGGATAACAAGACTTCCGTGCGGCAGCTGCTGGCAGCGCAGGTTTTTTTGTTTTGTGACGTGCCTAGTGTAGAATGCACAATGTGCATGATACATGCGGGTGGGTGGGGGCTCACTATTATACGCGCCTGCGGGGTTGGTCGATCATGCTTTTGATGCCAGCGGCGCTTGCCCTGCAAGAGAACCCCCTCACAACTCTGCAGGAGGAGGACGGGGAGGAGGAGGAGGAGGAGGAGGAGGAGGAGGAGGAGGAGGAGGAGGAGGAGGGTGGGGCCGCCAGCAGCACGAGGTACGTTCTCATCATGATCTCGACTGAGTTCTCCAGCATTTTTATGACGTGCAATTGGTTTCTGACCACCCTCGGCAGGAAGAGCGATTTGATCTACAAGGCGACCTGGAGAAGAGAAGGGAAGGGAAGCGAATCGCTAACAAAAGTAGTCCCAGACCTCGGAGATCGTATTCATCCCAACGCGGCCCCCTGACAGTCCCGACCCGCTCCTCAAGATTAAAGCCTTCCATTCCGACCCGTTGTTTCACAGCCCCCGGGGCCCAGAAACGGCCCCTGGTGGCCGAGAGTTGCTGTCTCCCTCTCGCCACTTCCTGCGCCTTCTCCAAGATAGCGCTGGGGGGGGGGACGGGGGAGAGTGGCGAAACAAAGCCGCCTTGAGCTGTTGTTCGGGACGCTGGAGGCCGACGTGGTCTCACAGCATGGACACCCCCTGACCTCTCGACACCTTCCAGGCATCCGGCGCCTCGAACAGGTCGAGGCGGCGGGTCGGCCCTCGTTTTTGGCATTCGGGGAGCAGCTGCGGGCTCCTGGGCCAGCAGAGAGAACCCTGGACGAAGAACCGTACGGCCCTCTAGCTCGCGTTGGGCAGGGCAGAGAGGTCTGTGGGCCCACGCATCGGAGAACCAGGGCGCCGGATGTCTGGGTTCTCCAGGGTCGGTGCGTCATCCCGAGCCGTTTCTGATGGCCCAGGGGCCCCCGTGAGGCCCCCCAGAGGCCGAGTGTTCGTTTCTGGCCAGAGCGCGTCGCCCACATCCTCCTGATCCCCTTCCTTCCTCCTCCCCCTTCTCCTTCCTCCTCCCCCCTTCTCTTTCCCCTGCATACAAAACCTTCCTCCCCACTCCACCCCCGTCCTCCTCCATCCCTTTTCCTTACAAATAACTCCTCCCTGTCGCACCCCCAGACGTGTCAGTAGGGCAAGCAGGGCGTTTCACTTGAGATGTCCCCACAATGGTATGGCACTGGAGCTTTAAAGTTGCAACAGATTCAGGGATGGAGGGCAGGTCGTTTTCAAAATGTGGTTCTCACCTTTGCGCCGCGAACACTCGTTTTAAAAGCTTGCAACAGCTTCAAAGATGGAGAGCGGCCCGTTTTCAGAATGTGGTTCTCGTTTTGGCGCCACGCACATTCGTATTAAAAGTTTGCCGTAAGATTAAGCATGGAGAGCGGCTCTTTTCCAGAGTGTAGCTCTCGCCTCAGCGCCGCGCACATTCATCGTAAGAGTTCGTCACAGTTTTAAGGATCTGTATTGCTCGAATCCTAGGAATTGTGCCCTGGCACGATTCACGATTGTACGGACGCAACAATAAAGTCACATCGAAGCGCGGCGCTGAAGTCGCAGGAGCTGGATTCTGGCACGAAAGAACCAAGACGCAACAGTCATGTTGACTCGTGGCGTTGACCCGGGAATTGTATTCTGGCAAGCCTGAGGATTTTCAGACGAGTGTCTTCCAACGGGGCACTTCTCGCAATGAGAGCACATCTATTGTTGCAAGGACGTTTGAAGAGGGAATTTGAAAGGAGGGTGTCTTCCAACATCGTTGATGCGTCTTGGGTTCACATTGGTCCTCATCCTCCCCCTCCTTCCTCGTCCTCTCTCCTCCTCCTTCTCCTTCTCCTTCCTCTTCCTCCCTCCTCCTCCCTGTCCCCCCCATCTTCCTCTTCCTCTGGATTCTCGACCAGTGCACCCCAGGACATCTCCAGAGCTCCCAGCTGCCCCAGAGGTCCCTGGAGCCCTGCGTGGAGGCATCCGGAAACTGAATGAAAAAAAGGCCAAGAGGTCCCGACACCTCCATCCAGGAGCCTCGTGCACCTCGATCCGTCCTCCTCCCACCGGGCCCGTCACGGGCAGTGCCCAGCAGCTTCGGGGCATCGGTCGGAGGCCGATTTTTCTTCTGCGCGGGGGGCCCCCGCGCGCGCAGGTAGCGGCGGTGGCCACACCCCACCTTCCACGCGCGCGGGAGGGCGCGCTCGTGCGGGAGGGCGGAGGAGGGCGAGAAGCAAAAGGGGGAGGAGCAGGAGGAGGAGGAGGAGGAGGAGGAGAGGAGGAGGAGGAGGAGGAGGAGGAGGAGGAGGAGGAGGAGGAGGAGGGAGGACGGAGGACGGAGGACGGAGGACGGAGGACGGAGGACGGAGGACGGAGGACGGAGGACGGGAGGAGGAGGAGGTGGAGGAGGTGGAGGAGCAGGCGCAGGAGGCGGAGGAGGCGAAGGAGGACAGAGGGCGGAGGAGGAGAAGGAGGAGGGGAGGAGGTGGGGGAGGGGGAGGACGAGGGGGAGAATGATCCTCGATGACATCCTCCTCTGGTAAGCTTCGGTACCGCTCCGAGCCCAGACGTCGCCGGATCTCTCAGCAGGCCTCCAGAGGCTTTGCAACGGCAGATAGTAACCAACACCTTCAAAGTGCTGTATCCTTGGGCGTCGTGGACAAAATTGCATAATCCTCTCTCGCCCCCTCTCCTCATAATCCTCCTCCGTCCTCCAGGTCAATGGCCTCATCTTCACACTCACGTTCGTGGTCGTGCGAATGGTGGGCGCCGTGCCGCAGCTGGTGGCGATGTTCCGCGTGCCGCCCTGGACGATGTCCACTATGAGAGCCGTTGCGCCCGACGTTGACATACAGTGGTGGCAGGTGCCAGGAGGAGGAGGAGGAGGAGGAGGAGGAAAGACGCAATGAAAACATGGATCCTGAAGAAAACGGGGTCCTGAGGTTTTGTTTGCCGTGTTCGGCCTCGTGGGGCCCTTCCCGGGCCCCGGGGCCGTCAGCTGCGGCAGCTGCAGTGGCACTCTCTGTGGTGCCCGAAGCAGCTCATGCCGTGTTCCAACGGCTCCTCTTCCAGCTTCGCCAGCGGCCACATGTCGGGTTGATGTCTCGTGATGGGGGGCAGTTTTTGCGAATGATTGTCTATTGCGAGGTTTGTGTCATTAGCGGAGGAGTGAAGTCGTTGTGCACTTTAGGGTTGGTTGCTTGTTCCGGAGTTGTATGCATGTCAACCCGACCTAGTGTATGACACGCGGTATTCAGGAGCACGTGTGCATGTATCTAGTGGTTACCGTCCCATTCCGCCACCGCGCCTGTGTTGTAGGTCAGAGGCATTTAGAATGTTCGCGGGAATCTCTTGGGAGGCGCTTCCGAAGTATCTTGAATTCGTTTTGAGGGGTGCCTTGGGGGCCTCTCGAGGGTCTCTTGGGGACCTCCTTGAGCTTGTGGGGGGTCTCTTGGGCGCCTGCCGGCGGTCTCCGGGCCATCTTGGGGCGGAAGGCTCGAAACGTCAGTTCGTGGTCCCCCTCTGGGGCTTCTCACTCTTAGGCTCCTCTTGGGTGCCTCTTGTGCCGTCTTGGGGCATCTTCGGCCGTCTTGGGGCCATCTTGGGACGCCTGGGGTCCCTCTTGGGGGCCTCTTGGACCGTCTTGGGGCGATCTTGAGAGCCTCTTAGGCCGCCTCGGAGCGTCGAAAGCCCAAAAAGCCGAGACCACTCAAATCTCAGAAAAAACCGGAGTACAATCAATGGTGTTGGCCTCTTGGGGCCCTGGCGGGGATCCGCTTGGAACGCTCTTGGGGCCTCTTGGGGGCCGCTTGGACCGTCGTGGGGCTATGTTGGGCATTCGCGCTCTTGGGCCCTCTGGAACCCTCTTGGCCGCATTCTGGGCCACTCTTGGCCCGTCCTAGCGCTCCCTGGCCTCTGCAACAGTCGCGCGACCGACCCCAAGAGCGCCCAAAAGCTCCAGAGAGACTTGGGAAGCTGGGGCCTCGGCAACCGGAAAAAAAATGAGCCTGGCGAGGGACCCAACCATATGCAGCTGTGAGTACCGCAGTTGTGAATGTCTTCTTCGGTGGCGCCCCCTATGGGGCCACGAACTCTGTGAGGGGTGAGCCCAAGTGGGTGCGGCGGACGCATGCGGACGGTGGGATTGGGGCCTTCGGTGGACTTCCTTTTGGGGCCACGAAACGTGTGAGGGGGGAGCCGAAATGGGTGCGGGGGGGGCCCATGTGGACGGTGGCACTGGGGCCTTCGGTGGAGCACCCTATGGGGCCACGGAACGTGCGAGGGGTGTGCCGAAATGGGTGCGGCGGACGCATGCGGACGGTGGCATTAGGGCTTCGGTGGAGCCCCTTATGGGGCCACGAAACGTGTGAGAGGGTGCCGAAAGGGCTGGGGGGCGCATGTGGACGGTGGCACTGGGGCCCTCGGTGGAGCTCCCGATGGGGCCACGAACCGTGTGAGGGGTGTGCCGACGTGGGTGTGGGGGGCGCATGTGGACGGTGGCACGTGGGCCTTCGGTGGAGCTCCCTATGTGGCTACGAAACGTGTGACGGGTGTGCCGAAATGTGTGTGGGGGACGCATGTGGACGGTGGTATTGGAGCCTTCGGTGGAGTTCCGCCACGAAACTTGTGACGGGTGTGCCGAAATGGGTGCGGAGGATGCATATGGACGGTGGCTTTGGGTCTTCGGTGGGGCTCCTTATGGGACCACGGAACGTGTGAGGGGTGTGCCGAAATGGGTGTGGGGGGCGCCTGTGCACGGTGGCATTGGGGCCTTCGTCAGAGCGCCCTATGGGATCACGAAACGTGTGAGAAGGGTGCCGAAATGTGCGTGGGGACGCATGTGGACGGTGGCATTCGGGCTTCCCGTGGATCTCCTTGTGTGGCCACGAAACGTGTGAGGGGGAGCCGACATGGGTACGAGAGACGCATGTGGACGGTGGCATTGGGGCCTTCAGTGGATCTCCCTATGGGACCACGAAGCGTGTGAGGGGGGAGCCGAAATGGGTATGGGGGACGCATGTGGACGGTGGCACTGGGGCCTTCGGTGGAGCCACCTATGGGGCCATGAAACGTGTGACGGGTGTGCCGAAATGTGTGTGGGGGGGGGGGGCGCATGTGGACGGTGGTATTAGGGCTTCTGGTGGAGCTTCCTATGTGGGGACGAAACGTGTGACGGGTGTGCCGAAATGTGTGTGTGGGGGGCCATGTAGACGGTGGCACGTGGGCCTTCGGTGGAGTTCCTTGTGGGGCCACGAAACGTGTGAGGGGTGTGCCGACATGGGTGCGGGGGACGCATGTGGACGGTGGCACGTGGGCCTTCGGTGGAGTTCCCTATGGGGCCACGGAACGTGCGAGGGGTGTGCCGACATGGGTGCGGGCGGCGCATGTGGACTGTGGCACGGGGGCCTTCGGCGGAGCTCCCTATGAGGCCACGACACGTCTCAGGGGTGTGCCAAACCAAAGCGAGGGGGGTGACGGGAAGAGGGAGGAGCTGGAGGAGTAGGGGGGGAGGAAGGAAGGAAAGCTAGGAAGGAGAGGAACGCGGGGACCGTCTCTTCAAAACGAGGACCCAACACCACAGGATGGCTGGGATATAGTTTCCGTGCGCAACACGGAGAAACCGAGCTGACCTGAGCACTTTCCAATTCGTGCGTCACGGTACGGTGGCGGATAGCGCAAGGAGAAGGGGATCCGTCCACCCCCCGGCGTTGGTGTTGCAAGATCTTGGATATTCTCATTGGTTCTTACGGATAGTTCATTCGATCTCCGTGGTATCCCGATGGTATTCAGTGCGCATCCCAGTGGGTTCCCATGAAAATTCAAACAGGGTTCCTCGGTGTTCCAATGGACTCGCCTGGAATGTGTTCATATGAAGCCATACCCGCTGGAGAGCAAATGAGTCCAATGCAGTCACAGAGTCCCAGGGAACCAAACCGAGTCCATCCTGCAGAGTCCTAATTGTGGAGTCCTCTGGAGGTGAATGGGCTCCAACGGAGTCCGACTCCAATGGATCCCAAAAGAGGTAGGAGTACAATGGAGTCTTATGGGTATACCGTCGGAGTCCTATTGATTCGTGTGGGTATCACACTGCGCCCCAAATCAGCCATGAGGTCCAATGGAGTCCAATTGAGCCCAATGGACTCCTGTGGAGTCCATTGGGTAATCCTGCAGAGTGCTATGGTAAGCCAGCTGCATGGGGATAACCTCGCCACCGTTCCAGTTTAACAAGGTAGCAGGAAGGAGTTTGAATTGGTAACGCTTCGCGTATTCCCACCTTGCCTCGCCTTGAGTGTTGCTGCCTGGTACAGCTCGCGGTTTACGCATCGTCGCACCATCCCCGGGCCTTCCCCGCAGGCGCCGGACTCGATGCGATGGGTGCCGCCGGCCCCCCCAACTCTGCGGTGGAGTTCGAGGGCTGCGCGCTGAGTGGTTCAGCCTTCCGCGCCTTCGGCCCCTTGTTTTCCACCGCCAGCAGCCCGTTACCCGGGCGCGTGCATCGTTGCTAGCCGGGTCGGCTGCTCGGAGCTTGGCGCCGCAAGGGCGACTCACTCCGTTGCGCTCGCACCCGTGGCCGCTTGTACACTTTGGTTTACTGGGCGGCGCCTAGGTGCGTCTGCTGGTGAATGCTGAGCATTTTGTTCAGTGCATGTGCAACTGCACGCTCTGTGTGCAATTAGCTTTGCGCTGCCCGCCCCGGACATTGCCTCTCGCCGCCAGACCGTCGTCGCGCGGCCGCCGACCAAAAAAGGATTCCCACCAATCCCGCCGAGGCGCTGCTGTGGTCGCCGGCCCGTCGGCGTTAGGCAAGTCGGCTCTTGCGCGGCCCGCTCGGACCTGGCTCGCCGCTGGCGCTCTCGCCTGCGGCTGCGACAAAAAATATTCCCACCAGCCCATCCAGGAACGATGCTCAAGGGAGTTGCCCTGATCGGGGGAGCGTGGCATTATTTGGAGAGATTGGAGAGCCCCTGTGGGCAAGAGGCGTCTTGGATGCATCGCGGAGTCTCTTGGGATGGTTAGTGGGGTCTCTCGGATACTTTTTGTGGCGTCTTGGGGTCCTCTTGGCGGCTCTTGGGGGGGCATATTGGGGCGCCGTGGTTACCTCTTGGAGGCATCGTGGTACGCTTGGGTGGCCTCTTGGCGGTCTGGAGAGCATCGTGGAGCGTCGTGAGTGCCGCTCGAGGTCCTCTTGGGGGATCTTGGTGGTTTTTTGGGCCGTCTTGGAGCCCGCTTTGGGGGCGAGGGTGTTTTTTCTGGCTGCGTTGGAGCTATATCGGAGGCCCAGTTGGCCATCTTGGGCGGTCGCCACCCCAACCAGGCCAGAAATCCTGAACCTTTCAAACATTCAACGAACATCCATGGTGGTTGTCTCCTCGGGGTCTCCTGGATATCATGGAGGGCCGCCGTCTTGGAGGCATCATGGCCTATCTTGAGGCCGTCGTCGGAGCCTCTTGAGTGGTATTGGGCCCAGCTTAGGCCGCCACGGTGTCATCTTAACTGCCTCGGAAGCCGCCGTGGAGGCCATCTTTGCCGTTTGGAGGCCGAAAGGAGCGCTGCAGAGCAAATGCAGGAAGGCCGATGTTCGAAGGTCGCGTGCGAGCAGGGGGGTCAGCCTAGGTAGTCACTCAACCAAAAACTCACCACGAGGCAACAGATGAGCATTTTGACACGCCCATTCCGTGCAGACACGGTGGCGGATTCCAATGGGATCTATTGGAATCCTATAGGTGTTCCTATGGAGCCCTATGGCATCATTCGGGAAGCTTCCTAATTGGAGTCAACGCTGGTAGAAAAGAACGCTGGGCTGTCAGAAGAGCAACCGCTACTCCCCACGAAGGCAAGGAAGCCAGTCATACGGCTGCATGTAAGTCAGTACCTGGGTACCGAGCTCCAAAGCGATCTGTGAGGGTTCGGGTGCTCCTCGTTTCCGAGCGCGCTTCTTGTTGGTAGACCTTCTCCGCCCTGGCGTTGCGCGCAGGGCCAAAAAGTGTCTCTGGGTACGTGGGCGGCGCCATTCGGGCTTGCTTACAGAACCACTTGCAGCGTTGCTGCACTTTGTCCACGCTGCCTCACGGCAAGTGTATGTTGTGTGTGCGTGTGCGCGCTTGCGTTCGTTCGTCTGGCTTGTTTGTGTGCATGCTTCTTTGTGGCGATGTAGTGCATTTTGTTTGGGTGCGTGTGTGTTGCTAGTGCCAGTTTGTTTACGCGTTTGCGCTTATACTTAAATTGGGGGATTCATGCGCGCATGGGCGTGCGTGCGTACGGGCACGTACCCTCACCCGCACACTCGTGCACAAGATCGCGCGGGCATGCAAACAGGTGCGCGTACGTGTGATGCCCGTCAGCGCGTTAATGCGCAGGCGGGCGAGTGTGTACGCGCATGCGCGTGCTCGGGCTACGGTTGCGCGTACACACTCGCCCGCCCGCGCATTAGCGTGCACGCGTTCTCATTTGCGCCTGCTTGCGCCCGGTTGCACGATGGTGCGCGTTCTCGTGCCCGCGAAGGCGCCCTCACGATGATGGTTGTGCGACGTAATCCCGTGCCTGCTAAATCCCACAACATGGCAAGCGCTTGCACGTAGAAGCAGCAGCGTGAATGCGGAGGCGGCACCGGGGTGCGCGGAAGAGGGAAGGGCCAGCACAGATCAAGCGATCGGAGGTGTACGCCTGCTCCGCCATGGTGTTGCCGCACTGTCTCAACTTGTTCTGGGGAGTCAAGGTGATAAAGGGGTACCTCAAGGTGCACAACGCCTACTTCGAAGCGCGCCGCAAGGGCCGCGCCGATGGCAAGAAGAAGACATGACGCATCCGCCTTTAGTAATGTCTCACAGGGTCACAGAAACAAAAAATGTCACATGGCCGCTCAGACCTGCAGGTCGTCAGGCCCTCCAGAGCCCTCCAGCGAGATCGCCACCCCGGGAGCAGGTCGCGCGGTGCTGTCCCCGATCCGTGGATCTGGCGCCCACGCGCCAGATCCGTGGACTCGGGACAATCCTGAGTAAGTGAACGTGTGTGTGTGTGTGTGTGATCTAGACGGGCGCAAAGTAAGACGTTACCTGGGGAGAGAGGGAAGCACCCTCACTGTGCAGTTGTGGAGGGGAGGGGGGGATAGAGAATAGGGTAAGCTCGGTGCGTTCGACAGATGCCGACTGGAATGCGTCAAATTTCCAGGTGCAAATTCGGATCTTGATCGAGGAAGACACACCACCCACAACGTCATGAACTCTACACTCTACGCGACGTTGGCCCTTGGAGCCCTCGGACCCCACACCGGGACGGATTTCTCGTTGCGGGCTGATTTGTTGTGGCCCTGGGGCGCGCGAAAAGAGTCTCCAGACGCCCAAATTTGGGAAGCATTGGCCGTCGTGGTCGTTTCGCAGATTGAACTTGAGACCACCAGCATGCCTGGATGGTGTGCAGACCCTCATGGCCTCTGCCAGGAGGGTCGAATACAGTCGGGGCACTGAGGAAGGAGCCCTTTTCGTTGAGGAGGGGCTCGGTCTTCCTAAGTTGTTTTGCAGTTCGCCTTTGGTTTTGCTTAGGGTTTCGATGGGAAATCGAAGTTAAACTTATGGGAAAAAGAGGCCTCTTTCCTTAGTTAGGGTTCCTTAGGTCAACGCCCCTACTGTACACAATCCTTCGGCCCACAATGGTACCCTTCGGGCATGACGGTGGCGTACAAGCACCCTCTGCGCATTCTTTCGCGACGCCAGAGGTCTGGGGGGGGGGGAGCCGGGCACTCGGCGCCGCTCCGCCGGTTCCAAGCGCTCCACGGGGCCCAGGGCCTCTGGGGCGTGCCCAGGAGCGGGATAAATCGTTCCAGAGCCTTCCAGAATGCTCTCAGAGCATTCATCAACATCAACATCATCAGCATCAACAGCATGATCATCATCATGAGCAGCATCAGCATTAGCATCATCAGCAGCAGCATCAGTATAATCATCATCTGCATGTTCATCATCATCAGCATCATTGTCATGTTCATCATCACCAGCAGCA
This sequence comes from Prorocentrum cordatum, assembly GCA_963575745.1. Classification (NCBI taxonomy): domain Eukaryota; class Dinophyceae; order Prorocentrales; family Prorocentraceae; genus Prorocentrum; species Prorocentrum cordatum. The sequence goes on from CAUYUJ010007779.1 coordinate 1,112,578, forward strand.
GCGGTATCATGATCATCATCATCATCATCATCATCATCATCATCATCATCATCAGCATCATCATCATCGTCATCGTCATCGTCAGCATCATCAGCATCATCATCATCATCATCATCAGCAGCATCATCAGCCGCAATAGCAACAGCAACAGCAACATCAACATAATCATCATCAGCGCGCTTTGGGACGGACGCGGCGCCCGATACATCTTCCAGAGGCACCGTATCTCAAAGATCCCCGTTCTGCCCGGGTCTGCTGCTGTCTCTGTCCTGGCCTCGTCTCACCCAGGGCACGGCGCGCCAGGCGGGCCTGTCCAACTGGCGGCGCGAGTGGGCGGACAGCAAGAAGCACTGGTGCTGCAGCCACGAGGACGCGAGCTGGCCCCGTGCGCCCTCTCCCCCGCTGCCTCTGGGCGTCGTGGGGGAGAAGAAGCGGCGGGCGAGCTGTTCAGTGTCTCGGCGTCGGGAGGGACGTCCCTGGGCCGCCCACGATCCGATTCGAGGCGATCCGAATCGCCAGCTGGGGCCGCGATTCCGATGCGGTCCGGTCGGCATCGGCCAGGGCCAGCTTGAGTCGGACGCGGCGATGCGATTTCGATTCGATTCGGGGCGATCCTGTATACTGGCGATCCAATTCCTTCCCGATCCGATCCGATCTGGTTCGCCGACTCGGCCCAGAGATCAGGCCTGCCTTTGCGAGCCCGAGGGCCCGCACAAAGAAGGCCTTGCGGCGGAAGAGCGGGTCGAGAGGTCGAGAGGTTCAGGGTTCAGTCGGGCGTACCCCTCTACAGGAGGAGTAGTCAAGAACAGTCAAGACATAGTCTGGTGACGATTTGTCGTGCTTTTTGGCTATGTTTGGTTGTTTGCTGGCTATGTTCTACTTGTCTTCCAAAATCCACCGGTAGGAGGCCATGCCCGACCTAAGTGTCGGGGGCCACGTGGCGGGGAGAGCACGACACGACGTCGGAGGACGGGGTCCCGTGCCTTTCCGCGAGCCTGCCTGGGGACGAGAGGAGGGCAGGCTGGGCCCAGCATGCACGCATCGCTCTGCCCTGGCTCGACCCGTCCCGGCATCGCGCTCCCAGGGCGCCGCGAAAGCGGAGTTCGTCGCCTCCTCCTCCTCCTCCTCCTCCTCCTCCTCCTCCTCCTCCTCCTCCTCCTCCTCCTCCTCCTCCTCCTCCTCCTCGGGCCTCCCAGATGGGGTCGGAGCGCATGGGGTCGGAGGATCGCGCCGCATCGGCGATGCGGCGCGATCCTCTGACCCGAGGCCTCCATTTCTACCCAGGTGCTTGCGGCACATGCGCCACCCTGCAGCAGCGAAGCACTCCGCATGGCGACCTTTTCGAGCACCGCTCAGGAAGGCCGTCACACTTGACGCCCCTCGTCTCCGCTGCTCGAGCCAGCTCTGACGGGGCAGCAGGGGGGGGTCCCGTGCAGGCCTCTTCGGTCGCCTTGTGGACCTCATGGACCGCCCCGGGGCCCTTCGCAGCGGTCGTCGAGGTATTGTGGCCGTTTGGGGTGTCTTTTGGGACTATCGTGCGGCCGTCTTGTGGCCCTCTTGGGCCGCTTGGGGCCTTCTTAGTCCGTGGGTCCTTCCGCAGGCTCTCTTGGCTGGCGCTCTCCAGGGGGCCCAAAGATGCCCAAGATGACTTCCAAGACGGCCCAAGCAGGACACCAAGGCCGCCTATATTTCCGAACATTGCCCCCAGAGCGGCAGACAGATCCCAAGAAAGCTTTAAGGCCACCCACGTGGCCCCAGAACGCTTCCAAGACACCCCTAATACTCTCTCAAAGAGGGCCTTGGGAGGCCGAACACATTCATTGTCTTTTCTTTTTGTTCCAAATGTTTTTCGTTTCCCACGCTCTTCGGTCTGATGTCGCTCCACTTGCGGCCTTCGAAAGAGCAAAAGGACATGCTGAGAGCCGCGAGTGGGCCTCTGGACGGCTCAAAGCTGGCACGGCCTAAGAGACAAAACTTGTGTTCGAACGGAAAAAAACAAAAAAAAAAAATGTCAAACTGCGTTGCTCAACTGAGAGCGTTTCGCTTGAGACACCCTCAACTCATGCCTTCAAGCGGATGTTCGGAAATGTGGAAATCACTAGAAAAAAAGCGTGTTGATGTTCAGCATTCTCGCTCTTCGGTTACATGTGATGGATTTCCCCAAACAGGCGACCCGCCAGATGCATCAGCAAAAACGCATGCGGAAGGGGCATCGAACACATCGGCATAAGATGAAGATGCCGCTCAGACAAGTGCCGACGCGCTGTCGGCCGCGAAAACAAGTAAAGCGCACGTTTTGTAGTTTACGATCCTCTGGGCCATCCCCACCCCCACCAGGGCAGGGTGAGTTGACTCTTCCAGCGTACCGCCTCTAGGTTTCGATGGGTGCCCTCAAACCCGCAGGAGACGGCATCCATCCTCACCAAGGGAAGTAAGTTGCCCAGCGGAGCCATGGTTTCTTTGGTGGCGGTGGGGATGGTTCTTCTTGTCCAGACTATTGCGACGCTCAGTCTGGCGCCGACGCTCTAGGCGCCTCGAAAAAAAAAGGAAAGTGCATGTGTGTGTGCAGCGACGTTCGGTCTGGTGCCGACGCGGCATGTGCCGCGAAAGAAAGTGATTGCATCGTAACGCTAGGCTCAGTCTGGCGCCGATGCGCTATGCGCCGCAAAAGAGCAGTAAAGTCCCTTGGGGACGTAGGCGGAGCTGGCCCAGATGATACATGACCTTCATATCGTTGTACGATGTTGGACCTTATCGTCCAAATCACGTGCTTCCCGTTCATGCCAAGAAAGGTGTTGAAACGAGACGTTTCGCCTGCGACGCCCTCACTAAAAGTAGATGTTGCAGGCTACGCGTCGCTGGCATAACCGCCAGGTATTCAGAAATTGTGTTCTCGCTTGGGATATCCTCGTGGCAAGGACAAACGAAAGACCTTGAACACCAAAAATGTTAACAGTGAAGCTCCTGATGCAAACAGCCTCAGGAAATCGGATGTCACGGGAGCTTGTGAATTTGTCGTGTTCTCAAGCATCATGCCCTTGCTTGAGACATCCTCATACATGAGCTGTTGAAACAACTGCTGCACTACGTATTTCGGCGGGCGCTTTCGGAGAATACCCAAGACAGCCCAAGAGGCAACATCGTAAAACACGTAAGTGGTGCTGTAAAACGTTTGTTCAAAAACAAGCGTTGCGCTCAAGGCATCCAGCAAAAGCATTCGGACTGACATTCGAAACAGAAATGAATGATGAAGATGTTGACAATGACGTATAGATTGACGATGATGATGGTGATGCTGGTGATGGCGGTGGTTATGGCGGCTGTGATGGTGGTGACGATGGTGGTGATGAGGATGCCAATGACGCTGCTGCTTCTGATGATGATAGTGAGGAGGATAACGATGAGTTCCTCCTAATTTCTCTTCCTCACTTCTCCTACACTCATCCTCGCTCCACATTGTCGCCCGTAGCTGGAGCTCCCCTTCTAGCACCAGGAGATGGTTCAAGAGGCGGCTTGGCAGTCGCTTTGGGGTAAGATCCGTGTGCCCAGAGCTATTCCATTGTGATCGATCGTGGAGCGTGTGCCCATATGTGTGTACTGTGGACGTTCGGAAAGCTAGCCTAGATGATACGTGACCTTGATGCTGTTGCACGTGTTGTTGTACCGGCTCTCCCATATCACAAAACTACACATTCATGCCAAGAAGGTGTTCTAGCAGTCATTTCGCATGAGGCATCAGCACAACATGGAGGCGATGAAGGCTGTATGTTACAACGTCGCCCATTGAAAAGCTTGAAAAGCAATGTCCTCGTTGCACGGCCCAGGGAGATGCCAAGACGATCCAAGAGAACCCCCAAAGATTTTCCGTAGCCAATTTGGCTCAAGCCAACGTGGCTCGAGCAGCAGGCCCGTCTGGGGAACCCGCCCCGCGGGCAGGCCCGCCGGCCATCGCGATGGCGCCTCGGCCCGCCGCCGTGCCGCTGCTTGCGCTGGCGTCCGTCTTGCGCTGCCGCCCGCGTGCCGCGGCGCGCCGGGGCCGCCTGGGCTGCGGCTCGCGTCCGAGAGCGAGGCGCAGTTCCTCCTCCGGGCCTTGCGCGGCCATGCGGACATTCAGGCTGGCGAGGAGGAGCGGCAGGGTGCGCTGTTGGTCGGCTCCGCGGTGAACGTCCCCTCGCTCAAGGTGGCAACGTCGAACGTCTTGAAAGTGGCGACAAAGGGGAAGGCTCCCTGCGACCCGACGGAAATGCCAGAGTGGGCGAAGGATGCGTGCGACAAAAACACGCACGTGCGGGTGGCGCTCGTGAGAGGCATTTCTTGCCATGAAGCAGAGGAGACGAAGGCGGACGAGCTCCTGGCTGTCGTGGCGAAGGTGGCGGCCGACCCCGAGGCGGAGGTGCGTGCGGCGGTGGCCTTTGGATGGAGTCTCAGACACGCCGTCGAGAGTTCCCGACAAGGGCCTGCCCGTGCTCGCGAAGCTGGCGAAGGACTCCAAGAAGGAGGTCCGCGTGGCGGTGGCTGGAGGGCGAGCGCTGCAGGCGGCCTTTGCATACAAGCCAACCGAGTCCTGGGCGGTGCTGGCGAACCTGTCGGACGACGCCGATAATGGCCAGGCGGTGTTGGAGGTCCGCGAGGCGGCCATCAAGGCCCGCGTGGAACTGGCGCCCGGAAATTACATTTTTTTGGCCGACGAGAATGAGGAGGGCCTGCCCTTCATGACGAAGCTGGCGTCTGACCCCCTGAAGGAGGTCCGTTCAGCGTTGGTGGCAGGACCTGGTCTGCTCAAGGCCCTCAAGGGGAAGCCCAACGAGGCCGTTGCCATTCTTAGGAAACTGGCGGCCGACGCGAATGTGTGGGTTCGTGAGAAGGCGGCAGGAAGGCCTCTAGAGCGTGCCCTCAACCAGAGGTTCGACGAGTTGGTGCCCCTGCTCAAGCAGCTTCTGCGCGACGGCACCTGGCCCGCGCGCACCGCGGCCGCCGGCGGCCCGCTTTGCAAGTTCGCCCGGGAGATGTCGATCGAGAAGGCGAAGGACCTCGTCGAAGAGATAAGAAGTTACCAAAATGAAGACACAAGCGATGCAACTAACTGTGCTGCAGCGACGCTCGCCGCCAAAGCAGAGAAGGCCGAAGCCGAGCTGCAAGCGGAGATCGCCAAGAACGAGACGGCCAAGGCAGCGGCTGCACAGGCCGAGGCGGAGGAGCAGGCTCGCATCGCCAAGGAGGAGCACAGGAAGGCAATGGCTGCGGAGGAACACGCCAACTTGCTGGCGAAGCTCGCGGAGGACGAGAAGGGAAAGGCAGCTGATGCACAGGCTGAGGCCAAGCTGCAGGCGGAGATCGCCAAGAACGAGACGGCCAAGGCAGTGGCTGCCCGGGCCGAGGCCGTCAAGCAGGAGAGGCAGCTTTTTGACACCTTGAATGAATTATTGGCAGGATGAGGCCGCCCGGGAGGCGGCGATCGCCAAGAACGAGACGGCCAAGGCAGTTGCTGCGCAGGCTGAGGCCGAGGCGCAGGCGGAGGTCGCCAAGAACGAGATGGAGAGGAACAGGAGGCTCCACTTCATGCTCGTGCTCTTATGCGCGGTGTCCCTGGCGAGCGTCGTGATGGCTTGGCACGGCCAGCGGTTGAGAGCCAGGTGCAGATTGCGGAGGCGAGCCGCACGCATAGAACGACAGCTCCAGAGTGCCAAAGCAAAGAGCAGTCCAACATCGCACGACTTCTACTTTGTAGACGCAGCGAAGATCCGAGCGTTCACGGGCGTGAAGCTGCCTCACTGCCACGAGCTGAGGTCCGAGGGCTGGCTCTCCACCACGAAGTGGTCGATGGGAAGGGCCATCCGCGGTGCGTATGAGAACTACATCGTGATCTCGCACCGGTGGCATACGCCTGGCGACCCGGACACCAAAGGACAGAAGCTGAAGGTCTTGCAGAAGTACCTCAGGAACACCTAGAAATAGAGTGGGCGTGGTTCGACTACTGGTGTCTCCCCCAGCAGTTTCCGAACATGCCACGCTCCGAGGACGACGAGGTCATCTTCAAGCTCGGCCTCGAGAACATCAACATGTTGTTCGTGTCATCCAAGGTGCTCGTCTTCTTTGACCTGCAGTACGTCGGCCGCTTTTGGACGTCCTTCGAGCTGTGGCTCTCCCTGCGGACGATCACGGCCAATGGACTGATGTCCACGCCAGCGGATCAGCACAGGGCGCACGTGGTGTGCACGGGTGCTGCCAACCAGGCTGAAGCTACCAACCTGGAGGCGATGTCAGAACGTGGAGCGAGAAGACTCCTGAGGAGGCGTGCGCAGTCCTGCGCGAGGACGATATCATCGTGACCAATCAGGGCGACAAGGATATGCAGTTGGTGGTCTTGGATGACCTTGCAAAGAACGCGGGTGGCCTCTACAAGCGGGCGGTGGCAGAATCAGCAGTGCGATCAGCCTTCGAGATCGGGCAGCGGCGAGAGTGGGTCACCGCGGGCTCCTGCGCCGCAGGCCAGCTGCGTGGAGTTCTTGCTCCCTGCCCTTCGCCCCACCTGCCCGCTGGTCGTGGTCTCGTCCCCTCTTCTGTTCATCCTCGTCTCCTGCCCGAGCGACGCAACGGCACTCCCCGCCCTTCGCAGCAGAGTCACCTGGCTTTCCGGCCTTCACCGGCCTGCCACAACATGGCCGACGGAGTTTGAGCGTGCCGTTGCCAGGGAAATTCCTCTCCTTTTTTTTGGTTTTCAATGCCCCAACCGACCGCCCTTTCGGCTAAGACAAGCCGCTGCCGTTGCATCAAAGACCACTGGGCAGGCGAACTTTGGATCTGCTCGCGCAGCTATGTTTGCCGATACCCAAAAACAAGAGAGCCCCCAAAGATCCCCAAGACCACGCCCCGACCGTTCAAAAAGACCCGGGCGTCCCCTGGGTACCCCGATAAGCTCCCAAGAAGCGCCCATGGGGCTTCCAAGATGCCGCACAGAGGCTCGGGGACGGCCTTGGTCGCGCATATGAGCCCCCATTGTAGCCAAGACAAGCACCATCGGCCCTCACTTCTCTGTTCCTCCCTCTTCGCTTCGTCGTCCTTTTCCTCCTCCTCCTCCTCCTCCTCCTCCTCCTCCTCCTCCTCCTCCTCCTCCTTTTCATCCTTATTGCCGTCCTTCTCAATGTCACCCATGACGTTTTTCACTTTGTCTTTCTCGTATTCAGTCGCCCTCCTCGTCCTCGTCCTCTCCCGCCTTCTCCCACTCGGCATCTTCGTCGCCCTCCTTCTCGAGAGTCTTGTCCTCCTCCGCGCCCTTCCCAATGTCACCCTTCTCATCAACGCTGCCGTCCTCCTATCCCTCCTCGTCGATATGTCATCCTCGTCCGTCTCGTGCTCATTTTCCTCGTCTTCACCATGCTCGTTCTTGTGCCTGTTTTCTTCCTCGTTGTCCTCCTGGTCATAGTCCTCCTCGTTTTTTTTTCGTCCTCCACGCTACCATCCTCCTCATCCGCCTCCTTGTCGCCCGCCTCTCCTTTATTTGATTGTTTGTCTTACGAGCCGAGTAGACAAAAGCGGCGTTTCCCTTGTTGTCCGGTCAGATTTCTTCCAGTTCCAGTACCCACCCATGTCTCATAATTATATTTGTTGATGGCCTCCGTCCATTCTGGGATCGCTGTTTTTTCGAAACGAAACAGGTTAGAACGAATGTTTAGACATGGGCGACGTGTAGATCCAAGGGTTTCCGGCGTTTCCTCGCCCAGCTGCGTTGCCTCTTGGCGGTTGCTGGTGTATCTCGCGCTTGCTCTGGTAGCTTGTCGCTTGCAGAGATCGGACATTTGGGCATGACTCGAGCTTTCGGTGTCAAGCTCCTGAGGACCATTTCTTTGCAAATGGATGACTGCATTCATACGCCGCTGGCGCGACTGAAGGGGTGGTCCTGCTTGTAAAAAATGGGGTTCGGAGCATCTTGCTGGATTAAAGCGCCCCCGAAACTTGGCACTGCCAGGGCACCAGCTGGAAGCAGAGACTTGCTGACACTCCGCAGGAGCTGGGGTGCGAGCAGAAGCCCGTCTCGCTCGCGCTGGTGGAACAGAGTCAGATTCAGACAGGACGCTTGTTGCATTTGCGTCTGCAGAGTTTTGCTTCATTGTTTCATCTCTCCGGCGGGATGCGACCAGTGGGGGCCCAGCGGACGGTCCGGACGCGCTTGTTCTGGCTGCTGTGGGCGCGTGTTGCCACCCTCTGCGGGATGAAGATATTATCCAGCTGCCTGCGGCAACCCCCGCCAGCGGCCTGTGCAACAGCGCTGAAGGAGATCGAGTTCAGGAGCAACGCAACTCCGACAGGTGGTCTCATACGGACGGGTCGTACATTCGAACTCGTCTTCGTCTGCGCGGTAGGAAGGAGGTCTAATTCACAGCCCGCGGCAGTTCTGCGAGTGGTCTGAATTGAGGACGGTCGTGATCCCGACATTGTCGTCGTCCGCGCGGTGGGGAGGAGGAGGAGGAGGAGGAGGAGGAGGAGGAGAAGGAGGAGGGGGGGGAGGAGGAGGAAGAAGAAGAGGACGAGGAGGAGGAGGAGGAGGAGGATAATGAGGAGGATAATGAGGAGGAGGAGGAGGAGGAGGAGGAGGAGGAGGAGGAGGAGAGGGGGGGTTGGCAAGCTAGGTGCGCTCGCGTCATATCTAACATCGTACCCCCCCCTCCCATCCCTTACCATGGCGTAGATCCCCTCTCTACTCGCACAGTCGGATGTCGAGCAGGGCAATGATCCCGAAAGGGTACGCGATGCATTGTAGAGCACGGCATGGCATGGCGTAGAAGAGCACCGCAAAGCGTAGCATCAACCTAGCATTGCATTGCATGCCGTGGCATGGCACGGGAAATGACGCCAGCGCTGCAGCGGGAGCACGAGTCGAAACGAGCGGAAGCGCGGAAATGAGGCCAGCGCTGCAGCGGGAGCACGATTCGGAACGAGCGGAAGCACAGAAATGAGGCCAGCGCTGCAGCGGGAGCACGATTCGGAACGAGCGGGGCCCGAAAATGAGGCCGGCGTCTCAGCGAGAGCAGCATTTTGAAAAAAATGCAGGCGAAAACCCGACTCCGGGGAAACCTATGTGTAAAAAACAGTACGCGGGGGGGGGGGTCGAGCACTTTCAAACCGTCATCAGGGGAAGAGGGAGAGTAGTATTCATATTGAGTAATTGTGGACGGAGGAGGAGGAGGAGGAGGAGAAGGAGGAGGAGGAGGAGGAGGAGAACGACTCTTGGGACCCTCTTGGGGCATCCTGGCGGCTTCCTGGGAGTCTCCAGGGGGGCCTCTTGGGAGCCTCTTGGGGGCCTCCTGGGGCCTCTTGTGGCCTCTTGGAGCCCCTTCGGTTGTGTCAAGGAGGCGACTACCCCGTCAGGCGCATTCGGAGACCGTCTTGGGGGCCTCTCTGGGGCGTCGTGGTGCCCTCTTGGAGCGCTTTAGGGCCGCCTTGGGGCCCTCCTGGGAACCTCTTGGGCAACCTTGGGGTCCTCGTGGGCCGATTCGGGGCTCTCTTGGGGGCCTCATGGGCTACCCTGGGGCTATATTGGAAGCCCCCTGGGGGCCACCTTGGCCGGTCGGAGGCCCAAATCGGCGAGAACCTCGACATCAGGGGTGGACCTAAACGGTGTTTGGATATTTCGTAGGCCGTTTTCGTTTCGATTTCGTTTTGCGTTAAAGGCGGACTGAAGACAAAACGAGGGAAAATTAAAAACGAAAACGAACAACACCGTTTAGGTTCAGCCCTGCTCGACATCCGTCAAGAAACTAAGGAACAAACAATTGTGCGGCTCTCCTAAAGGGCCTCTTGGAGCCTTCTTGACGCCGTCTTGGGGGGGCCCGCGGTCCGTCTTGGCGCCGTCTTCGGGGCCTCTTGAGCCGCCGTGCGCCATCTGGAGCTGTTTTGGTGTCGTAGTGGTTGTTTGGGAGGCCGCCCTGGACGCCATATTGGCCGTTTGGATGCCGAAGAGGCACTTGGAGGCAATTTCTGGAGGGGCGATGTTCTAAGCACGCGCGGGCGAAAGGGCGGGGGCGGCCCTAGAAAAAATTGAAAACCTCCCATGCAACCGACGAACATTCTAACACGCCCACTCCGTGCAGGCACGGTGGTGGAGAAGTGAGCGGTTCGGCAGGCGAGACCCGTCACGAAGCGATGGGGGGGAGGGAGGCGGGCACGGTCTAGGGGGATCATCCTGGATAAGTTGACGGTCAACCATGTGCTTGTCGCTTGCCAGTGCCGGAAATTGATGGGCTCCCCGCGTAGATTGCCAAGAGTTGACAACATGTTTCCGCCGATTTCGGTTGGCGGCTGGGTCTGCAGGTTCCCAGGCTCCCGCTTTCGAGTTTCTGGGCAGTGGCTTCCCAGTTGCCGCCAGATCGCTGGGCTTCGAGAGAACAGACACATTTAGACAGTGCAGGGCAGAGTGCACAGGGTAGAGAGTAGAGAGCTGAGGTTAGAGAGCAGAGTAGAAAGCAGGGAGTGAGAGGAGGAGCGCATATATAGAGAGAAGCGAACAGTACAGAGTCGAACTAACCTTTTTCGACGCCGCCCCCCAAGAGGCCTGAAGAGACCCCCAAAGAGGCCCACAAGAGGCCCCCAAGAGGCTCCGAGATGCCCCAAGGGGCTCCGAGGACGCCCCGAAGGGGCCCCCAAGGCGCCCTCGAGGGGCTCGCAAGAGGCTGCCGGAAGCCAAATTTGTTCACAGACTTTGGGAGATCCATCTCGCCCTGAAGACCTCTCGCTTTTCTCCTTCCGATGGGTCTCTGAGGCCTGAGGCGAACAGCTTAGGCTTCGGATAACCCCAAGCTCTCGTAGACCTTCCCCCCACATGCCCCCAGGAAGGTTCAACAAGACTCCCGAATGCCCGTTCCGAGCCCTTGACACCTCGAAAAAGCTCCCCGAGGCGCGCATCCAGACGGATGATCCTGAAGGCCTCTCCGGGAACATTTGGCCGACGGCATGACAGCGATGATAATGATGATGTTGATGACGATGTTGGTGTCAAAGGTCTTGATGATAAGGAGTATGCCGATGATGATGAGAATCAGGGTGATGGTGATGATGACGATGATGATGATGATGACGACGACGACGATGATGATGATGATGATGATGATGACGGTGACGGTGATGGTGGAGATGATCGTGGTGATGGTGATGATAACGATGATGACGATGATTATGGTGGTGATGATGATGCTGGTAGCGGTGATTGTGATTGTGATTGCGATGATGATGGTGATGATGGTGATGATGGTGTTGATGATGATGTTGATGATGATGATGATGACTGTGATCGTGACGGTGACGACGATGATGACGGTGATTTGTATGATGGTGATGATGATGATGGTGGTGGTGGTGGTGACGATGGCGATGACGATGACGGTGATGAAGATGTTGCTGATGATGATGATGATGATGATGGTGGTGGCGATAATGAGTATGATTATGAGCATGATGATGATGATGATGATGATGATGATGATGATGATGCTGAAAACGACCCCGATGATGATGGTGACGACGTCGGCGACGAAGACGACAAGCTGCACTACGACCATCGGGAAACACCCACCCGCCTCCACCGGGCTTCTGGGAGCCCCCCCCCAAAGTTGGCTCCACCAGAGCGCACACGGCCCCAGAGCCCCCCCCCCAAAGGCGCGCAGTCGGCCGTCCCTCCCTGGAAGCCTCTCCAAGAGCGCCTGGGCGGCGACGGCGTTGACGACGGCACGACGACAATGTTGAGGATGAGGATGAGGATGGTGATGGTGATGGTGATGGTGATGGCGCTGACTGTGATGATGATGGCGATTATGATGCTCAGGAGGGAAAAAACACACAGAGACACAATCAATCGTCAATTCCCCCGAAAACATGGAAAAATGTGGGAAGTGGGGGGAAGACAGAAACCCGAAGATATGGGAAATTATGGGGAAGCCTCTTATTCGTGTTTATTTTTTTGTGTGTCCCAGGCCCCCTTCAGATGCTTCCCGACGTTGTGCTTGACATCGTTTCTCCTTCAGGAGGAGGCGGAGGAGGAGAAGAAGAAGGAGGAGGAGGAGGAGGAGAAGGCGAGTCCGAAGGATCAGGCGGCCCTGGCAGCGGTACCTCGGCGGAGGGGACCTCGAAGAGTCAGGTTCGAGGCGGCTTGGCCTTCGGGGGCCATCCTCGTCGCCACGGCTGGACGCGGCGCCCCCATTTTGCCCGAGAGGGCTTCAAGAGCGCTCAAGAGCCTCTCAGAACGGCCCAAACGATCTCGAAGAGCCCTGTCTGACGGCTTCCGCGGGCGTCAGACGGGCCAAGGTCGCCCCACGACAGCTTGCGCATTCCCCTCGAGGCCCCGAGGGAGCACCAGGAGGCCCCCAAGAGGCCTCCAAAAAGCCCCCAAGATGCTCCTGACAGTCCAACACGACGCCAAAATCTCTTAAAAACGAATGGGAAGCTACAGGTTCTGAGGAAGTCGTCGTGTCGCTCTCGATGGGCCAGCCTCTCAGGCCTCCCAGCAGACTTTCGCGCTCGCCGCTCAGAGGTTTCGTTATAATGAAAGGGGGCCCCAGATCTCCGACGATATGGTTTGTTGAATCCTGGCGTGTTCCTTTGATCTCGGCCTCTAGGGCCAGTTATTGGGCCCCTGGACCCTCAAGATGGATCTGGGCGACAAATCCCCCGAGGGATGCGGTCGGGACCTCTGGGGCTGCGGATCGGAAGGAAGAATCACGTCGGCGGCCGGCAAGGATCGAGCGCGAGAAAGGGGGCCCCGAAGCGACCACGACAGATGCGCACCTCTTTCGCCGCCCTCACTGGGCATCGCCCGAGCCGCGCCCCCCGCAGGCGCGGCAGGCGTGGCGGGCGTGGCGGGCGCGGCAGGCGTGGCAGGCGTGGCAGGCGCGTGCACGCGTGGCAGGTGCGGCGGGCGTGGCAAGCGCCTGCCGCGCCACGTGCCTCGCCGCCCCGCGCCGCGCCCCGCCGCCCCGCCCCGCCTCGCCACGACGCCCCGCGGCGCGGCCCTCGCCCTGCGCCTCGCCCGTCGCCCTCGGCTCGCCTCGCGCCGCGCCTCGCTCGCACCGCGCCGCCTCGACCGCGCCGCCTCGCCCGCGCCCGGCGCCCTCGCCCAGGCGCCCCCTCGGCTCTCCGGCGGCCGTCCGGGGCGATGCTGGCCTGCCCGGAAGGCTCTCGGGCGAGGCGCAGCCGCTGGAAGGCAGGGGAGAGCCTCGGCCGGGACTCCTTCGGTCGGGCTGAAGCCGGCCGACTGAACTCGGCCAGGCCGAATGCGGCCCGGGCCGCGCTCAGTTTGGCCGAAGTCATCCACAGTCAGCCGGCCGATCCCAGCCGGGCCGAGTTCGGCTGGCCGAGTTGAGCCTGGCCGAGGTTTTCGCGGCCGAGTTCAGTGACTGCCCAGAGGGCGCCCCGAGGCTGGAAGGCCGACGAGAAACGACGAGAACAGCTGGACACCTCGAGCCTGGAAACCTTGCGTCCCTGACGCGGCCATTCGGAGAAAGAGGACGAGGACGAGGAGGAGGAGGAGGAGGAGGAGGAGGAGGGAGGAGGAGAGAAGGGAGGAGGAGAGGATGGAGGAGGGAGGAGGGAGGAG
>CAUYUJ010007779.1:1126259-1138759 GCA_963575745.1 Prorocentrum cordatum
GGGAGGAGGGAGGATGGAGGACGGAGGAAGGAGGACGAGGAGGAGGAGGGAGGAGGGAGGAGAGCGGAGGGAGGAGAGCGGAGGAAGGAGAGCGGGAGGAGGAAGGAGGAGGAAGGAGAAGGGAGGAGGGAGGAGCGAGGAGGAGGGGAGGAGGAGTTGGAGGAGGAGGAGGAGGAGGAGGAGGCGGAGGAGGAGGAGGACCTCATTCCCCTGAGGCACGTCGAGCGCGGCGGCCGGGTGGAGAGCGGCGGCCCGCGACGCCCAGGGTCCGTGGGAGAGCGGCTCGCGCGGGCGCCAGAGGCGGCCGTCTCCGAGGGCCTCGCGAGGCTGCAGGGCGGCAGGAGCATCTCCGCCCTCGTTCTCGTTTCTGCTGCTATCTCTCTCTCTCTCTCTCCCTTTCTCTTTCTCTCTCTCTCTCTCTCTCTCTCTCTCTCTTCTCTCGTTATTGCTCTCTCTCTCTCTCTCTCTCCCTCCCTCTCGCTCTAAGTCTCTCTCTCTCTCTCTCTGTTTCTCTCTCTCTCTCTCTCTCTGACTCTCTCTCTCTCTCTCTCGATCTCTTGGCTTGTATGTAAGTACACATGTGTGTACCTCTCTGTGCTCATTTGTATGTGTGTCTATACGTTCCCCAATCAGTGCTTGCACTGAAGGGGTCCTCACGAAAGTTGAAGGATTTGGCGAAAGTTTTCCATCTTTTTTGGTCGCACGCTGGGTTCCCGGATTCCCGGGTTCCCGGTTCCGGGTTCCAGGCCGATTTCGGAGGGCGGCGAGGTTCCCGGGTTCCCGGGTTCTTGGTCGATCTTCGTATCGATCGGTACCACCATCGATCTAATTACCCATTTCTCTATCGATCCCACCATCGATCTCACAATCGATCTCACGATCGATGTCACAAGCGATCTCATTAGAGATCGCATGAGCGATATCGCGATCGATCTCATTATCGACCTCATTGAATCGACTTCACTCTCGGTCTCACGGTCGTCCTTACAATCGTCCTCACTATCGATTACACTATCGATCGAATCATCGATCTCACAATCGAGATCAAGATCCATAGTATCATGTTTCAAGTCATAAATTGATTGGGGTCTTCTCAGGTGCAATATAAGTGCATATGCATGTATCTATAGATGAATTGCCCTCTCTATCTCACACTCCCGCTAAGTATGTGTATAATATAGCGTATATGTATACAAATATATGTCATAGCATATTTTAGTACATATATGTGTGTATGTGTTTAAACGTAGATCGTGCTTCTATTTCTCTTCATGTATATAGAGATACTGATGTCTCTCTCCCTGCGCACATGTAAGCACATGCACAGCTGTACCTGCCGTCCATACATGCGCATTCATATGTGTTTGGTATGTGTATGCATGTGGGCACGCGCGCATGGTCGATGCATGTGGCTACACATGTATAGCACGTATACATGTATGGATATACAAATATACACATCTGTAAATATGTACATCTATATCAGCCGTATATATATATACACATGCACATGTGTATACCGCCACGTGCGTAGTATAATCACAGTGACTTACAGTGGTGTGTATATATAGGTATATTCATATACACACATCCTTTGCTATGTATGGCGCTCGAACCATCCCGCCACCGCACCAGTGCTGTGGGCCAGAAGCATATGGGATGCCTTGTGGGGTCTCTTCGGTTGCCTCTCGGAGATCTCTCGGAGACCTCTTGAGGGGACCCGTGGGGCCTCGTGGGTGTTTCTGAGGCGTGTTGTGGGTATAGAGGATCAGATTTTGGAGAAAAGGCCCCCAAGGCCCTATTGATTTCCCCCATTCTGGGCCCCTGCCTTCTGGCAGCCTCTTGGGCCGTCTTGGGGCCTTCTTGGGCCGTCTTGGGGCTCTCTTGGAAGCCTCCTTGGCCATCTTGGAGCAATATTGGAGGCTTCTTGGGCCATCATGGGTGGTCCAAAGCTCGACAGGGCGAGAACGCTAAAATCTGCCACAAACCTAAGGGGATGCAAGTATGTTTGTGTCTTGGCGCACCCTCTTGGGGCGCCTTCGGGGCCTGCTGGGTCATGTTGAAGCCATCTTGGAGCGCTCTTGGGCCGTCTCGGGACCGTCTTGGGACAGTCTGGGGACCCTCTTGGCCAGTGTTGGCGCTTTCTGGCCTTTGGGAAAACCACGCGAGCGACCTCGAAAGTCACGCGAAACGACCCAGGAAGTATGGCAATTGGGGGCCTGGGCCCCTCTGAGAGGGCACGAGATCCAGACCCTTGATGCAGAGGACCTCTTGAGGGGCCAGAGCCCATGGCGCAGGGTAGGGGAAAAGGGGGGGTGGGGAAGGCCGAGAGCCAGCGGCGGAGGGCGGGGGGGGAAGGGGGCGAGAGGGGGGAGGGGGCCGGCGAATGGCGAGCGAGCGAAGGTTAAGCAGTGGCGGAGCGTCCTAGCTCGCCTATAGGCCTACCAAAGAGTCTAAGAACCTCTTGTGGTCTGCACGAAATTCGTTCTTAGAACATGTCTGGCTGAGACTGTCTTGTTTTACCACATCGGGCCTGTGTTCTGAGAACGCTGTTTTTCCTACCTAGGCTCTGCCTAGAAGGGTTCTTACTCTCTAGCTTAAAGGGGCCGGGCAGTGGAAAGCGCCCCGGGCGGTTCCCCCAGTCCCCGCCCCGCGGTTCCCCCAGTCCCCGCCCCCTGGGTTCACCCAGCTTAGCTTAGCTTAGCTAAGTTTAGCTTGGCGTAGCTTAGCTTAGCTTAGCTTATCTCATCTTAGCTTAGCTTAGCTTAGCTTAGCTGTGCCTAGCCTAGCTTAGCTAAGCGTAGCCTAGCTCATCTTAGCTTAGCTTAGCTGAGCTTAGCTTGGCTTAGCTTAGTTTAGCATGGCTTAGCTTAGCTTAGTTTAACTTAGCTTCGCCTAGCCTAGCTTAGCTTAGTTTAGCTTAACATACCTTAGCTTAGTTTAGTTTAGCTTAGCGCAGCGCAGCATAGCGCAGCGCAGCATAGCGCAGCGCAGCATGAGCACATCGTATCATAGCATAACATCGCCAAGCATAGCATAGCATAGCATAGCATAGCACAGCATAGCATAGCATTGCATAGCATCGCATAGCATGTCATAGCATTGCATCGCATATCATAACATAGCATTGCTTAGCATAGCGCAGCGCAGCATGGCATTGCATAGCACAGCACATCACAGCATAGCATAACATAGCATAACATATCATAACACAGTGCAACATAGCATAGCATAGCATAGCGCAGCATACAATGTCATATCATAGCATAGCATAGCATAGCATATCCCAGCATAACATAGCATAGCATAGCATAGCGCAGGATAGCATAGCATAGCATAACACTACTACTACCGCTACTGCTACAACTGCGACGATGAGGAGAAGGAGGAGGACGGCGTTTACCGTTACTACTAATATTGCTCTCCTGGGGGCTCCAACTCCTAGGTAGGGTCGCTCTGGGATAATTTCTTAGACTATTTTGGGGGTTCTAGGAACATGTCATGGTAGGCCTATAGGATCGGGCCGAACGAAAGGGGGCGATTGGGAAAGGGGGGGTACGAAATCTGCTGCATGCAGCTGGTTTCGGCCCCGCCGCCAGGCCCATTCCTCGATACATGGGCGCCTCCCGGCGCTGGGAGGCGCTGGGAAAATCAGCTACGCGAGCCGATTCTCAACCCCCCCTCTGCTATCCCCCCCCTTTCGCCCGGCCAGATAGGAATGCCGGGACGGTCGGTCCCTGCTCTCAAGGGTATAGAAAAACGCCCCTACCCTGGTTTGCGAGGCGCTGTGCGCTGAAACTCCTGTGGGCTGACAGGGTAAACCCTACGTGATGTGCCGCGTCCTGGCGGCTCTGGGCTTTGGGGGTTCCCAGGAGGTTTACAGACCACGCACGTGTAACCCAGGGTAGGGTCGTTTTTTAAGCCCTCAAAGCTCAAGAGGGGGGGGGGGCGGGCGGGGCGCTCCAAACGGCGGCTCCCAGCCGGCTGTCCGTTCTCTGCGTGGCGGGCGCCCCAGCGGCGAGAGAGAGAGAGAGCCGCGGCGCGGGCCCGGAGCGCGCGGCCGAGGACCCAGCAGCGGCCCACGGCGGCCGTCCCACCCGCTCTCGATCGATCGAGGGTCGGTCGATCGAGGATCGAGGCCCGGAGCCCCTCGCGCGGTGAACACAAAGGATTTTAATGTTAAAAACAAAATAAAAATAATATAAAAATAAAAGGCGGGAGGTTCTGGGCCACTCTCGGCCCCCTGGGGAAGGCCCCCTCGCCGGGCCCTGGGACCAACACAGCATTCCGGCCTCGCTTATGATTAGGAAGCCTCCCCCCGAAAAGCTGGCCCAGCGTTTCTTCACCAACTTGCCGGAAAGAAAGCTGGCTCAGTTTCTGAATGGGATCGGTAGCTTTGGATCCTAGAAATGAATAGTGCACGTTCAATGGAGGATCGGCGGAGGAAGGGGTCTCCTCAGCATCCGGACTCTTCTCGGCATCCGGAGGAAGGGGTCTCCATCGAGGATCGCCGATCCATCGAGGATCGCGGATATCCGGACTCTTCTCAGCATCCGGGGCTCGTCTCTCAAGCAGTGGCGAAGCGTCCTGGCTCGCCTATAGCCATACCAAACAATATTCTAAGAACCTTTTGTGGTTTGCACGAAATGGTCTTAGAACATGTCTGGCGAAGTCTGTCTTGTTTTATCACATCGGGCCCATGTTCTAAGAACATTGCTTCTTGGGTTCTAAGAACATTTCGTGGTTGGACTATAGGAATGCCGGGACGGTCGGTCCCTGCTCAAGTCTCGTGGCCCCCCTCGGAGGCATCCGGAGGCCGTCGGGCTCCGTCCCTTGCCTCACCCGCCTCCCCGCTCGCCTCCCTCCCGCCGCCCTCCCCCACACAGCCGAGACGCTGAGAGAAGGAACGGGTCGGGCTCGCAGGGGGCTCGTCGTTCCGCGCTCTGGGGGCTCAAAGGGGGGCTTCGTTCCTCGTCTCGCGTCCCCTGTGGGAGCGCGATGACTGCACCCCGTGAGCTGAAGCGTTGGTGGGTTCTCTCCTGGGGAGCGCTCGCGCTTGGCCGACCTCGTCCCTCGGCTAATCACGTGCCGGGCGGGTGGCTGGAGGGTCTGGGCCAGCGCCCCTCTGAGAGAGCGAGCGCCATTGTGAAAGGATGCAGGGGCCAGTGTACGTGGGCGCCGGACTACACGTCTGGCCACCCCATTGAGATTGAGATCTTACCGTCAGCGTTTCGCGGGACTGCGTCGATTTCGACCAGATCGAGGTCTGGAGGTCGATTTGGAAGGCCTTCCGGCCTGTGCCGCCGACCCTGAAAGCAGGACCCCCCGCTGGGACCCCCGCTGGCGCCCCCCCCCAACGGGCCCGCCTGGACCCCGGAGGGTGCGGTTTTCTGGCCCGGGACCACCCTCCCCCACTGCAAGCGGGACCTCCCGCGGAACACCCCTCCAGGACCCGAGTCCCGCAGGAGAGACCCCCCGCTGTCCTCTCTGTCCACAGGGGGGGGGGCCGGGGAGGGGAGGGGGGGCCGCAGGGACCCTTGGGGGGGGTGCAGTAATTTGACTTGGGATCCTCCCCCCGTATCCCCCCCCTTACCGCCCCCCCCTCGTACCCCCCTCCCCCATACCCCTCCCTATCAGGGAGAGGGAAGGAGGAGGGAATCGGCTTAACTACGATGTTTCTTTTCTCTGTTCGTTTTAAGTCCCCTTGGGACTGGACACGACGACGACGACGACGACGACGACGACGACGACGATGAGAGCGTCTCACACGCCGAAGGGTCGGCGGATTTGTCGGAGCGAGCGAGAAGGAGGAGAAGGAGGGGGAGACGCAGAAGGGAGGATGGAGGAAAGGGAGGAGGAAGTCGAGGAAACGCGAGCACGGATCCAGGCGCGCGGGTCAGCGACGGGCCCCACCTCCGTACACTGCGTCGACGTTCTCCGTCGCCAGATCGGGTCAGCGACTGGCTGCGCGTTTCGGGGGGTACCCCCCGCGGTCCCATGGATCCGGCGCCCACGCGCCAGATCCACGAATCCCCAATCCACGTTAGCGCGCGTGCCCAAAAGAAGAGGGGGGGTAGAAGAGAAGGAAGGGCTGTCGATGCAGTATGGTGCCTCGTCGGAAGCCGCAGCGCTGCGCGGGGGGGCTCCCCAGGGGAGCCGCCAAGGGACGCAGGCTGCGCTCGAACAGCTGTCGGCAGCGCTTCTGCGCCGCCCTGCCCTGCGGATGTGCCTTGACCCGTTCCCGGGTGTCGCCCTCCCGAAGGGGAGGGACGAAAGAGAGAGAGAAGGGGAGGAGGTACACAACACAAGCTACGGTGGGGACGCGCACCAAGAAGAAGCCGTAGGGCTGTCGTCAGGGTGCCCCGGGTTTCCTCGCTTCCGGCGGTGCGTGGTGACTGCTGCTGCTCGTTGAGAAACTGCTGCGCTCGGGGTTCCCTGGGCTGCTTCTCCAATCGCACCTCGCGCATTTCCGTATCACACCCTGGGAAGGAATTTCTCGGGCCAGAATACATTGGGATTCTTCGATGTTCAGGGCTTGGTTTCTTGCGCGGGGGGGGTTCTTGCGGCCGCGTCCACTCTGTAGGCGCGTTCGCGCCACATCTAGCATCCTGCCCCTCCCGCCCATGCCATCTCATTGTGTCGAATCCTCTTCTATCCGCCGAGTGGGGTGTCCTGGAAGACCTTGGTCCCCCAGATGGTAGTCTCAGGACTTCACCCATCGTTGGCTGTGCAATCAACTAGGGGGCCTCTTTTACATAACAGTTGGCACGCGAGGAGCAGCAGCAGCAGCAGCAGAAGCAGGGGGCAAAGGAGTTGAAAGGAGGTGGACACAAACGACGAGGCATGCACCGGATACAGAAATGTGGCAACCGGACATTTGAAATCGGTACCCATACAGAAATGGAGCCAACGTTGCAGCACCAGCACCATCTGGAAGGGCCAGAGGCATTCCGATCGAGAAGCACATTGGAAACATCGAATCATGAAATACGGTCCGTGATCTGATACTTCGCGGTAGGGACGGCACCATCGAGGGACATTGCCAGAGAGGAGAGTAGTATCTGTCATAGGGACTCGTTGAGAGAGGATTGAGGTGGTGGAGGAGGGAGGGGTAGGGGGTGGAGGAAGGAGAAGGGAGAATGTAGTAAGAGGAGGAGGAGGAGGAGGAGGAGGAGGAGGAGGAGGAGGAGGAGGTGGAGGAGCAGGGGAGGCGGGACGAGGACATGGAGGAAGCGGGGGTGGCGGAGGAGGAACCGGGGGCGGCATGAAAAGGAGCAAGGGGAGGAGGAGGAGGAGGAGGAGGAAGAGGAAGAAGAGGAGGAGGGGGGCGATGGACGGAAAGGAAGGGAGTGCTACTAGCAGGTGGGCGGCTTGGTCTTGACAGCTGTGGCCACTGTTGGCAGGCAGATCACCGGCGCCAGGCGGGTGCGCGCCCCAAGAGTCATTACCGCGGGCGTCCGCGCACGCGCCTTCCTGTACGTCATCAGAGAATGTTGCAGGGTGGGCTCAATGCGGAGGCTGGGATCAAAGAAAGCGGCAGGCAGAAGACATTGAGAGACGTAATGTTCCTCAACGTGTTTGGCTGATCTGGGGCCTCCATAAGGGTCTCTCGGAAGTTTCTTGGGGCATCGCGGGCGCATCTTAGTGTCTTCTTGGGGGGAAAGAGGAGGTTGATTATCAGCAGGAGGAGCAGGGGGATTATACCCAGAGCAACACTGGTAAACTGCATGCGCAAGCGTCAGCAGGCTGGTTACTTCCCCTCGCCAGCCATGCGTGCCACTCATCTTGTTTGTTTGTTCTGGAGCTCGCTGTCGCTAGCAGCCAGCCGTGGGAACACCTGGCCCTTTTCACAAACAATGTTGGTTTGCCACACCACAGAAGGACAATGATTTTTCCATGCTCGCTAGATTTGGGAATCGCTTCCCTGCGGCGCCCCGAGCCTGCACGCAGATGCCACCCTGTGCCGGTGTGCACGCACAGGCGTCTGGCGTGGGCGCCTCCGAGCGTAATGTACGCCCTGGCGAGGTGGGCGCCCGCCCCCAGCCCCACTGCTGCCAGTGGACGGCCCGCCGGGGCTCTCGCCCAAGGGCGGGACTCCCGTCCGCGAGGCCCCACCTTGTCTGGTCCTACCCACGGGGTCCCATCCACGGAGTCCCACACATGGGGTACCACTCGCAGGGTCCCACCGACGGGGTCCCAACCACGACGGGGTCCCATCGGCAGGGTCCGGTCCCGCCCGTAGGGCCCCATCCAGAAGGTCGAGGACCTTTCCTGTAGACTGCACCCGATCAATCGCGCCCCATTTGATGGCACCCCTGAAGCTGCATGCGAGTGCTGAGGGCGCACCTTCCGCCACGGCCTCTGTGTTATTCGGGGGCTATCTTACTTCGAACCTTATCTTATCTTCAAATCTATCCTCGTCCTCCTCCTCTTCGCCTCCTGACCCCGCTGTTGTTCGCACCGTCGTCGTTTCCAGACCTCTTTTCTGATTTCCGTCCCTCCTATCACTCCCTCTCCCACTTCCGTCTGATATCCCCCCCTCCCCTCACGGTTCCAGGAGGAGGAAGGCCGCGTTGGGCGTTGGTGGAGCAGCTGGAGCGGAACCAGGATAGGTAGAAATAGCAGCAATGGAAATAGCAGCAATACGGTTGTAGTCGAGTAAGCCAACTCATAGCAGTAGTAGTAAAGTTGGTATGTTTAGTGATCGTAGTGGAAGCCGTCGTAGTCATAGTAGTAGTGATAGTGGTAGTCGTAGTAACACTAGCAAAATTAGTAGTGGTCGTAGGTAGTAGTAGAGGTAGTGGTCGTAGGTAGAGGTAGTAGTAGTAGTAGTAGTAGTAGTAGCAGTAGCAGTAGTAGCAGTAGTAGTAGTAGTAGTAGTAGTAGTAGCCGTCGTCGTCGTAGTCGTAGTCGTAGTCGTAGTATTAGTAGTAATAGTATGTGTAGTAGTAGTAGTAGTAGTAGTAGTAGTTGTTGTTGTTGTTGTAGTAGCAGTAGTAGTAGTAGTAGTAGTAGTACTAGTAGTAGTAGTAGTAGTAGTAGTAGTAGTAGTAGTAGTAGTAGTAGTAGTAGTAGTAGTAGTAGTAGTAGTAGTAGTAGTAGTGGTGGCATGTGTAATCGTAGTAGAACTGGTGGTAGTCAGAGTAATAGTAGCAGTATTTGTAGTAACCGTAGTAGTAGTAGTAGTAGTAGTAGTAGTAGTAGTAGTAGTAGTAGTAGTAGTAGTAGTAGTAGTAGTAGTAGTAATGGTAGTAGTAGCAGTAGCAGTATCAGTAGTAGTGATAGTAGTAGTGGCAGCAGTAGTAGTAGTAGTAGTCGTAGCAGTAGTGGCGGTGGTGGTGGTAGTAGGAGTAGAGTAGTAGTAGTAGTAGTAGTAGTAGTAGTAGTAGTAGTAGTAGTAGTAGTAGTAGTAGTAGTAGTAGTAAGAGTAAGAGTAGTAACAGTAGTAGTTGCAGAAGCAATCGTAGCAGTAGGCGTTGTAGCGTGGTAGTAGTAGAAGTCGTCGTAGTTGCAGTTGTAGTAGCAGTAGCAGTAGTAGTAGTAGTTGGTGTAGCAGAAGTACAAGTAGTGGTGGTGGTGGTAGTAGTAGTAGTAGTAGTAGCGGTGGGAATACGAGTTGCACTAGTGAGTCGTACTAGTAGTTGTAGTAGTAGTAGTAGTAATCGTACTACAAGTCATAGTGGTAGTAGTAGTAGTAGTAGCATTTGTACTAGTAGTTGTTGTAGTAGGAGCAGTGCTAGAAGTATGAATAGCAGTCGTGGTTGTAGTAGTTGTTGTTGTAGTAACAGTAGTAGTGGTAGCAGTAGTAGTAGCAGTAGCAGCAGTAGCACCAGTAGTGTAGCAAAAGCAACCGTAGTAGTAGTCGTGGTAGCGGTAGTCGAAGTAGTAGTAGTTGTAGTAGTAGTAGTTGTAGCCGTAGTAGCTGTAATTGTAGTAGTTGTAGTAGTTGTCGCAGTAGCAGCAGGAGTAGCAGTATTGGTACTAGTCGTGAGAGTAGTAGTACCCATAGTAGTGTTAGTAGTAGTAGTAGTAGTAGTAGTAGTAGTAGTAGATGTAGTCGTCGTCGCAGTAGTAGTAGTAGTAGTAGTAGTGGCAGTGATAGTAGTAGAGGTAGTAGTAGCAGTAGTAGTAGTAGTAGTAGTCGTAGTAGTCGTAGCAGTCGTACTAGTCGTAAGCAGCCGTAAGTAGTAAGGAGTGGTAGTGGTGGTGGTAGCAGTAGTAGTCGCAGTAGTAATAGTGGTTGTCGTAGTCGCAAGAACGATTGTAGCGGTAGTCGTTGTAGTGGGGGACAGTAGTAGGAGTAGTAACAGTAGACGTAGTAATAGTAGTAGTCGTAGTTATAGTCGTAGTCGGAGTACTAGTAGTGCTAGTAGTAGTAGTAGTAGCAGTAGTAGTAGTAGTAGTAGTAGTAGTAGTAGTACAAGTTGTACTAGTAGTAGTATTAGTAGTAGTAATAGTAGTAGTAGTAGTAGTAGTAGTAGTAGTAGTAGTAGTAGTAGTAGTAGTAGTGGTAGTAGTAGTAGTAGTAGAAGTTGTCGGAGTAGTACTAGAAGTATAGTTTGTAGTCGCGTTGGTAGTAGTAGTAGTAGTAGTAGTAGTGGTACCAGTGGTAGCAGTAGAAGTAGTAGTCGCAAAAAAAAAAAAAAGCAGTCGTAGTAGGAGTAGTGTTAATGGTGGTCGTAGTGGTACAGTAGTGGTTGTAGTAGTAGTAGTAGTAGTAGTAGTAGTAGTAGTAGTACTAGTAGTAGTAGTATAAGAAGTGGCAGTAGTAATCGTGGCAATCTGGGTAGTAGTAGTAGTAGTAGTAGTAGTAGTAGTAGTAGTAGTAGATGTAGTAGATGTAGTCGTCGTCGCAGTAGTAGTAGTAGTCGTAGTCGTAGTCGTAGTCGTAGTTGTATTCGTAGTAGTAGTAGCAGTAGTAGAAGTAGTGGCAGTACTAGTAGTAGTGGTGGTGGTCGGAGTAGTATTAGAAGTATAAAATGTAGTCGAGGTAGTAGTGGTAGTAGCAGTAGTTGTAGTAGTAGTAGTAGTAGTAGTAGTAGTAGTAGTAGTAGTCGCAACAAGCAATCATAGTAGGAGCAGTGGTAGTGGTAGTCGTAGTGGTATAGTAGTTGTATGAGTAGTAGTAGCAGTAGTAGTAGTAGTAGTGGGAGTAGTAATCGTGGCAATTCTGGAAGTAGTAGTCGCAGTAGTTGTCGCAGTAGCAGCAGGAGTAGCAGTAGCAGTAGTAGAGGTAGTAGTACTAGTAGTAGTAGTAGTAGTAGTAGTAGTAGTAGTAGTAGTAGTAGTAGTAATAGTAGTAGTTGTCGTAGTAGCATGGAAGATGTGAAAGAAGGAGTAGAAGTATGAGTAAAATGTTGTTTCGAAGTAAGAGTAGAAGCAGTAGTCGTAGAAGCTGGCGTAGTGGCCCTAGTAGAAGTAGCGCTAATACTATCAGGTGTCGTCGAGGCACGAGTAGTACCAGTAGTACGAACACAGAACCCGACAGACAAGCAGTTGTAGCAGTGGAAGATTGATTGGTAGTGACAGCTGTAGTGATAGTTGTAGCAGCAGTAGTAATAGTAGTAGTACTAGGAGTCGTAGTGGTATACTAGTAGTAGTAGTAGTATTAGTAGTAGTAGTAGTGGTAGTAGTAGTAGTAGTAGTAGTAGTAGGTAGTGGTGGTTGTAGGAGTACTTGTAGTAGTAGTAGTAGTAGTAGTAGTAGTAGTAGTAGTAGTAGTCGTCACAGTTGTCGTAGTAGTAGGAGTGGTAGTAGTAGTGGGTAGCAGGTAGTAGCAGTGGTCGCAACAGTAGAAGGTAGCGAGCGAGCGCGCGCGCACTCACGCACGCGCACACACATACACCCACACACACACACAAACACACACACACACACACACGCGCACGCACGCACGCACGCACGCAGGCACGCATGCTTTCGCGTTGGGCACGCTCTTCGGACGGAAGAAGAGGGGGAGGAGGATGTGGATATCACCTTCTCGCACATCGCCCACTTATCCTTTCGTTCTTACCCACCTTCCACCCAGGCCTGGCAGCGCCGGTCAACTGGGGGCAGGGTGGGCAGGAGGTAATGGCATGATGCAGCGAGTAGGGACTCTTTCTGCGCATTTCTGGCCCTGCTCTACGGGGTGGGCCGCGTAACTTCTACGCGATCGCTTCACATCTCCGCATAACACGCCGTGGCCGTTCATTTCCTACAGGACAGCATACCTGTGCCAGCCTCTGCGCGCAGCCATAACATGCGTCTTTTTGTTCACTTGCCGAGAGAGTCGCCTGTGCCTCACAAAATTGCTTTTTAGCACCGCGCGCCTGGACATGCAAATCTGGGAGCGGGGGTGGAGACGGTTGGGGTTTGATGCAGGAAGGGGGGATGGGCTACAACATAACCATCTCTGCGCCAACCTTGGGCATACCAGCGCGGCACGCATGCTGCATCAACGAATCGCTGACGCACCACAGTTGCAACCGTTGAGCCGTACCGCTCTCTTTCGTTTTGTT
>CAUYUJ010007779.1:1143759-1153759 GCA_963575745.1 Prorocentrum cordatum
GGCCGAGCCTCGGGAGAGGAAGTGTGGCCTCGGCTCCGGGGAGCCCTCTGCGCACAGGCGATGCCAGCCTGCCCCCCCCGAGTGGACGGAGATGGGCCAGGCGGGGAGGTCTGGCGTGCCTCGGGGGCGCAGCCTTCCTCGAGGTTCCAGGGAGCCTTCTGCGTGCAGGCGACCCATCAGCCGCAGCAGCACGAGAATGATCGGAGGCGGGAGCAGGAGCGATCGCGGAGGTAGAAGCGGAGGGGCCGTGTTCGAGGCGCATTGGTGAGGTCTGCGACATCTTCGTACGGCGCCGCGCCGATAAGGGCATCGACCAGCGGGTGGTAGTTTGCGGGCGCTATTTGGGGTCGGCGCTTGGTGCAGGAGATGGTGGCGAACCCGGCGTCGCGCTGGACGCCACGTTCGAGTGCGACTGCAGGCGAGTGTGCATCGCAGTTGCTGTAATGGGATCGCACAACGATGTTCCCGGATGTGGGCAGCGGCCAGCCAGCCAGCCAGGACGGGTGGACGGGGCAGCAACAGTGGAGGGAGAGCCAGCCACGCGGTGGCGCCATGCGGGGCTCACGATCTCGTCGTGCGCTCTCTTTCTCAGAGTCTCGGGGGCCGCCCCAGCGAGAGTGCGCAGCCTCTGGCAACGAAGACGAGGTGCCAGAAGTGGCTGCTGGTCAGTGGCAGGAGTCCTCCGTGGCCTCCGTGGCAGTCCTCCGTTGCTTGGCGCGTCGCTGCTGCCCTCGTCCAGGTGAACGGCCTGGCCGTGGCCAACAGCTGGCCAACGTCGTTGCCATGCTTAGTGCTGCTGCGCGCGCGTTGCCACTGAGCGCCGCGTACGCAGAGCGCCGCAAGGCCAGCTCGCCAAAGGTGCCGGCTGCCGCTGGGAGCTGGGGCGGCGGTGCGCGGAGCCGCGCTGGAGGCGCTCCCATCCAGCCAAGACGTTGACATAAGGAGCAGTTCGGGCTCGAAGGGGGCTACTACCTGTTCCGTAGGTCTTCCCATGGCTGTTCCTCCAGCGCTCCTCCTGCACCCACGCGCTGCAGGGGCCAGAAAGGGGCTTCGTTCCTTCTGTGGCGTTCCTTCTTCGTAGTACAGTCGAAAAAGATAGCAAGGATGATCAACTTCCCAAGGGTACCTTTGCATCCTTGCCTCTTCGGTCACCTTCGGTCCATCCTCAACCACGTTCGATGGCCAACCCCGCTCGAAAAGTTTCGGCAGTGGGAGTCCAAGGCCCTGCATCCTTCTCGCGCATCCTTGCTATCAGTTTTGACTGCAGCCTGACTGCAGGGGGGCGTGCATTCTTGTCGCCGGGGGGGTGCTTGGGCCCTCCTCGCCTTGCCGCGCCGTCGCTCTGGCCGAGCGGCCCAGGTGCGGCCGCGCCCCTCGGCGCAGAGGCGCCCGTCTGTTTCCTTCGCGGCGCGGCGCAGGCCTCGGGCGCGGCCCGCAGCAGAGTGCGGCCCGCAGCGGCGCGGCGGAGCGGGCCGCGCTATGTAGGCGGCGGAGCGGCCTCGCCCCGCCTCCGCCGCGCGCCGCGGCGCCTCCGCGCGACAAGGCGCCTGGCCTCCGCCGCGGCAGCGGGCGCCGCCGCGCGGCGAAGGCGTTTCGGGCCGGCCGTCCAACGGGTGGCCGGTCGCTGCCGCCGCCGCGCGGCTCCCCGCCGCGCGGCGGAGCGGGCCGCGCGAGGCGGCGCGGCCGCGCCCCTCGGCGCCGTCGTCGCGGTCTCGGGGGAGACCGGGGCGCCATCCCCGCCCTTCGGGGGCCCCCGAATAGGTGTGTGGTGACCACGCCGCGTGGCGAGTCGGTGGGAATTCGGGGCCACCGCACGGTTTCGGGACTCGGGCCGCTCCGCGAGGGCGCCTCGGGCGACCGGGGCCTCCGAGGCCCCAAGACCGTGCGGGGACGGACCGCGGTGAGAAGGTCCTTGGCGTTTCCGAGGTCACCACGCGCTCCGTCACCGCGCGGCTCTCGGGCCCCGAAGCCTTCGGGGTGGATGGCGCCTCGCTCTTGGGGCGCTCGCCGCCCGGGGCGGCGCGCGCCCCTCTGCAGCGACGAGGCGCAGGCCAACTCCGCAGGGGCGGGGGCGGAGGGGAGCTCCGCCCTCCCGGGCCACGGCGCTCGTGCGGCAGCCGCTCTGGGGGCAGGGCATTGGCAGGAGCGGGGGAGCAGGGACGGGGGCGGGGGCGGGGAGGGGAACGAGGAGAGGAAGAGCAGCAGCAGCAGCAGCAGCAGCAGCAGCAGCAGCAGCAGCAGCAGCAGCAGCAGTAGGAGTAGGAGTAGGAGAGAGACGGAGACGGAGAAGAGGAAGCAGCAGGAGAAGAAGGAGGAGGAGGAGGACGGACAGCAGCAGCAGCAGCAGCAGCACGTGGGGGAGGGAGGGGGGGCAGATCGGGAGGCAGAGGCAGATACAGAGGCAGGTGCACCCAGACTTCAAAGGCTCGATGTTGGTTCGAGTCGCTGGCCGTCGTTTTGTCGCAGGTTGCCAGAGGTGATCCTGGCCCAATGTGTCCTCAGCATTTCGCGCCAGTTTCTTCCACTTTGTCGCGCCAGTTTGCAATCTCTGGGGCCCTCTGGGCCTTGCGAGGGGTGCACTGGAGGCCATCTGCCGTAAGATAGATGGGTTCACAGTTCACCTTGGACCAGGAACAGCCCTTGATTTTGACAGTACCGAGGAGACGGCCTCTCGGCGCACAGTATCGCGAGAAAAATTATTTGCACGATGTTCGTAGCCGCCTGAGGTCGTCTGGGGAGGGGATGACGATGACGATGACGGCAGCGGCGACGACGGCGGCGGCAACGACAACGGCGGCGGCGACGACGAGGATGGCAACGGCGGCAGCGACGACGATGATGGGGCGACATGGCGACTGCAGCGACGACGACGGCGGCGGTGGCGGAAGCCTCCGCGAGGCGCCACTCGCTACCACGCGGCGGCCCGGGCGACTCGTACGCGCTGGCGCAGGAGGAGCTTCCGAGGAGGAGGAGGAGGAGGAGGAGGAGAAAGATGAGGAGGACCAGTGTAAACCCAAGATGCATCAATGATGTTGCAATGAACCCTCCCTGCGAGTTCCCACTTCATAGGTCCACACAAGAACAGCATCTCATTGCGGGAAGTGGCCCTTTCGAAGACAATCGTCTGAGAATCCGCAATCGTGCCAAGTCGCCATTCCTGGAACTTCAATGCCACGGATCAACGTTGCCGCTACGTCCTGACAGGCCAATACATCGTGCCAGAACAACCTTCGTGGGACTTCAGCACCGCGAGTCAATGTGATTGTTCCGTCCGGACAATTGAAATTGTGCCAGAACACCATTCCAGGAACTTTAACCAAACGAGTCCTTTACATTGCTGCAAACTGTAAAGACGAATGTGCGCGGCGCGAAGGCGAGAGCCACATTTGTGTTAAAGGAACCGCCCTCCATATTTGAGTTGTCTGCAACCTTTAAGACGAATGGGCACGGCGCTAAGGCGAGAGCCACATTTTAAAAGACACCCGCTCTCAAACGTAAAGGTGTTGCAAAACTCAAGCGTCAGGACCGTTAATGGTGGGTAAGTTTCAGGCGAAACGACTGGCCCACCCTACTGACACGTCCAGAGGCGCAACAAGGAGCAGTTACTTGCGAGGACAATGGATGGGGGAGGACGAGGAGGAGGACGAGGGAGGAGGGTCCAGGATCGAGGTTCGGACTTCGAACGTTTCAGTTGTTTGCTCTCCTCGCCATGTCTGGGCATCCAAGGGTCTTCTCGTCGCCAAGGGTGGTTTCTTTTGGCAAAGTGTACCCCTGGAGAGGTCCAACGTTCGATGTTGGGGGTGAGGAGGAGGAAGGAAGGGAGGGAGGGAGGGAGGTAGGGGAAGGGAAAGAAGGAAAGAGGGAGGGGGGAGGGGGAAGGAGAGAGGAAGAGGACAAATTAGGCGCGCTCGTGTCATATCTGACATCCTTCCCACCCCCCACCCCCAGCCCGTCTCTTCATATCGCGCTGATGCTTCTACAACTGCCGACGGGTGTCATAGCGGACATGGGAATCTCAAAAGGACCCCAGCGTGGCATGTGCTAGTAGCGTAAGGGAATTCCGCACATTGGAGGATGAGGTGGCGGATGAATAGGAGGACGAGGAGGAAAATGAACAGGAATGGAACGAGGAGTAACAACAGCAGCAGGAGCAGAAGCAGGGGCAGGAATGGGAGGAGATGGAGCAGCAGGATCACCAGGAGATTGCGGGAGAGGGAGAATGAGTGGGGCGACAACGATGAGGAAGGACACGGATCCAGAAAAGTGGCCCGCGTTGGGGCGAGAGCACAATTCTAAACGACGGGAGCATAGCGCCGATCTTGAAATGAGGCCCACTCTGCAGCGGGAGCACCATTTTGAAACACTGCAAACGCCCCGAGTGCAACAAGTACCGATACGCGATGAGGGCGGGACACTTCAAGGACGCTGTCGGAGGAGAGGAAAGTAGTATTTATATTGAGCAGTCGTTAAGGAGGAGGAGGAGGAGGAATATCAAAAGAGCATGGGAAAGAGAAGAAGAAGAAGGAGAAGAAGAAGAAGAACAATAAAAAGGAAGAAGAAGAAAAATAAGAAGAAGAAGAAGGGGAGGAGGGGGAAGCGCCTGAGGAGGAGTTGGAGATGGAGAAGGAGGAGGAGGAGGAGGAGGAGGAGGGCAAGAAACGTGTTACCCCTACCAGGCAGGACGGGCCCAGCGGGAGCAGTCCAGGCAGCGGTGTTGAGCGGGCGTTGTGGCGGGTACTCAGGGCAAGCGAGCGAGTCCCAAGAGCGCGTCCGCACGAGACGAAAACACACCTCGGGAAATGTGAGGGGCCGCAGCGGCGGCGTGCACCAGGGTTCAATCGGGTATTCAGAAATAGTCAAAACATAGTCTGTGGAGTATTGTTTTACTAGGTTTGACTATGTAGGGGTATCTGTTTGCGTATTTTTCATTGTTCGCCAAAAATCCGCCTGTAGGGGGACACGCCCGACCTAACACCAGGGCAGAGTCGGGGTATCAGGCCAACCCCGACACCAGAAAACTCCTGGGCCAGACATCGGGCAGCAGACTACCCTCCACCCGGTCGGGGCTCCAAGCCGCGGCTGGCACGCTCGATCCTTGCGACCGTGCCAGCCGCGGCTGGCACGGTCGAGGCCTTCACACGCCCGTCGGAGCCTGCGGACAGAGCGGACCATATCCAACCGACAATGGCCGGCACACTTCCGACAGCAACGGATCGAACTCACAACGCAAACGTCATGGCCCAGAGCCCCAAGCTCGGCGATGAGGGCCGCCGCACCCGCGCTTGAGCTCTCGACGACTTCCAGCTGCTGGTCAGGCCCCTCGGGAACGGCGGGCCCAGGACCAGGGGCCTCCTCAACAGGAGAGGAGGCCTCGGCAGCAGCAAGCGCAGAGGCAACGCGGACCTTACTCACGCGTTCCCAGGCATGATGGACCAATGTTCCACAATCACTGCCATAACTGTGTAGGAGAGGGAGGAGGAGGAGGAGGAGGAGGAGGAGGAGGAGGAGGAGGAGGAGGAGGACCTCCTCATCCTACCTTTCCCCCCGTCCTACCCATGGTAGTGGTGGTGTGATAGTGGCCCATCAAGGCAATCCTAAAGACATCCGCGGCCAGGGCCCTCTTGAGCCCACTCGGCGAGCACCTCCTCACCCTCTGGCCCGAAGAGAGTCGAGCAGCGACGGCGTCTTGGCAGCCACTCTGCACGATTGACACCGATACTCCTGGAGCTGGGGCGCACACTTCAGCACGTGATCGTCGGCTCGCTGGACCAAGCCAGGGAACCGCAACTCGGGAGGCCTCGCCGGGGGAACACACATCACGCCCAGACCTCTGGCATACCACAACTCTCTGGGCAGCCCACGAGGTGTCCGACAATATCCGCGTGCGTTCCTTCAAAGCCAGGCGCACTGACTCCGAAACGGTATTGGCGATCATGTGCTCGGAGGTCCCGAGCTTCGCATAAAGGTCGGACCAGGCGTTGCTGCGCCAGTCCTCCAGCTGGTCTGGAGAGTCGAGCACAACGTTGAGGTCACGATGAGCAGGTGTCCACTTAAAAAGCACTTGTGGCAACTCCGCAGCTCGCCGACGTGCCACAATAAAGATATCTCTCCAAACTCGTGCATGCTTAGCCAGACCGTGCTGAAGCCTCGGGACCCATTCGCTTCCTTCCTGGACCACGAACCTGAGATCTGAGACAAACTCCAGATGATCAGGGTGGTATTGCATCCCCTGTTTAATCGCATAGTGTTCAGCACGGCCAATTGCTTGTTTTATATACTGTAGCGGCTCATAGGCCGCTCGCACAAGCAACAAGGACACGGCGTCCAGCTGCACGACTGACCAGCCGCATCGCCTAGTCTCTGGAGTCGAAGCCAACCCCCAACCGCTTGTGTAACTCTTGGGACCCCAGCTGCCCGAGACGCCGCCCCACTCTAGGATCACATCCGAGATGCTGTCCAGACCAGGAACTCCGACTGGAGGCTCAGGGACCCCGTAGACCAGGTACCCGCTACCCCGTGAAGCTGGCCCACAGTCTCCCTCGCCGTCCGCAACCTATCTCGGACCTCGACAAGATGCTCGGGTAGAGGGTCTCGCTCATCTCCCGGGGCCACATGAAGCAACCCAGGACAGTCGCAAAAGTTGTGGCCCCAGCAACAACCCTGAACAACCTGCCCGCACGCTTGACAAGGCCTCGTCGGGCCTCCCGACGTTGCATCCAGGGTCTCGGGGATCGGTATGCCACCAGCCCAGTGCGCCTGAAGAGCACCGAGCCTGCGAGCACCTATAATGCTCGAGGTCCCCACATGTAGGGCACGGTGCCAGACCGATGAGAAAGACCTTGCCGACTCTGTCGAGAAATGGCGGAGGAGACGCTCGTGCTGCCACCCCTGGACCCCCTCAATCAGGAAGACCTTGAGATCAGCCGGGCACAGCCTGAGGCATCAGCCACCACACGACTAGATACCAGGTCCCAGGCAAACATCTCAAGTGACAGCCCCGCTGCGCCCAGGGGGGGGCCTCGCTTGAGCCTACGACGGCTTGCCCCTGAACGTGTCCCGCAGACGAGACCACGCATGATGGAGACGGCCAGGCTGAACCTTGGAGTCCCAGACCCAAGACGCGTACCACAGGACCACCTCGAGAGTAGCATGATAAATGGGGTCGTGGTGTTCGGACTTGTGGCTGGTGAAATGGGCCGTGACTAGTGTGGAAGACTTGCCGGGAGCACTGTTAAGAATTGCAGCCATAAGTCGCAATTCGCGAAGGGCTGAATGGGAAAGTCCAGCCACTGCAGCACCACATGCGCCAGGGAAGGGAGGGCGCCCGGACGCCAGAGCGCAGAAGCTCACCTGCCAGCAGCAGCTGGGAACGAAGCCGGCGCCCGCAGAGGGCTTCGAGACGACGCTTCTCCATGCGACGCAGAGCGCCGGGCCCCCGACGGCTCGTGGCCCAGGTTCCTCATGCAGGGCCTTGTAGCAGATCTGCATGACGCCCATCTGGGCCTGCACGTCTCTCCAGAGACGTCTCGACACAGGGGCCTCATCCTCTCTTGGCCGCCTCGAGCACCAGCCCCAGCTGCGCCGCGCCCGAGGCGAAACCGCAGGCTGGCTTGGGCCAACTGCTTGACATCTCCAGGATCCTGGGAAATACTCGGAATGCCGATGTCGTCCATCGGGGTCCTCTGAGTGGACCCGCTGAGCCAGTCGATGCGTCAGCAGATGTAGCAGAAAGGTCGCATGCGTACAGCCCGCCAGGATCTCCTGAAACGGAACAGAACTGCGCGACGGGTTTCCCCCAAAAAGCTGGAAACCAACATCCACAGCAATCGCATGGGAAACCCAAGACCCCGCTCCTCACTAGGTAGGGCGTGCGGGTCTACTGTGTCGCCGCATTTTAGACGGAAGACCTAGAAGAAGCGTGCAGCTGCAAGTGTGCTCGCCTGGCCGGTACTGAGAGGAGGAGGAGGAGGAGGAGGAGGAGGAGGAGGAGGGAGGAGGAGGAGGAGGAGGAGGAGGAGGAGGAGAGGGAGAGGAGGAGGAGGAGGAGGGGGAGGAGGAGGAGGAGGAGGAGGAGGAGGAGGGAGGAGGAGGAGGAGGAGGAGGGAGGAGGAGGAGGGGGGGAGGAGGGGAGGAGGAGGAGGAGGAGGGGGAGGAGGGAGGAGGGGGAGGAGGGGGAGGAGGAGGGGAGGAGGAGGAGGAGGAGGAGGAGGAGGAGGAGGAGGAGGAGGGTGGAGGAGGATCGAAGATCGAGGTTTGAGAATCGAGGTGTCTGAACGTGTTTGGTTGCCCCTTTCGGGCCTCCTGGGGCGGTCCTGTCGCCGAGGCTGAGGCCCCTCTCGAGACTCTGGCCAGCCCGACCGCACCCCAGGAGAGGTCGCGGGGCCAATGTTTACCGCGCAGGCGAGGAGGACAAGGAGGAGGAGGAGGAGGAGGAGGAGGAGGAGGACAAGGAGGAGGAGGAGGAGGAGGAGGAGAAGGAGGAGGAGGAGGAGAAGGAGGAGGAGAAGGAGGAGGAGGAGGAGGGGGGAGGACTCATGCTCCCCATGCCACGAGAGATCGCCACGACGAGCTGTTCCTGTTGTTTGTGGCCTCGGGCGTGGGGCATTTTGGGCCCTTGGGGCAGTCAACCACAAAAGCTGCCCGGGATGAGTTGGCCCCTGCGAGGGGGTCGAGAATTTTGGATTAAGGCTATGGCCGTCCAGGGGACCTTGCGGAGGCTTCAGCAGGGCGTGGCGGCGGGAATGTCCTAAGCCCCCATCTGGCCCAGTTTTTCTGCATATTCGAAGAAGCTCCAACGTGGATAAAGGCGCGTGAATTAGTGGCGAGTCCAGCTTTGTGCAGAACTGGCGCGTTCCATGGCCAAATGGGGCGGCGTTTGACTCATGCTTCGGGGGGGTACATGGACATTGAGATGTTTGTTCGTCCGATTGGCAATTGCATATAATTGTACTTACAAGTTGTCGAATGGCCCTCAGCCGACCCGACAAAGCCCCTAGCGATCATGTCCAGTCATCTTGAGGGTTACACGTACATGTGGTTGATGCGTTCGGTACTGTATGCTTCGCGTACAGAGATGTTTGTGTTTCTGAGTGCGTCATAGTCGTCTGGCCAGACACGTGCCAAGAGCAGGCAATTGTTTACCAATCCTCTCTGGTGGCGATAACACGTCTGTTGTCTACACGATTGCGAACCACACGAGCGAATGCTTGCAACCTTACACTAACTACAATTTGCCGCATTGCGATCACTCTTGTGTCTCTGTTGCTTGCCCACTGCAGAGATCTTCTCAAGACCCCCATCAGGTTGCGGCTGTTTGAACCAGACGTTCCTCAGCAAGGCAGTGATAAGGTCCTACACCACATTATTTTGACAGTCTCCAGAACAGTAGTTGCCACAGCAACCTCCCGCATCCCTGACTGATACTGTCTGCCGTTCGATGTTTCCACCAGGTTTCCGCGCTCGGCTTTCACTGCGTCGGCTACCCGCTCTCCTCTGGTAAAGTATGCCACCTAGATGCGTCGGCATCAATCTGGCATTGATCCACCGCGCGTGACCACTTCTACCACTGGCCGCCTCAACGGGGGCGCCGGGTTGGACCAGGACTTAGCATGCGTGTTCTGGCAAGTGTGCAGATAGGGTTTGGACGGGGGCATGGCGCCCACACACTGGGTCAATGTTCTCGGAAATGTCGCGCGCAAGCCGGCCCGCGCAAGGCAGCGCGTGATTGCCCCCTTCTCCACGCTTGGCGACTTGCGCAAGCCACCGCGTGAGGTACCCTGGGGGCGCTCGTTGAGGAGTGTGCCCAGGTGCCCGTCGACCCTGGAGGCTGTCTTATCCGATGAGGGCGGCGGCTGGAGATCCACGGCCAAGCCTCGATTGGTGTTCCGCTGGCTTCCAGACCCTGGATCTCTTGTCCAAGGGCTCCTCATCCAGAGCCCCGCACCGCATCTGCGTCCTCGCGCGCGTAGGACCCCTCTTTCCTTCGTCGCCCGCCTGCGGG
>CAUYUJ010007779.1:1158759-1195411 GCA_963575745.1 Prorocentrum cordatum
CTCCGCCTCCTCCTCTCCTCCCTCCTCGTCATCCTCCTCCTCTCCTCGCCCTCCTCCCCTCCTCCTACTCGCCTCTCCGCCTCCTCCGCCTCGCCCTCCTACTCCTCCTCCTCTCCTCCTCCTCCTCCTCCTCTCATCCTCCTCCTCCTCCTCCTCCTCCTCCTCCTCCTCCTCGCCCCCCTCCTCCTTCTCCTCCTCCCCTCCCCTCATCTTCCTCATCCTTATCCTCCTCCTCCTCCTGTCCTCCTCCTTCTCCTCGCCCTCCCGCCTCGCCTTCCTCCCTCCCCCTCCTCCCTCCTCCTCCTCCTCCTCCTCCTCCTCCTCCTCTCTCCTCCTCCCCTTCTCTGCCCCTCCTCCTCCTCCTCCTCTTCTTCCTCCTCCTCCTCGTCATCCTCCTCCTAATCATCATCTCCATCATCAAAATCAGCATCAGCAGCATCATCATCATCATCATCATCATCATCATCATCATCATCAGCAGCAGCAGCAGCGGCAGCAGCATCACCAGCATCACCATTAGCATCATCATCATCATCATCATCATCATCATCATCATCATCAGCAGCAGCATCATCATAATCGTCATCATCATTATCATCATCATCATCATCATCATCATCATCATCATCATCATCTCATCATCATCTCATCATCATCCATCAACATCACATCAACAGCATCATCATCATCAGCAGCAGCATCCTCAACTATCACAGCAGCAGCATCATCCTCAGCATCATCACGCCTCCCTCTCCTCCTCCTCCTCCTCCTCCTCCTCCTCCTCCTCCTCCTCCTCCTCCTCCTCCTCCTCCTCCTCCTCCTCCTCCTCCTCCTCCTCCTCCTCCTCCTCCTCCTCCCCCCCCCCTCGCCCCAAAATGGTGGAGCAGGGCCTCCCTCTGCCGCCCCAGGCCGGTGGCGGGCTCGCGCGGCCGGGTGCCGCCGCCTGGGCAGAGGTACGCGCGCCTCGGCTCAGAGGAACTGCTCTGACGGCAGCTGCTCGGGTGCGGCGCCGAGCCTCACAGGGCTGCGAGGGAGGGAGGGAGGGAGGAGGGAGGGAGGGAGGGAGGGAGGAGGAGGAGGAAGAAGAAGAGGAGGAGGAGGAAGAAGAGGAGGAGGAGGAGGACCTAGGCCTCCCAGCTGGGGTCGGAGTAGATGGGGTCAGAGGATCGCGCCGCATCGCCGATGCATTGGCGATGCGGCTCGATGCGCAGTTCTCTCCACGCCGACGCCGCCCACGCATCACCGACGCATCGCCGATGCATCATCAATGCATCGCCGATGCATCGCGGATGCGGCGCAATCCTCCGACCCCATCTACTCGGACCCCAGCTAGGAGGCCTCCAGAGGAGGAGGAGGAGGAGGAGGAGGAGGAGGAGGAGGAGGCGGAGGAGGCGGAGGGGGTGATGACTCCTGAGGCCTCCCCGGGATATCAGATCCACAGGCTCGAAGTGTGATGCGGCCGCAGGGTGGCGCGAGGTGGTTAAAAAAATGAAAAGGATACAGGTTTGAGGTTTTCGGGCGCTCTTCGTCGGTCCCCGGCGGTGTCCTCAAGGGGGTGGGGGGGAAGGGTTTGAACCCCCCCCTTGAATCAGGGAGGGGGGGAGCACGGGGGGTAGGGGGGGAGGGGGGAGAGGAGTCCCCGTGGTCCCCGACGTGTCGCGGGATGTTTTTCAAGCAAGCAGCCGTGAAGCATGTTCTCTCGCTCTCTCTCTCTCTCTCTCTCTCTCTCTCTTTCTTCGTTTGCTCTTCTTTGTGTTCTATATCTAACTCTGTCTCTCTCTCTCTCTCTCCCTCTCTCTCTCTCTCTGGTGTTCGCAGGGGATGACCTCCCACGTTGGGTGGTGATCGCAGCCGCGATGCGGTGCTGCTAATAGGGGCACTGTGATTCCTTGGCGCCACTGAGCTGCACACAGGCAGCTTCAGATCGCAGACATATTTGGGCGCCAAGGGAAATCAAAGAAAACAGATGAGGCAGTCGCAGGCTTTTCGTGGCGATCTCAAGTAGTCACCGTATGAATCCAGTGTCCTTCGCCATGCGGCAGTCTGAAACCACGTACTCGCGCGCGCAGACTGCCGTTGCGCTCAACTGCACGCTGCTGGTGAATGGTCGGGTGCGGCCGCGGTGCTAATTGTCGTGCATATTGCTGTGCGTGCGTTAGGTGATTATAGGCTGTTGCGTTTCTGGCTGGGTCCAGTTTCGCTCTCTCTTGGTCGCATGCAAATTGTGGTATTGTGAAGCATATCGCAGCGCTCGCAGGCCACTGTGTTGCTCACAGAGACTGCGCTGGCGCTCGCGGAATTACCGGGGTGCTCACGAGCTATGCTGTCGCGTTGGCAGACGCATTGCTGATTACAACGCCTGCATCATGGGTCGCATATTTGGCAGACTGCTGCTGGTAATGGAGCTCGCCGGCGTTGCGAGATGCTCGCAGGCATAGCATGGCACTCACATGCATATCAAATCAGGTGACAGACGGCCCGCCCTGGACGGGTTACGTTATGTGCCAGCGTACCCACCCACCCACACAACGCGCGAGATCTGTGTTCTGAGAACTTCAGAAGGGAAAGACAGAGAGAGAGAGAGAGAAAACAAACAAAAAAGAGTCGCTGCCACTCCCCAGGGACCTGTTTCTCATCCCGAGTCGCTCTTGACGGTCCGGTGGTATCTGGCACTGTTTTCCCCGAGCCTCCAGAGCTTCCTGAACGTCGCCAGATCCCCTAGGAAGAGGGAGGAGGGGGGGGGGAGGAAGGAGGAGGAGGGAGGCGGAGGGAGGCGGGGGGAGGAGGGAGGAGGAGAGAGCATGGGGGAAAGGAGGAGGAAGAGGAAGCGGTGAGAAAGAAAAAGGAGAAAGAGGAGGAAGGGAGGGAGGGAGGGAGGAAGGGAGCAGGAGCAGGGGAGGGGGCCTCGAGCAGCGGAGGGCGCGGAGGGCGAGCGCGAAGAGCGCCCCTGCGGCGCACCTCCGCAGGCGCGCAGCCCAAAGGAGGCTTGCAGCGCCTGGCGACGCGCAGCAACTGTCGGCCACCGGGAAGAGGATGAGGGGGAGGAAGGAGAGGAGGAGGAGGAGGAGGCGCAGGAGGAGAAGGAGCGGAAGAAGCGAGGAGGCGGAGGAGCGGATGAGGGGGAGGGGGAGGACAGGGGGAGAGGAGGAGAGAGGAGGAGGAGGAGGAGGAGTAGGAGAGGAGGAGGAAGAGGAGGACGAGGACGAGGACGAGGACGAGACGAGACGAGACGAGGACGAGGACGAGGACGAGGGACGAGGAGGAGGAGAGAAAGGGAGAGAGACGATTAGGAGAGAGGAGGAGGAGGAGGAAGAGGAGGAAGGAGGGGAGGAGGAGGAGGAGGATAGGAGGAGGAGGAGGAGGAGGAGCACGATTTAGGAGAGGAGGAGGAGGAGAGAGGGGGAGGAGAGGAGGAGGAGGGAGGAGAGGAAGGAGGGAGGAGGAGGAGAGGAGGAGAGGAGGGAGGCAGTCGGAGGAGAGGCGCAGAG
Organism: Prorocentrum cordatum; assembly: GCA_963575745.1. Taxonomy (NCBI): domain Eukaryota; class Dinophyceae; order Prorocentrales; family Prorocentraceae; genus Prorocentrum; species Prorocentrum cordatum. The sequence goes on from CAUYUJ010007779.1 coordinate 1,162,248, forward strand.
GAGCAGGAGGAGGAGGAGGAGAGGAGGAGGAGCAGGCGTTGGAGGGTGAGGAGGAGGAGGAGGAGGAAGGGAGGAGGAGGAGGAGGAGCAGCTGCTGGAGGTGAGAAGGAGGAGGAGGAGGAGAGAGGAGGAGGAGGAGAGAGGAGGGGAAGGAGGAGGAGGAGGAGGAGACGAGGGCAAAAGAGGAGGAGGAGAAAGGAGGAGGAGGGGACGACGACGACGAGGACGAGGACGAGGCAAGGGGGAGGAGAGGGAGGAGGAGGAGGAGAGGAGGAGGAGGAGGAGGAGGAGGAGGAGAGGAGAGGACGAGGAGGAGAGGACGAGGGCAGGAGGGGAGGAGGGGATGAGGAGGAGGAGGAGGAGGAGGAGGAGGAGGAGGAGGAGAGGAGGAGTAGGAGGATGGGGAGGAGGAGGAGGATGAGGAGGGAAAAAGGGGAGGAGGAGGAGGACAGGACGAGGACCGAGGACGAGACGAGGACGATGACAGGACGAGGAGGAGGAGGAGGAGAGGATGAGGAGGAGGACGAGACGAGGACGGAGGACGAGACGAAGACGAGGAGGAGAGGAGGAGGAGACGATTAGAGGAGGAGGAGGCGGAGGAGGAGGAGGACGATGAAGAGGAGGAGGAGGAGGACCAGGGGGGCACCGGCACAGACCATAGAGGTTGCAATACGTACGCCCTTCCGTCAGATAATCTTTTCCACGGGTCAAGACAGGAAAATCATTCTTGTTGTTGCCAGCACACGTCGGAATGGTGGCGGTCTGTTTGGCTTGCATGCTGACAACCCATGAGCTATCAAATGCGGACCAACCATCATGATCCCAGGGGGTGAGCAGAGAGAGAGAGAGATCTAGGCGTGGAGAGGGAGAGGAGGAGCAGGAAGAAGAAAAGGAGGAAGAGAACGAAGAGGAGGAGGACGAAGAGAAGGAAGAGGAGGAGGAGGAGGAGGAGGAGAATAAGGAGAAGGAGGAGGACGAGAAGGAGGAGAGGAGGAGGAGGGTGCGTCGGCGTGGATGCCAGAGGCACCGCCGCTGCGCCGTCGAAGCTGGCACGGCAGGGACAAGCCGAGCGGGTCGGGCGACTGGACAAGCACAAGCTTCCAGGCGAACTGCACGCTCTGGCGATTAGGGCGAGCGCGCGCAGAAAAAGGTCCTCGTCCTCCTCTTGCTCCTGCTCCTCCTCCGCATCCTCGTCCTCCTCTCTTCCTCTACTCCCAGATCCCCCTCCTCGTGCCTCCTCTTCCTCCTCCTCCTCCTCCTCCTCCTCCTCCTACTCCTACTCCTACTCCTACTCCTACTCCTACTCCTACTCCTACTCCTACTCCTCCTACTCCTCATCCTGCCGCTCTTTCCTTCTGTTGAGAGAGGGTCATGCAGGCTTGGGTCGCAAGTGTGTCTGAAACCAGATTATCTTATATCAGTTCAGATCATCGTAACTGATCGTATCGTTTCCTATCGTATGGTATCGTATCGTATCGTATCGTGTCTCATGCTACCTTGTAGTACCTCCTCCTCCTCCTCCTCCTCTTCCTCCTCCTCCTCCTCCTCCTCCTCCTCCTCCTTATCATCATCATCATCATCATCATCATCATCATCATCATCATCATCATCATCATCATCATCATCATCATCATCATCATCATCATCATCATCATCACCCTCTGCACTCAAGGAGGGGCCTCCAGCAGATGCCCTGCCCTGCCGCCCTGCTCTGGGCCTCGAGTGCGGCATCACCGAGGCGGTTTTTCCCGCGCTTTTCGGCGGATGTCCTTGGCTGCCTCCTGAGGATAGCGCTGCACCCACCTCCTCTCGTTTCTGGGAAACGCATTCTGAATGGCACAAAAATCGGGGGGCCGACTTAACCTTCCGACAGAGCGCCCCCCATCACCCCCCCACCGCCCCTCAACGCGCGTTCACATTCCCCCCTCCCCCCCCCCCTTACCTGCCCCTGGAACTTGAGTCTCACAACTGCCATCCCTCCCGATCACCTCCCGACGGCACGCGCCCATCCCCCCCCCACTCGATCCCAGGGGGGGGGGGGTCGGTTATTATGGCATCCGGAGGACAACTCGAGTACGCCGGAGCTCGGGTTTGCCGACGCTGCTTTGGCGGGCGCGTCGTGGGTGCTGCCGGTCCGGTTGTCGTGGGATGTTTGCAGCGGGAGCTCGCTTTTAGTTTCAGGTTCAGTCTCGTTATTTTCATGATGACCACGTCAGGCCAACCCGAGTCCCCCGAACGCGAGTCTTACGTCCCCCCGATCGATGTGAAGAGATCACGACAGCAGGTTTTCGCCCATTTTCGGCCTTTGGAGCACTGGGCCTAGAGGCAGTCAAAAAACAACTCGGGGATAAACGGTCCTGAGGAAGGAATCCAGACCTCTGGGGGGTCCCGTTGCGAATAGAACACGACGTCGGATGTCTGGGGAGGAGGAATGTTCTTGGTCGAGGCTGTTCTGTGTCATTCATTGATAATGCTCACGGGTATAGTCTTGGCTAGGCGCCATGATGGAAGCATTGCAGTCGCGGGCCGATTCTCCTCGGACGCGAACGACTTGCGAATGAAAGTCGGATTCGCCCACAAGACTCGCTTTGGGCGGGTGCAGAAAAGGGGCCCGCAGAACATATAGGGGTTCGCGGCGAAAGGCCGGCCCTAAGGATGAGGTCGAGAGCTCCTGAGGGGGGCCTTGTCGTGATGGAGAACATTCAGAACACTTGCGCCAGAGGTTCGGAGCTGCCGATGCCGATGAATCATCTCCCTCGTGTGTCGATGTGCACCCGACAGGCTTGAAGAAGATCGTGGACCACGAGTTCGGTGCTGGCGCCAGCGATCGCATTGATAGGGTGGTGCAGATGTACGAGGCGGTCGTTTCCAGATGTTCGCTGGTCTTGGCACAGCTTTCAGTGGCTTCTCTCTTGCCGCAGCGTCGCGAGAGGGGGGGGGGGGGGGGGCGAAATCAGCGGCTCTGGCAAGGATTACATTGGGATTTGTCTCCCGCGGCAACACGTTCCGCTTTCTGGCCCTCCCGAATACGCATGGAGCCATGGAGAAGGTTTGAGGGCACGTAAGAGGAGGCGAGGGAGGGGATAAGCAGACAAGCTAGGTGCGCTCGCGTCATATCTGACATCCTACCCCTCCCTCCCATCCCTTACCATGGCGCTGATTTTCTCTATCCGCGGACGCGTGTCGTAGCGGACCTGTGGCTCCGCGCACGCGTGCGTAGTGGATGGTGATGCACGTGCGTGCGTGCGTGCGTGTGTGCGTGGTTGTCGTGGTGGTGGTGGTGGTAGTGGTGGTGGTGGTGGTGGTGGTGGTGATGGTGGTGGTGGTGGTGCTGGTGGTGGTGGTGGTGGTGGTACTGGTGCTGGTGCTGGCTGTGGTTGTGGTTGTGGTGGTGGTGGTGGTGGTGGTGGTGGTGGTGGTGGTGGTGGTGGTGGTGGTGGTGGTGGTGGTGGTGGTGGTGGTGGCGGTGCGGCGCGGTGGTGGCGGGCGGATGGGCGCGCGAGAAAAAGGCCCGCGCTGGGGCGAGAACGCCATCCTGAACGACGGAGGCCAAACACCGATCCGAAAATGAGGCCCACGCTGCAGCGGGAGCACGATTCGGAACGATTCGGGAGCAGAAATGAGGCCGGCGCCTCAACGAGAGCAGCATTTGGGGAAAAAATGACGCCGGCGCCTCAGCGAGAGTCGTTTCCCGGGATTTCCCGGGCATCCTGTGTGAAAAAAACAGTACGCGGAGGGTGCGCGGCCATCACCCGGACGCCATCAGGGGAAGAGGGATGAGGAGGAGGGCTCGTGTTTCGGCATGTTGTTCGAGAGGGAGGCGGAGCAGGAGGAGGGGGAAGGGGAGAGGGAGAGGGAGAGGCAGTGGGAGAAGGGAAGAGGAGGATGAGGAGGAGGAGGAGGAAAAAGGCCATATGCGGGATCCATCCCCCGCACTCGGGAACTCAGGGCAGCGCCCGCGCGGCCTGCTGCCGCGCGGTGGCGGAGCGGAGGCCGGGGGCGCCAGGAACCTGCGACGAGAAGGGCTGCGAGACCACACCCAGCCGCTGGAGGCCGACGGCAGCACGCGCCGCAGCGCGGAGACTCTGGGCTACGCTGCGCGGGCAGGCGGCCACACCACTCACAAGGGCGTCAACGTGGTGACGAAACGCGCAATCCAGAACGACGTCAAAACGTACACACGGTTCACCCTTGATTATTCGAAAGGTCTTTGGTTTTTGAGGGGCCAAGATCTTTTCATTTCTAATTGTTCTATCCTGGGTCTCTTCCTGGCCACTAGGGAGCCAGGAGCAATTAGAAACAAGCACAATCAGAAATGAGCACGGTTAGAAATGAACGACGCGTACTACAGCAACTGCAACAATTACAAACGAACAGCTCGCGGGGGTGACCAAGCACATCGTCGCGGAGGTGCCGGCGAACTACGACTGCGCCGCCTGCGACGATGACGACCTGCGACGCCTACAACGGCCACGGCGAGCACAGCGGCTACGACGACTACACCGCAGACGGTTTTTGTTCACCCTGCCGCCCAACGTGCCAGAAGTTCGCGGGCAAACAGCGGTTTTTCGAGGTCCACCAGCAGAGCTACGAGGGCCACCAACAGAGCTTCGACTGCAAGAAGCACGGCTGCGAGGACCGCAGGCAGAGCCACCAAGACCGCCAACAGAGCTCCGAAAGCCACCAGCTGAGCTAGGGGGGCACCTGGCAGAGCTTCGACTGCACCTCGAGGGCCACCAGCAGAGCTTCGACGGCAAAAAGCAGAGCTTCGAGCAGCACCAACTGAGCCTCGAGGGTCACCAGCAGAGCTTCGACGGCAGTATGTAGAGCCTCAAGACCCACCGGCTGAACGTTGAGGGTCGCCCGCTGAGCTACGACGGCTACGAACAGAGCTACGAGGGCCACGGGCTGAACTACCAGAACCACGCGCTGAGTTACGAGGTCTACAAGTAGGTCTATGAGGACACCAGCCAAGCTACGAGGGCCACAACCAGAGCTGCGCGGGCCACAGGCAGAGCAACGACAGCAACAAGCTGAGCTACGAGGGCGGCGAGCAGAGCTTCGAGGGCCACCAGCTGAGCTACGAGAGTTACCAGCGGAGCCTCGAGGGCCACAGGCAGAGCTACAAGTGCAAACAGTTGAGCCAAGCAGGCCACGAGCTGAGCTACGGGGACCGCAAGCAGAGCTACTGGAGCCACAGCAGAGCGTCCAGGGCGACCTACCTCCTAAGCGCCCAGAGCTTCCAGCAGCGCTACGAGGGCCACCGGCTGCACTGCGAGGGCCACCTGCTGAGCTACGAGGGCCACCAGCAGAGCCACGAGTGCCACTTGGCTGAGCTACCAGGACCACGCGCTGAGCTATCAGGGCGACACGCAGGGCTGCGAGGACCACCAGCCGAGCTACGAGGGCAACAAGCTGAGCTACGCTTGCCACCAGCAGAGCCACGAGAGCCGCCTGCAGAGCTACCAGTGCGACGAGCTGAATTGCAAAGGAAACAAACACAGTTCCGAGAACAACCAGCAGAGCTACGAGGGCCCCCTGCTGAGCCACGAGGGTAACAGGCTGAGCTACGAGGGCCGCGAACAGAGCTTCGAGGGCCCCGAGCTGAACTACGAAAACCACTGGCAGAGTTACGAGGACCACCAACCGAGCGACGAGGGCAACCACCTGAAATACGAGAGCCACAAGCGGAACTGGAACTAGCCAGGCAACCAGAATTAGCTGGTGCACCTGAACAGGCAGGACTACGACAAGGGGCGCCTGCCCGAAAGATCGGGCTCGAGGTACAATGGCCACAACAGCCTCGAGGGTACCCCGGGCGCGCGGGATACCACTACCGAGCGGTGGGCAAAATGATTGGGATCGGTGGGTATCAGTGTCGAGAGCGCCATACCGACGTCGAGCTTGTCGACACACCCGAAGAAGCGCTTCGCCATTATGTACCAACAGACGGTTCGAATCTACCAGCAGCACGACGTGAAGCAAAATGACTACGTGTCCGAGCGCTTATACGACCTCGCAGCCTCCGAAGGCCAGCCAGGGATTGCCAAAGTTTCCTCCATGTGTGCCATGATGACATTTCGTTTGATGCAGTGTATTTGCGATCGGATGGCGCAGTAGTCACGGCGAGACCATCTTACGTGAAGCCGCAAACTACGGATAACCACAGGCTTCGACGCCATGTGCTAATAGCGCGACTGATGTTGTACTACCAGCGCGCTGTTACCTTCGTACTTCGACCTCAGCGCCACCGACAAGTTATATCCCGAGCAGAGCGCTACCGACAATATCCGCCGTCAGCATTAGCTTCACGATGATCTGAGCGGCCTCCCCTCTCTCGTCCTGTTCGACCTCCCTCGGGCTGGGCAGGAAGGATCGGCGGCCTCATCCCCCTCCTTCGCCCTCCGGAAATAAAAAGCGGGTCCCCCGGTGGTCCGGGGAGACCTCCGCGCCTCCTGCCGTGGCGCCCCGCGCGCGCGCGAGGGGGGTGGCGCGGCTGTGGGAACGATGGGAAGCGGTGCGAGAGAGAGGAGAAGGAGAGGAAGAGGATGCCGACGAGGGAGGGGGAGGACGGAGAGCAGAAGAAGGAGGAGGAGAAGCGACGGGGGTGTTGTGCTGTTTCGTCTTGGGCGGTTTCAGTGGGTTCTTGGGTTTCCGACGGGTTCGTGGAGGCCGGGAGGGCGAAGAGCAGGAGGAGGAGGAGGAAGAGGAGGAGGAGGAGGAGGAGGAGAGGGGACAGCGGGAGCTAAAGGAGGAACAGATGCAACAGCCAGAGGAGGAGGAGCAGCAGCGGGACCAAGAGGACGTCCGAGGACTACAGATGGGCACCGGCTGCAGCACCGGCCGCTGTCCACGGCAACTGGGGATGAGAGGTCGTCAGGCGTTGCGTAATGGAGGTGGGGCGATACATGGCGGGGGAAATAAAGGCACACCCTTTGCGCACATTGGGGTCCACAAGGAGGCCCTCTGGGGCGCTGAAGGGTCCACGGCCCCATCCCCCTCCATGTTATCGCCTCCCCATGAGAGCAACGCCCAAGGTCAGCTCGGGGGAACGCGCCGATGTCGGCCAGTTTAGGAGGCCCCAGAAGGGCCTAAAAAACCCTCGCCGCCCAGAGCACCGCCCACGTCGAGCGTTCGTTCCCGTGCGCGCGCGCGCGCCCGTGCTTGGCGAGCTTGCCCGCTGCGTGGGCAGTTTCAGGAAGGGCTTCGCCTTCGAGGATCGAAGGAGTCGACGTCTCTCCCTCGGCGGAAGGCCCACGGGAGGCGGCAGAAGTGTGAAGCAGGGGCGGCCCCGCCCGCGGAAGCCGGCGGAGGTCGAAATCTGCTTGCCAAGAAATGACAACAGTTTTTGGTCCAGGGCTTCCGGAGCGGCCCATGTCGACGGTTGGGCAGAGGCCGTATCTGCTCAGATGGTCGCGCACGCCGCCAAGGCAGTGGGCCACCTCATTTGGCCCGGGCCTGCTTGCTGCCTGTCTGCCATGACGCGCGCAAGATGGTAATTGTCTCTGGAGCTCGGCCAAACAGAACTCTGCAAGCTTGTTTGAACCGAGCTGGGGAGAATGAGTAGAAGGCTGGAGGGTGGAAGACCGATGATGAGGAGAAGGGTCATCTAGATTGTTGGTCAGTGCTGGACATGTTCGGCCTCTGTTTGGGACCTCTGGAGGCCTCCAGAGACTCCCAGAGACATAAGGAGACGTCCAGAAACCTCCAGAGGATAGGAGGACCCCTCTGCTTCAGTCACCTCTGCGCGCTCTACGGACTGGTAGCTGGGGTGGCTCTCTCTCTCTCTTTCTCTCTCTCTCTTTTTTTTTTTTCTCTCTCTCTCTCTCTCTCTCTCTCTCTCTCTCTCTCTCTCTCTATATATATATATATATCCCTCCCCCTCTTTCAATCTCTCTCTCTCTCTCTCTCTCCTACTCCCTGTGGCGCTCGCACTAAGAATTTCGTACAACTGTCTCCAGGTAATGAGCTCGGCGCTCCAGGCGTCCACCCGTCGCCGCGTCGTCGCCGCCTCGTGCGTTGGCCAGGCGTGCCCGGGTGGTCGGCCAGTGGCCGCCGCCCCGCCGCCACCCCGTCGCCGCCTCGTGCGCTGGCCCAGTGGGCAGGGCTTTCGCTCGGTCGGCCGCCCGTCGCCGCCACGTGCGCTGGGCTGTTGCCGCACCGATTCTCCCGGCAAGGGAAGCGTGGGCTCTGCCACCCTCCCCCCCCAGACTTCTCCCCCCTCCCACTTCGGGGCACTGCAATCTCCAGCCCACCCGCAAAGGAAGGATGGGAAACTTTCCAAGGCTACCCTTGCATCCTTGCCCCTGGGGCCCAGCCTCAGCGAGTTTCGCAGGCCAACCTCGTCCGAAAAACGTTACGATGGCCCTCCAAGGCCCTTACATCCTTGTCGCGCGTCCTTAATATACGGCTTGACTGTACATATGGTTATGATTCATCGTTCGCTTCCATGTGAAGCCCTGCCATACGAGGAGGATCGTTATCGACCCCCCCGCCACCCCTGTCAAATAATACAATCCGCGCGCATCTGGTTATCTCACAAAATCATTGATCAATAATCCATTGAGACAATCAACACGCGTGCGCACATGTTGGGATCAGACCAAACACCTGAGTGATGCGAGTACATTAACATTAACAAGCATTGAGATATTATGTTCAAGTGCGCGCGCGCACTTCCCCATCACTCACACCAGAGCCACCACATCACCGCCGCGATCGCCATCGTCAATCGCCGCCATTGCCTCCATCATCGGCACAACAACCTTCACAACCAACAAATGGACGTCATCATCGTCATCGAGTCATCGTCGTCGTCGTTACCAGCATCGGCGCCGTCATTGGTCATGCCGTCGTCATCGCCATCAGGGCCACCACCATCGCTGCTGTCATCATCGTTGCCCCCGTTGCCGACGTCATGATATCGCTGTCGCCCGAGTCACCGACCAGCACTGAAGTGGCCGCGCGCCAGCGCGCTGGGAAGTTCCCATTGGTGAGCGCCATCGCGGCCGCATCAGCTGTGCCAAACCAGTTAGTCGCTTGCGCGCGAGCTTGCGCTCGCCAGGCCAGCGCGGCCGTTGAGATGCGCTAGCAAGCGTCGACGGTAATCGCAATCGTGGCCGCATGGGTGTTGCCAAACAAGTTGCGGGTGGGAGAGCGGGATGGTTGCGCGAACAGGGGAGTTGACGACGTCCAGGTCGTCACAATCATTGGTACCACATTGATTGGACCCCGTAGATTCATAGGTTGCCCAAGAAGATCGCACCACAAAGATTAAGCCCCATGTACTGCACCACATGGTTTGCGCCACGTCGATTGCATCGTATAGACTGCACCGAAGAAGTTGCCAACCACAGGCTGCACCAGATACGCATTACACTTCGCTGGCGACACAGCCATACTGCAATTGCCCACTGGTTTGGGGCCCACGTTGGCAAACATGCATGTGTATGTAGACCTGTACGTGCCCAAGTAAGTATGTGCGTCTATATATATATATATATATATGCACACATACACATGCTATTCTTGGTTCGTAGATATGAAAGAGCGTGTTCTACCGCTGCTGGCGGAAAACCGGGGGGGGTCACTACCGGTTCGAACCCCTCCCCCCTCCCCCCCCCTCCGGAAAACCGGGGGGGGTCACTACCGGTTCGAACCCCTCCCCCTCCCCCCAGTTCATTATGAAAAGGGGGGGGTCACTACCGGTTCGAACCCCCCCCCCCCCCCCCTCGAAAACTGGGGGGGGTCACTACCGGTTCGAACCCCCCCCCCCTCGGAAACCGAGTGGGGGTGCGGACAGTGGTGGGGACGGTGTTGGTGGGGACAGTGGTGAGGGGACAGCGGGACACTGGTGGGGACAGTGGGACAGTGGGACAGTGGTGGGGACGGTAGTGGTGGGGACAGTGGCGGGGAATGGTGGGAACAGGGGGGACACTGGACAGTGGTGGGGACGGTGGTGGTGGGGACAGTGGTGTGGGGACAGTGGGAATGAGGTGGAAACAGTGGGACAGTGGAGGGTACAATGGTGGTGGGGACAGTGGTGAAGGCGGTGGCGAGGACGGCGGTGGGACAATGGGACAGAGGTACAGTGGGGACAGTGGTGGGGACAGTGGGGACAGTGGTGGGAACAGTGGGACAGCTCAGTGGGACAGCGGAGGAGTCAGTGGGACAGTGGGGACAGTGGGGATAGTCGGGCAGTGGTTGGGGCCGTGGAGACAGTGGGGAGAGTGGAACCGTGGTGGGAACAGTTCTGGGGACAGTGGGGACAGTGCGACAGTGGTGGGGGCACTGGTGGGGACAGTAGGGGCGGTGGTGGAACCAGTGGGGACAGTGGTGGTGAGGACAGTGGTGCTGGGAACACAGTGGGGGATGTGATGCGACGGACGGTGGTAGGGACCGGGAGTCGTTTGCTGGCGGTGCGTGGGGGGGGGGGTCGAACCGGTAGTGACCCCCTCCGGTTTTCGAGGGGGGGGGGGGGGTTCGAACCGGTAGTGAGCCCCCCCGGTTTTCCCAGGACGGAGGGGGGGGGGGGGAGGGGTTCGAACCGGTAGTGACCCCTCCCGGTTTTCCGGATCCGGAGGGGGGGGGGGGGAGGGGTCGAACGGTAGTGACCACCCCCGGTTTTCGGGGGGAGGGGGGGTGGGGGGGGGGGGAGGGGTTAGGGGGAGGGGGGGGGGTTTTGCCGGGAGAGGGGGGGGGGAGGAGGGGTTCCAGCAGGGGGGGGGGGGGGGGGGGGGGGGGGATTTTCGGAGGGGGGGGGGGGGGCGACCCCTGGGCTCCGGAGGAAAAGGTTGGCAATTTTCCACAGTAAAGCGGCGGTGGATCACGCTCTCTCGTAGATATGGATGTGCCGGGTATGCCCTAGATGCTTACACAATTTATATATATATATATACTTCTTACATACGTATACATGTACACCCATTTTCAGGTGTGAGTACTCGCTGGCTCGTCTCCGTGCCGCGTTGTTCCTCCCGTTGTTTGTCGAGCAGCTTTTCACGCCATTGCGCAGTTTCGCTTCCGCTCGAATCGGCCACGGTGCTGGGTGAATCCGTTTGCGCATGCCACTGGGTGCAGCTCAAAGGCGTCCTTCCGTCACCTCTAGTTCTTCCCTTCTTCGTTCCTCCTCCCATTTCTTCCGCAGCCCTTCCTCCCTCCCTCCTCTCTCTCTGTACTGGCCCTGCCCAGGGAGGAGGAGGAGGAGGAGGAGGAGGAGGAAGAGGAGGAGGTGAACGGAGGAGGAGGACGAGGAGAAGGAGGAGGAGGAGGAAGAGAGGAAGGAGTAGGAGGAACTACAGAGAGGAGGAGGAGGAGGAGGAGGAGGAGGAGGAGGAGAGGAGGAGGAGGAGGAAGACAAGAGGAGGAGGAGGAGGAGGAGGAGGAGGAGGAGGAGGACGAGAAGGAAGAGGAGGAGAAAGGGGGACGAGGGAGAGGAGGAGAAGGAGGAGGAGGAGGAGGAGGAGAAGGAGGGGAGGGAGGAGGAGCGAGAGGAGGAGGAGCAGGAGGAGGAGGACGACGAGGAGGAGGAGGACGAGGAGGAGGAGGACGAGGAGGAGGAGGAGAAGTTGGAGGAGGAGAAGGTGGAGGAGGAGAAGTTGGAGGAGGAGGAGGAGGAGGAGGAGGCGGGAGGAGGAGGTCGGAGGGGGAGAGGAGTTCTGGGCCTCCTCCGCCCAGCGAGTGGGCCGCAACGCGATCTTCGAGGACGAGGGGCCCGGTGGCAGACGGTGAGCGCCCCCCGGCCAGCCCCTAAGCCGGAAGGGCCGCCGCCGTCGTTGTTGCCGCTCATGGAGGTTGGGGGCCGAGGTCTCCTCAGGGCTCACGTATCGCGTGTCAGCACCGAGGGCGCCAAGGTAATTACACACGCCCGTATCATCCTTCTCCTCCTCCTCCCCCTCCTCATCATCATCATCCTCCCCATCATCCTCCTCGTCCTCCTCTCCTCCTCCTCCCTCCTCCTCCTCCTCCTCCTCCTCCTCCTCCTCCGCTCCTCCTCCGCCTTCCTCCTCTTCCTTCTCTCCTCTCTCCTCCTCCTCCTCTTCTTCCTCCTCCTCCTCCTCCTCCTCCTCCTCCTCCTCCTCCTCCTCCTCCTCCTCGTGCTTTTTCCCATCCTCTCTCCCTCCCTCCTCCCTCCTCCCTCTCCTCCCTCACGAGGGCGCCGAGGTACACCCGCGCCTGGGGCGCGTTGGGGCCTCGCGCAGGGCGCGGGGTGCAAGCGGCGCAGAGGCGATGCGGACCCAGGCGTGCTAGCCTCGCGCACGTAATCCCGACGGGAGGCTTTTTTGCAGGTTTCGGACTCCGGGGGCCTTCGCCGGGCCCCATATGAGCGACGTAAGAAAACGAACGCGCTAGTGTCGTGAACGAAAGGTGCCCTCGCTGGGCCCCTGACGAGCGACGTAAGAAAACGGGGACGATTGCGCCGACATTCGTGCGCAAGCTGCCCGCGCAAGGTCGCGCGTAAGTGCCCTCGTCTCCAATGCAGCATGCCGCGCTGGCAGCCCGCGTAAGCCACCTCGTAAGGTCGCTACGTCATGTCGCGTAAGACCCAGTTCTTTCGTCGCTCATCCGCAGGACGGTCAACAGTCGGGGCTCGCGTAACGGGGATCAGCCAATCCCCTCCGAGATCTTCTTGCTGACTCGGGTGTGGGAGCCACCTGGAGCCGACCTGCTCCCCCGCCCTCCGCCGACCCGGGTTTGGGGACTACTTCGTGGCCGACCTGGGTTCGCGGCGTGGCCCTGGCCGTTTCGGGTGGGCGCTGGCCCGGGCCAGTGCGTCCCTGCTCCGCAGGCGTTTGCGGCAGGCCCCTCGCCGCGAGAGCATTCGTCAGGCTCATGGCCGCCGTCGGCCTCCATGGGGCCTCCGCCCGGCCACGAGCCGGGACGAAGGCCTGGCCCTGCTGGCGGGGGCTACGACGAGGACAAGTCCGTTCCAGAGCGTTCCGGAACGCTCTCGGAGCGTTCTGGACCGCTCTGAATGCCGCGGCGCCCGAGACATCCTCCAGAGCCGCCGGATCTCAGAGGCTCTCGATGCATCCTCGCCCGATGCTTCATCCTCGTCCTCGCTTCGCCTTCAAGGGCTACTCTGGGTTTATTCATAGGCGTGGGGGGGTACCCCCCGACGGGGTTCAACCCCGCTTCGTCGTCGCGCCGCAACGGGGGTCGGAGCGCCTTCGGCGCGCGGTGGCTGCCCGCGACGGGTGTCGATGTGGGGCTGTCGGCGGGGGTGACGGCCCCCCCGACGCTTATTGAGAAACTCGGGGTAGAGACCTCCGGGGGGGTCCGCGTGTCGCGTCGACGCGGCGGCGACCCCATGCAGCGCGGGCGTTCATGGCTGAGCGCCTCGTGCGACGGCGAGCGGCCCGGCCAGCCTCGCCAGGAGGGCCCGGGCCACCCCCATCGCCGCTGCCGCCGTCGAGCTACGTCCAGAGGGAGAAAAACAAGAAAAAAACAAAAAAAAAAAAAAAAAAAAAAAAAAAAAAAAAAAAAAAAAAAAAAAAAAACGCCGATTCCCCAGAAAATCTGAAACATATGGGAGGCGAGGGGGAAGACGAAAGTTTAGAAAAGATAGGAAAGGAGGAGAATCCTGAGGTTTGTGTACATGTACTTGTGTGTCCTTGGGGGTGATCATTACGGGCGTTTTCGGTATGTTCCCAGACATGCCCGCGTCGCCAAAAAGGACGAAAGGTTTGGGGCCGTTTTTGGCCGCCGTATCTCCGCCCCAGGACCCACGACCGTTAAAGAATGGCTCGGGATGATCGGGATGAAAATCGGGTTCCTGGGCAGGGAGTGAGATTTCTGCGGGTCGACGTTGTGAAGAAGTCACGACGTCTACCCGGAGGGGGGATCCACGTTGTGAGGAACGGGCCGAGGTTTCCAGACGTTTGCCCAGATATCCGACGATATTGTTTGGACAATCTTGGCGTGTTTCCCTCGATGTCCGTTTCTTGGGGCCGTAGTTGGGCCCTGGGAGCATCAAACATGGATCTGTGACGAAAAATGTGCCCTGAGGAAGGGGTCGGGAACTCTCGGGCCGCGAAATGAAAAAAACTGATCTTCGGATGTCTGGGTAATTCCGGTAGGTTCCTGTAGTGTCGCGTCGACGCGACAGCGACCCTAGCGCGGACGTTCAAATTTGACCACCTTCAGCGGCCAAGAATCGGACAATATGGAAAGATGGAACGATGCGATCGAAAAGCCGCCGATCGACGACGCACGCGGTGTCAGAAACCAGAGCCAGGGTCGACAATCGCCAGAGGGCCTCCTGGAGCTCCTGTGGGCGCCCCGATGGCCGCGGCCTGGGTCCGCGAAGGTTCTGGCTGGAGCGCACATCGCGCTTGGGGGCGGGGGGCGGGAGCGTTTGGTCGCGCGGGAGCGGGGCAGGGATGCTGGCGAGTTGGCGAGACCGCGCGAGCGGCGCAAACAAAGGGGCGCAGAAGTCGACGGCAGCGTCGTCGACGTCGTCGTCTTCGTTTCGGAGGTCGCCGCGCGCTTCTGGGGGTTCTCGAGAGATCCTGGGTCACTCGCGCCGAGTCTGTGGGATCGTGAGATCAGGCTCGCACCGAAGCAAGACAACTCCTCTGCGCACTCCTCCGCTGGCACCTCATCCCGGCCCTGATGAACGCTGGGTTCTAATTCCCAGGCAAGGAACACTAAGGCGCACCTAAATGCATGGCGGGGCGGGCCTAGAAAGACTGGTGCTATGGGCTGGGGCCCGCTCATGGCTCGATCATGTGTGAAAGTGCTGGTTTCAGGCCGTCCCCCGCCTGAGGGGAGCCCTACCGGCAGGTCCTGCGGCGAGCCTCCGGGGCGCTGGCCCTGCGCCGGCGGCTCGGACGGAACGCAGAGAGAGGGAGGAAAGGAGGGACGAGCAAACGAAGACGAACGCGCAGGCGGGAGGCTAGGGCCAGCGGGACGAGGCAAGCAGGCAGGCGGGCAGGGGCGGAGACGGGGCAGCAAGCAGGGAGGGGAGGAGGAAGAGGACGAGAGAAGGAGGAGGAGGGGCAGCAAAAGGGCCGGGCCAGGGGCCAGGAAGGAAGGGCCGCCCGCGACGAAAGTACGGACCCTACGGCGGCGACAAGAAGCAGTCGTGATGGGCGTCAGGAACCGTTGTGGGCGTGAGGAAGGGCGTCGGCATCGTTGTGGGCATCGGGAAGGGCGTCGGGGTCGTTGTGGGCGTCGGAAAGAACGTCGTGGTCGTCGGGATCGTTGTGGGCGTCAGGAAGGGCGTCGGGAAGGGCGTCAGGAAGGGCGTGGGGTGCCGGCCGAAACCAGCACGCTGCGGCTTGGTGGGGAGGGAACCTTTTGCGGTATCACCCACCGCCCCGCCGGGGAAGGGACGGCCAGCAGTGTGGGGGGCGCCAGCACGCCACCCACGGAGGGGCGCGGGGGGGGCGCCCGCGCTGCCCAGCCAGGGTGGGGGGGGAGGGCGGGGGGCGCTAGGCTGCACCAGCGTGGCGGCTCACACGGCGTCAGCCGTGGACGCAGCTGCGACAGAGGTCAAGCGGGCCGCAGCAACCCCCGCCCCTCCAGACTGGATCTGAAGTCGCCGCAACACCGCCCGCGCGCTCTCCCTGTGCAGGGAGATGGGGAGTCGCTGGGCGTGTCCGTCTGCTACAAGTCGCCCCTGCCATTCCAAGAGGGTCGCGGATTCAGGTTCTGGGGGCGTTTGGTTCCCTTCCTGGGCCTCTGGGGGCCTCGGGGGCTCCTCATCCTCCTCCTCCTCCTCCACCTCCTCCTTCTCCTCCTCCCAAGAGCCAACAGTCAGGTTGATCCGTAGCGTTGGAGTCCCGAGAATGATGCTTCTGGCATGCCTCAGGGTCTTCAAACGGTTGTTTTCCAACGAGGCAGTTCCGTCATTGGAAATGAATCTTCGTAAAGGGCTTAAAAAGTGGGGGTTTATTCCAACATCGTTGATGACTCTCGGGCTTACACTGGTCATCCTCCTCCGCCCCCTGATCCTTCTCCTCCTCCTCCTCCTCCTCATCATCATCATCATCATCCTCATCCTCATCCTCCTCCTCCTGAACCTCCTCCTCCTTCTCCTCCTCCTCATCCTCCTCCTCGTTTTTCCTCCTCCTCCTCCTCCTCCTCCTCCTCCTCCTCCTCCTCCTCTTGGTTTTCGGGGGGTAACTTCGCTGCCACGGCAGGACGCTTAACCCAAGAGGGGTACACAGATCGATTCCGAAATGGACTAGCGGGGGGGGCGGGCAGGAAGAGGAGGACGAGGAGGAGGAAGAGGAGGAGGAGGAGAAGGAGGAGGAGGAAGAGGAGGAGGAGGAGGAGGAGGAGGGGGAGGAGGAGGAGGAGGAGGAGGAGGAGGAGGAGGAGGAGGGAGGAGGGGAGGAGGAGGAGGAGGAGGAGGAGGAGGAGGAGGAGGAGGAGGAGGAGGAGGAGGAGGAGGGAGGACGGAGGACGGAGGACGGAGGAGGAGGACGACGACGACGACGACGGCGACGACGCGGACGATGACGAGGATGAGAAGGAGGAAGGGTCCCTGAAGCCAAGCTGTGCACGCGCACGCGTGCGTAGCGCCCCGTGCGCGCAGACGCGACCGTCCGCAGACGCGCGCGCAGCGAGTCGCAGGCGCGAGCCAGCGCCTCGCTGCATCCGCCGGCAGGTACGCCCCTGGTTACATCTCCGGGCTGGAGCCGGCACTGCCGTTCCACGACACTGGGGCGCATCCTTGGTGCGCGCACCTGGAGAGGCGGCGACAGAGAGGAGCATGGAGGAAGCAGGGGGGGGCAGCACGTTGACGCGTTCTGGCTTCCGGGGGGGGGCTGCCAGAGGGATCCTTGTCGCCACGGACGGCCCCGAAATTCTCGCCGGAACGCACTCCAGGACACGTGTGGGGGTCGTCTTGAAACGGGGAAGGAGGTCGGGCCCAGGCCTCTGTGCGTCGCGAAAGGTTGACGACGGCCAGTTGTTCCAGAGCCTGGAGCCCTGGCAGGCCCCGTTTCAGGCCAGGGGGACGTCACGAGACGACCCGAGTGACTCTCCGCCCGGAGTGACCTTTGGTGCTGGCTCACGCGGGGCTCCCCGGCATTGGCGCGCGGATCGGGCCCCGGCCCCGCGGCCCCCTAAGGAGCGCGCACCACAGGTCACTCGTATCGGCCACGCGCAGAAGGGGGGTATGGGGGAGGGGGGTATGCTTCTTAGAAGCGCCCCTGCTTCTCAAAAGGCGCGGGCCTTGTCTAGAGATGCAGGGCCCGCGCTCTTCCGAGCAGACGCCTCCTCCTAAGAAGCCTCCCCCCGTCCCCCATAACCCTCCTCCGCGCGCCGCCGATCTTGCCTGGGGTCACTCCTGCGGATAGCCTAGCCGACGAAAGCCCCCGATCCAGGAGGGGTCGAGCGGTCCCGGGGGGGGGAGGGGCGCGCGCGGTGAAGACGAGTAAGCACGGCACCGGGGGCCTGAGGATCTCAAAGGGGGAGTCAGGAGGGCGGGAGTAGGAGGAGCAGGGGGCTGGGCAGGCGCGGGGGGGGGAAGCGCAGCGGGGACGAGGGGAGGGGGATCGAGCAGGAAGGGGTGGGGGCGAGAAGGATGAGCAGGGAGGAGGAGCAGGGAGGGGGACAAGGAGAAAGAAGAGGAGACGGAACGGAGAAGGAGGAGGAGAAGGAGGAGGAGGAGGAGGAGGAGGCCAAGGAGGAGGAAGGGGAGGACCAAGAGGGGGAGGAGGAGGAGAAGGAGGAGGAGGAGGAGGAGGAGGAGGATGGTGATGGTGATGGTGATGGTGATGGTGATGGTGATGGTGATGGTGATGGTGATGGTGATGGTGATGGTGATGGTGATAGGATGATGATGTGATGATGATGATGATGATGGATGATGATGATGATGATGATGATGATGATGATGATGATGATGATGATGATGATGATGATGATGATGATGATGGTGATGATGATGATGATGATGATGATGATGATGATGGTGGTGATGATGATGATGGTGATGGTGATGGTGGTGATGATGGTGATGGTGGTGATGGTGGTGATGGTGGTGATGGTGGTGATGGTGATGGTGATGGTGATGGTGATGGTGATGGTGATGGTGATGGTGATGGTGATGGTGATGATGGTGATGGTGATGGTGATGATGATGGTGAGGGTGATGGTGATGGTGATGGTGGTGATGGTGGTGACGGTGGTGACGGTGGTGATGGTGGTGATTGTGGTGATGGTGATGGTGATGGTGATGATGATGATGACGATGATGATGAGGAGGAGGAGGAGAAAACAGTGGAGAAGTGAGGATGAGCAGGACGAGGATGAGGAGGAGGAGGAGGAAGAAGAAGAAGAAAAATAAAGTACACCCGACCCAAAGTAGCTTCTACGAATTACTTGGAGATCGCAAGACAGGCACACAAGGTGCTCATTAAGGCGAGTACCGACAGCATATCTGAACGCGCCGCTGCTCAAGGTGACCAAAAAACATCGCGCCACCTGTGCCAATCCCGCTGGTCGACAGCGACGTTCTGACGGTTCACCGCCAACAGTTCCCCCCACTCCACCCCCTCCCCATCGCCGTCTCCTGCTTCTCCCCCACACGCCCGCCCCCTTCCTCCCTGCTCACCCCGTTACCCCTCCCCGTCACGCCACCGACCGCCGCGCACACCTGCGGCGTGAGCAGTAAGTAAGCGCTGACCGTCCAGACTCGCACCCGCGCGAAGGCCCGCACCCGTTCCAAAAAATCTCCATCCTCACCTCCCTGGAGGCGAGGGAGGAGGAGGAGGAGGATCCTCGAGGACCTCGAGGAGGAGAAGGAGGCGGAGAAGGAGGCAGAGGAGGAGGAGGAGGAGGAAGAGGGAAAAAAAGGAAGGGGAGGAGGAGGAGGAGCTCCCAGCGCCCTGCAGGCACTGGAAGGCCATCTGGCAGGAGCTGCAGAGCTGCAACGAGGACGAGTCCCTCTGGACGCCGGGGGCGTACCAGGCCTCCAACGAGGCATACGGCAAGGACTCACACAGCGCGAGCTGCCATCTCGAGTACGACAGGTTCGCGTCGTGCCGGCGCGGCGGCGATACCCGCCGCGGGCGTGCACGGTTGAACGCCGCCAGTGGCCCAGGATCGGCCGATATGGAACGACCTAGCGATCGAAAAGCCGACGATCTCTCGAGGTCAAGCGATCAACGCGGTGTCAGAAGCCACCGCTTGGGTCGTCGCGGCACGAATGTGCCGCACCATCATAGCAAGAAGGGCACCCTCCGTTCCACCCAGACTCTGTCCCTATCCATGGCCTCCTTCTGCTGGTAGACTTGCGTCATCATCGTCGGGATTCTTCCTTCAGCGCATCGCGAGAACACCACACGTGCATATGTGCTACACACGTCCATGCAGCCACGCCCGATGTCAGAAATGTTGTTGTTTGTGGGCATCCCAAGACCCAGACTGAAGTCCCGTCCCAGCAACTACGCTTCACGGATATGGCCTAGACGTCACCTAAGCAGCGCAAGAGTCAGTGCTTGCGAGGGTTTTCACATGTTTAACCAATCAGGATGCACGTGGTAAACGAGATCTGAAATCTGATATGCGGGGGCTGCCACATTCCCCAAACAGTGCTTGCAATTACGGGGTCTAACTTGTCTCTCTAAGGCATTGGGTGGGTCTGGCGAGATTTCGCAATGTTACAGCCCCTGGCCGTTCCGTTGCCGCCTCGTGCGCTGGGTGGGTCTGGCGAGATTTTGCCACGTTGCCGCCCGTTGCCGCCTCGTGCGCTGGGTGGGTCTGGCGAGGTTTCGCTACGTTGCCGCCCGTTGCCGCCTTGTTGCCGCCGCATGCGCTGGGGTGGGTCCGGCGAGGCTTTACGACGTTGCCGCCCGTTGCCGCTTCGTTGCCGCCTCGCGCGTTCGGTGGGTCTGGCGAGATTATGCCACGTTGCCGCCCGTTGCCGCCTCGTTGCCGCCTCGTGCGATGGGTGGGTCCAGCGAGGTTTCGCTACGTTGCCGCCCGTTGCCGCCTTATTGACGCCTCGTGCGCTGGGTGGGTCTGGCGAGGTTTCGCGACGTTGCCGCCCTTTGCCGCTTCGTTGCCGCCTCGTGCATTCGGTGGGTTTGGCGAGATTATGCCACGTTGCCGCCCGTTGCCGCCTCTGTGCCACCTCGTGCGCTGGGTGGGTCCAGCGAGGTTTCGCTACGTTGCCGCTTCGTTGCCGCCTCGCGCGTTCGGTGGGTCTGGCGAGAATTTGCCACGTTGCCGCCCGTTGTCGCCTCGTTGCCGCCTCGTGCGCTGGGCGCGTCCGTCGTGGTTTCGCCGCCTCGTGCGATGGGTAGTCCGTCAAAGTTTTGTCACTTTGCTTGCCGCCCGTTGCCGCCTTGTTGCCGCCTCGTGCGCTGGGTGGGTCCAGCGAGGTTTCGCCACGTTGTTGCCTCGTGCGTTGAGTGGGTCTGGTGATGTTTCGCCACGTTGCCGCCTGTTGCCGCTTCGTTGCCACGCGAGGGTTCGCCACGTTGCCACCCGTTGCCGCTTCGTTGTCGCCTCGTGCGTTGGGTGGGTCCGGCGAGGTTTCGCCACATTGCCGCCCGTGCCGCCTCTATCGCCGCCTCTATCTGATCACTACTTGACCACATGGCTGGCACCACTTAGCTTACACATCCACTGTGCAATAACTTACTACTTGGAGCCCACACCTGCTACCATAATGTTTATATTATACACGCGTGTATGCTCCCATATATGCATACGTACGCGCCTACATGCGTGAGTGCGACGTCACCTGTTCACGCGGCAGACCTCGATCAACACATAATTAGAGTAAGCACTCAAACAGGCGCACACGCATCCCAAAAACATGCGTATCCAAATACATGTGGATGCACATGATCAAACATTTAATTACATACGGAATTACATGCATGTGCGTAAATGTGGCCGCACGCATAGACACACACATACACATACATACATATAAGTATATATATGTATACATATACATATATACATATACGAACTCATACACGCACATACATGCGCATGTAGGTATACGTATACATACGCGGTCAGAATTACAGGCACATGCACGTGAATATGCATATGTATATATATTTATGTAATCAGAGTGAGGGGGCCGAACGGTCATTCACTGTCCCTAGGTGCGTTGCTGAAGTGGGGTTCCCTGGTTTCGTTTGTTCGTGTTGGTTGTTATCGTCGTCCCACTCGCGACCACCCGCGACTCTCTCGACCCACCCGCGACCCACCCGCGACCCACCCGCGTCTCACCCGCGACCCACCCGCGACCAACCCGCGACCCACCCCTCGACCCATCCACAACCAACCCGCGACTCACCCCGCGCCCGCCCCCTCATTCTTATACGTAACTGCGGGGTACTACACATCGATCCACATATCTGCAAATACATATATATATATAGATATGTTAGCCAGCGTGGACCCAACAAAATGCGTCTCTAGCAACATATGTTGTGCAATCGATATGGAGCTACACACGTGGTGCAATATATGTTGTACAATATATGCGGTGCAACCTATGTGGTGCAACCTATGTGATGCGATCTATGTTGTGCCATCGACGTGGTGTCATATATGTCGTGCGATCTATGTTGTGCCATATATGTGATGCAATCAACACATGTTGGGCAATATATGTGGAGCAGTCTATGTGGTGCAATCGATGTGGTGCCATATATGCGGTACAATATATGAAGCGCAATGCAAAACAATGCAAAGCAAAGCAATACAGTTCAAAGCAAGGCAGAGCAACGCAGTGCAAAGCAAGGCAAAGCAACGCAATGCAAAGCAAGGCAAAGCAACGCAATGCAAAGAAACTGGAAGCAGCGTAAAGCAACACAATGCAAAGCCAGGCAGCGCAATGCAAAGCAAAGCAATGCAAAGCAACGCAATGCAAAGCAATGCAAAGCGAAGCAAAGCAATACAAAGCAACGCAAAGCAATGCAACACAATGCCAAGCAACGCAAAGAAACGCAAAGCAATCTACGTGGTGCAATCTATCGACGGGCAGAGACGCGGCGGGACGGCGATAACATTGCCGGCGGACCGACAGACAGCCCCAGACAACGTGCGGCGACACAGCCGTTGGACCAAAACGCAGGCCCAGACGAGGGGCGGCGACGAGGTGGCGACGGGGCGGCGACGGCGGCGACATAGCCGCCAGACCAACACGCAGGCCCAGACGACTGGCGACGACGAGGCGGCGATGGGGCGGCGTCGGCGGCGTCGGCGGCGACATACCCGCCGGACCAACACGCAGGCCCAGACGATTGGCGACGACGAGGCGACAACAGCGGCGACATAGCCGCTGGACCAACACGCAGGCCCAGACGACTGGCAGCGGCGAGGCGGCGACGGGGTGGCCACTGAGCGACAGCCGCTGCACCAACACGGAGGCCCAGCTCCTTAGAAAACATATAAGGTACCCTAAGTGCCAGCACTGTTTGGGGAATCTACATGTCTTTGTATACAGCTATAAGATAGCGCAACCATGCATATTTTCACTTACGTGCTTTCATTTGCATGTACGCTGGTGTGCTCATTCTCTCTTTTTGTGATTTTCTCTCTCTCTCTCTCTCTCTCTCTCTCTCTCTCTCAAACACGCACACACACACAGACGCACGCACGAGCATGCAATGTACGTGCGCATACGCATCCATTGTAGGATAGGCGCATTGCCACATGTACGCACACATAGTGAGCCAGCACATGCATACACGTGCGGCCAGCCCACTTGTAACTGCCCGGGCGGCTCGGTCGGGTGAGGTGCACCCGCGCAGCACCGCGACCCCAATGTGGCACGTGTGCTTGGCGCCGTTACCCCATGGGTTCGGGGCCAGCGGCTCCCGCCCAGTCACATTTTCTCAGCTGTTGAGCGGGATGCGAGGTTGCTGGGCGGGTAGCACTTCGCCCGCAGGAGTCTGCTCATCTCGCTTGGAGGGCTGCCCCCGCATTGAGCGCGAGCGCAGCGGTTCTGGATTGCCCAGGGGGAGTGCAGGAACCCGCATGGCCTCGGATCTACGCCCCATGCCGCATTTCCCATGTTCGAATTTGTCCCATCACGGGTCGCAGTTCTCGGCGGTACATCGGCGAAGCCAACACACAAATGTACACACACACACACACCCACACACACATGTTTGTGTGGTAGAAGGTCTCACATGTGCAGCCGGATGGCCCCGCCAAAATGTTGTCGGAAATGTAGTCTCAGCTTCTATGCATAAAGCTGAGCATGCGGTTGGTGTAATTTTTTGGCAGTTGCAGGATTGTGTTCAATGGCAGTTTCTGAAATAGGTTTAGCTTTACAGTCATCTTAAGCCAGCGGGACCCTGCTGCGTTGAGAGACTGAGCTTAGCCGAGCAGTAGCTTGCGTCACAGCTCTAGCTCGGCTTCGTAGTAATGTATCGGCGGTTCGGATGCGGGGTAATTTCACATGCGCACAGTAAGTGTGTATGTCTATGTGTGTATAAAGATCTGCTACGTTACAGTCCGACAGCATGCGCTGAACTGCATGAGTAAAGCTCCATATGTAGCTTCTGCCTTGACTTCGTGTTCTGCCAGTGCAGAATCTAGCTTGTAGTCTAGCTCAGCTTCAGCTCTAGCTTGAGCGTTGACTTGGCTTACGCATCATGGCTGGTTCAAGCATGGCTCGCATCAGCCAATAATATCTCAGCTGGGAGGGCTAATTTGCCTGAGCTGACCTCCGTGGCCCTTGTATTACATCGTCCCACCTTCCTCGCGGTATAGCATTTCATCATGCGTCGTAAAATGTGACTCTGTTTTACCTCTCACCAGATACATTGCCTTGCGTACCCACTCCCTATGTTCTTTATCACCTTTTCGTCAATATCTTCCGTGCATCCCAAGTTGGAGTCCGCATTGGTCTAGATCGACGGTATAGTCGTGTTGGTTGGGATCGGTGTTGGAATGTTGCAGATTGCATGGGCGGGCTTGGCCCGACGACGTCGCATTGGAATAAGGAGCAGACCGAGCGAGAGCACGATAACCGCGCTGGTCGATGGCAGTTTTGATGGGTGGCCTGAGGAGTGCCAGCTGGGTTGTGCGACTGGCATGCAGGAGGGGACACCCCCCCTCCGCGCTCCCGCTCCCACCGAACCCCTCAGCAGCTCAACCCGCCCTCCGGTCTGATTGGCAGCTCGCTCTGCCCGCAGCGCACTGGAGGCCGTGAAGCCAGCGCGGCACGAGCGCCCCCACCCGTGACGGAGGACAGACCCTGACAGTCCGAGGACGCGAGGTGTCCGTCCGCGGCCCCAGGGGTCTGGGCCAGTGTTTCGCCGGGATCCATTCTTGATGGCCCCGGGACCCGAGGGGCCCAAGTCGAGGAAGAGCCGCCCAGTTGGGACAGAGCAGGTCGCCGTTTTTTGACTTCGGCTAGGCTCTGCGTGGCTGGATTCTTTCACACCTTTTACCAGTTTCTCGCGCTTCACGCGAGAGCGGCTAGGCGTTGTGCAGCCTGCTCGCCATCAACACCCACTAGAGCAGGTCGCCGGAGATCTGGGGACACCGCATGCATGGCAGGCACAGCAGGCTCGAAGCTCGCCGGAGCAGCCGCACGAGGCGCTCGGGCGCTGGAGGGGGTGCCCCCGCCGCGGCCCCGCCGCCTCCAGGGCGTCTCGCGGGGAGCCCCGACCTCCTCCAGAGGCGGGGTGCCGGAGCAGTTTCGCCCCGCAGCTCCGCCCTTTGCCTCATGCCTGTTGCGCGCGCAGTCGGAGGCAGGTTTAACACATCGCACTGCTGGCCTCACGGTGGATGTCGCATTTCCCCCTTCCTCCCTTCGGCAAGAAAAACCCATGGGGGCCCAGAGGAGCCGAGCAGCCCTCGCGCGCCTCGCCCCCGCGCCGCCCCGAGCGCCGCCGACACAGATCCTCAGATCTCCAGCGACTATGTCGCCGCGCCGTTTGCTCCGACGCGCGGTTCCATGTTGGGGAGGGCGCCTCGGGCACCAGGGCGAACGCCGCCTCGGACGCGGTGGGTTCGCCGTGGGCTTGCCGTGGGTTTGCCGTGGTGTCGGCGTCGTCCACTGGGACGCGTCGAGAACCAACGGCGTGGCGACATACTGTCAATCCGCATAGTAACGATGAGCGGCTTTCCAAGGTTACCCTTGCATCCTTCCCCTTCGGCTCATCCTTGGCCGCTTTCGCTGACCGCGCCCCTCTCGCAAAGTGTCAGCATGACCTTCCAAGGCCCATCTCTATCGTGCGTCCTTATTATACGGCTTGGTTGCATTGGCATTTCGGAAAGGGAGTTACGGTCGGACCTAGGACATAATAATTCTCTTCAAGAAAATGAGACCCTCTGCCGACCCTGACTGAAGAACATTCGAGTGTGCCCTCCCTCAGGACGCACGAGAACGTCCAACAAGCACGAAGAACATTAGGGCACCCTCCCCGAATCGACCTCGATCTTATACCTCGGTCCGGCCGTACCATCTCGCCATCGGCGCAAGTCGGCGCAAGGGTGGCGGAGCTAACACGAGGGCGCCTCCGCCATCGCGGCCGGCGGAAAGCCCGCGGCGGCCAGCAGAGGCAAAAGTTGCGCCCCCCCCAGACAATTATGGCAACGTTTTTTGGTTCAGGGTTTCCCAGCTCGTCCATATTCGGCGGCGAGCCAGGGGGGAAGTGAGAAGGAGAAGGTCTTCTCGGAAGGCGGCGGGACTTCTCAGAAGCCCTCGTGCCTTCTGAGAAGTTTCCTGCGTGTTCGGGGAAGGCTTCGGAAACTTCTCAGAAGGCCTCGGGACTTCCGGGCCTTCTGAGAAGGCCCGCCCCTTCTCACTTCCCCACCAGGGCGCGCCGCCCACATATGATGTGTTCGATCCCGACGTTTTCCTTCGATTTCGCCCACTGGGAGCCGTTCTTGGGCCCGGGGGCCACCAAGAACGGATCCGAAACGGAAAGCTGGGCCTGGGGAAGGGATCGGGGCGATTTGGGGCCGCGGATTGGACAGACCACATCGGCGGATGTCAAGGTCCCCGGCGCCGCCGTCTTGTTCACAGCATGGACCCCACGAAGGCCTCGGCCCAATCCCTGGACCAGTTTTTCGCACGCCGAGCCCTCTCCGGTGGCGGCCCCGGGGCGCCCCTGCAGGGGCCGAAGATCCGCCACCAAGCTCCCGCCGTGACTCTTCTCTGCCGCGGCGCGAGGGAGGTCCCGAGGGGACCTCGTGAGCTCACCGTCCCCGCGCGCGGCGCCGAGTGCGGTGCCCCTGGGGCCGACTGCGCAGCACCCCCCGCGGACGTCGAGAGCCTACGCGCCCGCCCGCGGACGGCCTCCGCTCCTCTCCTTTGGCCCCCTCGCCTGCGTGGCGCGTGCGGCAGTGCGGGGCCCGCGTGCGCAGCCTGGTGAGGATGGCCGAGGCCCCGGGCCATCGTCCAGGCCGCCCAGGTGGGGTCGAAGCAGCTCGCGCCGCATCGCCGATGCATCGGCGACGCGGCTCGACGTGGAGCCCGATGTTCTCCAT
This sequence comes from Prorocentrum cordatum, assembly GCA_963575745.1. NCBI lineage: Eukaryota > Dinophyceae > Prorocentrales > Prorocentraceae > Prorocentrum > Prorocentrum cordatum. The sequence goes on from CAUYUJ010007779.1 coordinate 1,188,681, forward strand.
GCCGACGTCGCCGATGGATCACCGACGTCGCCGAACCACCGCCGATGCATCGGCGGCGCGGCGCGATCCTCCGACCCCATCCACTCAGACTCAACGGGGGAGGCCTCTATATTAGCTGGGCGAGAGGACTGGAAGATCATGGGCGTCTTCACCGCCGACCAGTGGCAGGACGAGCGGCGGCTCTCCACCTCGGGCTGCTTGAGATGCGGATCGCCAGGGGCAACGTTCGGGGGGTGACAGGCTCAGGGGGGGATGCATCGACCCTCAATCGCCCATCCGTCGCCGACGGGGCCTGATGGCCCATCCCGCCCTGGTACGTGCGCACTCGCTGTCGGGGGCCTCTCGCCGATCCATCGGCGACGCATCGCCGAGATTCCGCGTCGATGTTCCCCCCCTCCCGAGCCAGTGCCCCCCCCCCGCGGTCGTTGCCCCTCATCGCGAGGAGTGTCCGGGCGCGGAACGGGAGCCCGGGGCCGGCGGCTCGAGCAGAGATCGGGGCCTCGTGTTGTTGGTCCTCCGTCTTGGGCCTCTGCGGGCGCCAGCTTCGGGCCCCGGGAGCCACCACGAGACGGCCCGGGGTGCAAGCCCCACGTGGAGGGGGTTGAGCAGTCTGGGAGCCCATGTCCCGCGTCCAGGACAAAGGAACTCAAGTGTACGAAACAGAGAAATCGAGACGCCTAGTGTCTGAGGAGGCGGAGGGGGAAGAGGGAGGGAGGGAGGGAATTGGAGGGAGAGGGAGCGGGAGGGGGAGGAGCAGGCAGCCAGCAGGGACGGAGTGCGGAGAGCAAAGGGAGAAGGGAGGGAGGAGGGAGGAGGGAGGTAGAAGTAGGATGAGGAGCGAGAGGAGGAGAAGGAGGAGGACGAGAGAGGAGCATGAGGATCAGGGAGGCGGAAGAAAAGGAGGAGAAGGAGGAGAACGAGGTGGAGGAGGAGGAGGAGGAGAAGGAGGAGGAGGAAGGGGAGGAGGAGGAAGAGGAAGAGGAAGAGGAGCTGAAGGAGGGAGGGAGAGGAGGAGGAGAAGGAGGAGGAGGAGGAGGCAGAGGAGGAGGCGGAGGAGGAGGAGGAAGGTTGCTCACCTCTCCCCCTTCTCCTCGACTGCCAAACTCAGCCCGTGCTGGGGCTTCATGAAGGGTCGCCTCCCTCGGGAGGGGGAGTGGGCGCTTCTCTCCTCCTCCGACCCCGTCTGGGACGGCGGCGGGATGAGGCGATGCCTTTGAGCCCACCCACTGTCTGTGCTTCCCCACAGGCTTATGTTCCAGGCCGCTTCTCTGGTCAGCAGGATTTAGTTGAAATTGAAACAAGTTGAAATTGAAACAAGTCCTCTTCATCCTCCTTCCTCCCGCCTGCCCGCCCGTCCTCCCTCCCTACCTCCCTACCTCCCTTCCTCGTCCTCCTCCTCCTCCACATCATCATCATCATCATCATCATCATCATCATCATCATCATCATCATCATCATCATCATCATCATCATCAGTGTTGTTGTTGTCGTCATCGTCAGCATGAACCGATCCTCCCCTTCCTCCTCCATCCCTTCCTTCCTCCGGTCCCCTCTACTGCGCTTCCCCCCCACCCACCCTTCAAATCTCCTCTTGACCCCCCTGGTACCCCACAGAACCGTTGGATACCCCCAGAGCCGCATTCATCCTTTCTCCTCTCCTCCTCCTCCTCCTCCTCCTCCTCCTCCTCCTCCTCCTCCTCCACCTTCTCCTCCTCCTCCTTTCCTCCTTCTCCTCCTCCTCCTCCTCCTCCTCCTCCTCCTCCTCCTCCTCTTCCTCCCCCGCCTCCTCCTTCTCCTCCTCCGCCTCCTCCTCCTCCTCCTCCTCCTCTTCCTCCTCCGCCCATCTCACTCTGTTCACCCTTCCTGCTCCCTGACCCCTTGGAATGCCCTCTGACCTTCCTGATACCCCGCGGAACCTCAAGAGGGGGGCTGCCGCCCTCCCTCCCTTTCCTCCGCCCTCCCTCCCTTTCCTCCCCTCTTCTCCCTCCCCTCTTTTTTTTTTGTTTTCTCTCTCTCTCTCTCTCTCGCTCTCACCATATATGTATATATATATGTATATATTTGTATGTCTATATGTAGATGTACATGTATGTATGTGTATAGATCCCTCTTCATGTCTCTTGCTCTCCCTCTCTATCGCTCTCCCTCTCGCTCCCCTCTCTCTATATCTCTCTCTATCTCTCTCTCTCTCTCTCTCCCTTTCTCTATTTATCGTTCTCTCTCTCTCTCTCTCTCTATGTCTCTCTCTCTCTCGATCACTATATCTCCCTTTATGTATGGATGTGTATCGCTCTCGTTCCCTCTCTCTCTATATATATATATATGTATATATAAATATGTGTGTGCATCGTTCGCTCTCTCTCTCTCTCTCTGTGTATATCTAACTATATAAACATATGTTTATATACATATATGTATACAGTTATCACTCTCTCTCTCTCGTTGTCTCTCTCTCCCGCTCTCTGTCTCTCTCTCTCTCTCTCTCTCTCTCTCTCTCTCTCGCTCTATATATGTGTGTGTGTTTCTATATCGCTCTCTCTCGATCTGATATATATATATATATATGTATATATATGTATGTGTCCGTGTCCCTCTATAGCTGTGTATATATATGTGTGTGTGATTCCCTCCTCTTTCCTGTTAGCTATGGATCCTTCTCCGCTGTATATGTATAGATGTTTAACTTCTATACAAACATACCTGCGTCTATTCATATGTGTAGGTATCAATGTCGTTATCTCTCTCGCTCTCGTTCTCCTTCTCTCACCATATACAACTCATGTATGTACACATATACATGGAGCTAAATACATATATAGAGATGCATGTCTGTTTGTGTCTATGTGTGTATTATCTTTCTCTCTCTCTTTCATTCCCTCTCCTCCCTCCACTCCTCCATCCCCTGCTCGCTCTTCTCTTCCTCCGGCAGCCCGTTCTGGTCCTCCATGGGGGGCACCCCCCGAGCCCATACGGAGAGCCGCCCAGACCTCACCCGCCCCCCCCACCCCGGAGCATTCTCTGCTCCCGGCACGGGGGGGGCCCTCGCCCGTCGAGGTTCGCCGTCACCACCCGCGTGCTGAAGCAGCTCGAAGGCCGCAGCGGGGCCCCGGGGGGGGGGGGGGGAGCGGCCTTCTGCGGGGGCTGATGGGCCGATGCTCCACCAACACTACCATAGGTACGAGGAGGAGGAGGAGGAGGAGGAGGAGGAGGAGGAGGAGGGATGAGGAGGGGGAGGGGGAGGAGGAGGAGGAGGAGGAGGAGGAGGAGCGGGAGGCGGAGGAGGATGGAGGAGGAGGAGGAGGTGGAGGAGGAGGAGGAGGAGGAGGAGGAGGAGGAGTGAGGAGGAGGAGCGGAGGAGGAGGAGGAGAGGAGGAGGAGGAGGAGAGTGAGGAGGAGGGAGGAGGGAGGAGGAGAAGGAGGAGGAGGAGGAGGAGGAGGAGCAGGGGGAGCGGGCAACGGGGGACGCCGACAGGGAGCGCCCCAGGTCGGGGTCGACCAAGAGGGGGGTGATGACCAGGGGGGTGTGGATATCGTGGCGGGGGGGCCATGATATCTCCCCAGATTTCATGGCGCCCCCTTCTTATTTAATTTACGTCCCTGCCCCCCCTGGGCCGCGCACGTGCCGCGGCATGATTTGCACCCCCCCCCCCTCTTGGACGCCCCCCTCTTGGCCGCTCCCGACCAGGGTCGCACGGTCGCACGAGCCTTCTCCCGATGTGGTGGCGCCGGTCCTGGTGGCGCAATGGCGGTGGTGCTCGTCATTGAGCTCCGCGTTTTACGTAGCTCACCCTCGTACTTGGAATTGCCTGCTACGCAGCTCTTTATCGCACCTGCTTGCCTGTTACGCAGTTAGTTATCGCACCTGGTTGCCCGTTACGCAGCTCGTGCCTAAACGCTCTCGCGAGGGCAGTCGTAGCAAAGAGAATGATGTCGTCGAGTCGAGGCTGTATCCCATGCCGGACGTGGTGCCCCACTTGTTTTTGGAGGCGCTCCTTCGAGTTTCTCGAAAGCAAACGGGCGGAAATTGTTTGCTAGCGTGTCACTCCGCCGGTTCTGGCCCACCACGTTTCGGCGCGACACGCTATCCACTTCCCAGTCCCCAGGCGTCAACGTCCCGAGCTTTCCTGAGCCTCCCGCCCCGCGGAACGGAGCGACACGCTATCCGCTTGCAAGGGACAGTGTATCGCCAGGGCCGTCGCGGCGACACGTTGCAACAGTTCACGACCAGCCGCTCCTCACACCAACAAGTTGTTTTCGTTTGTAAGTGAGTTCATTCCTTTGACGACCACGTACGATTCGAATGGTTGTACTGTCCAGGGTCCAGCAGCTTCGCGCACGAAGGGCAGTCTCTGCCCAAACTGTGCTCTCACCCAGGCGGTGCGCCCGTGTCCAGAAGTCTTGAAGCTTACCTCTGATCTATAGGCGGAGGACAACTGCTTCCCACATCCGCCTCTGCGCAGTTCTCGCGATGGGGGGCCACGATGCGCCAATGATCTCTGGGGAGGAGGGGGGGAGGAGGGGGGAGGAGGAGGAGGAGGAGGAGGAGGAGGAGGAGGAGGAGGAGGAGGAGGAGGAGGAGGAGGAGTCGGAGGAGGGGGAGGAGGAGGAGGGGCACCTCTGCACAGTTCTCGCGACGGGGGGCCACGATGGGCCAGTAATCTCGGGGGGGCCACGATGGCGGGCACGGCGGGCCACCGATCTTGGGGGCTCGGCTCCACAACCGGTCGCAAGGGAAAAATCCAGGACCCTGAAAGATAGGTTGTTTAGAGAATAACGCCACGCGGTCGAAAACCAATATGACCTTTGGCGTGCACATCGAAACACCAGCGCAGGGATCTTGGCGGGCATACCCATGAGACCCTCACCTTTTCTGACGGGCACTCTCCGCAGCGAAAAGGATGCGCATGGACTTGTGAGGATGAGACTTCGGACGGGAGGGCGCGTTATAGCATCAGTGGTTTGGGTGTGTTGGGTTTGTTCTGGTCGTTCCTCCTCTTCTTCCTCCTCCTCTTCCTTCTCGTCGAGGGGGGGGGCAAGGAATGGCAGTCCCCAGCACTCAGGGGACAGCCGTGCCCAGGCTGTGGCAGCCGGCGGCGGCCCCCTTGTGCTAAACCATGCGGGCCAGCACAACGCCAGACTATTAGGACCACCGGCCGCAGCACTGCGGAAGCATACCAAGCTTCTCGGCCTGGCCTATTCTTCCGCCTGCTCATCCTACCTCTCCTCCTCGTACTTCTTCTCTCTACCCCCCACTCCTAACCATGGTCCCTTCCTGAGCGAGGGGAGCCCTGCCGCCACGGCCAGCCATTTGGGGGCCCCCTCCAGGGGGCCCTCCCCAGAGCTTGCTGGTGAGAAAGAGCTCCCTCCGCTGCCTAAAGCACCGACAGCGGGGATGGATGGCGCGGGGGAGTGGGATGGGGCTGTCCTGTGCGATGGGGCAGATCCCGTGAGAGACGTTTTCGGTGCGCGTGGGTGGGGGGGGGAGGGGCAGACTTGGCTGTCGGGCGGGGCGACGTGGGTGGGGGAGAGGCGTATTGAAAAGCTTGGGGTGCGGTTTGTCCACCTCTTTGGGCCCTCTTCGGTGCCGCCTGGAGCCCTCTCATGGGGATATTGGGCACCCCCTCTGGAAGGAGTGATCGGAAAGGCAATCGCTTCTGTCAGAGAGTTCCAGGCAGAACTCTTGGGCACAACACCAGTCACACACTGCCAGCACCTCCCGCGCCAGCCCTGGGAGGGAGCAGAGGAAGAGAGGGGAGGGCGGGGCAACGGAGGTACAGCCGAAACCTCTGGCGCCATAGTAAAAGACTACGGCGACTACGGCGAAATCCTCAGTGGGGCAGCTGGCAGTTTCCCATGGGGCATAATTTCCTTGTGATTGTTGTTAAGCAGCAGAGGCCTCCGCTCACCGCAGCACGGCGGTCGGGGCCCCCCGGAGGGTCGTTTGCTTGGGTGGACCGTGTACCGAAATCGGTCTCCGCCGCCAGTTTTGAGGCCTCCGCAGGCCCGTCTTGGACCCCAAGGGCCGTCAGAACATTGCCCAGGATGAGGCGAGGGCCCTGGAGAAGGGGGGCGAGACGCCCAGGTGCCCACGTCACGACAAAATTGCGACGTCGGGGAGCTGACACGGCACCGGTGGTGTATCTGTTGCCGCCCTGCAGCGTCGCGGCGAGAGGGCAAGTCTCCTTCTCCCCGGGCGCGCCCGAGGCAGGCAAGCAGGCGGACGAGATGGCAAGACCGGGGCCCGCAGCCGTTTTGGCTGAGGCTGGCTTTAGCGCCAGTGCGTCGGGCCTGGTTCCCTCTCTCTTCTCCACCTTCCCCCCGTCCAGTGTCAGAAGAAGGGAAAGAGCGCGTTCTGTGGTCGCTTGGAGGGGGGGGATTTGGAACCGAACCCCCTTTCCTCCCCCCCCCCTTCTGTGTTTGCTTGTGCTCGTCTTCCTCGGTCACCCGCAGTGGCGCGAGGAGGACCCGGGCTTCGTGTGCCTCGCGGTCTTGATTTCAGAAGGCTGTCCTTCTTCGGGGGACCGTGCGAGAGCGCGGAGGCCCTCGCGCGGAGCTCGGAGCGCGGAGCTCGGAGCAGACGCAAAAAGGAGGTAGCCTGCATGGAAGACGCGCGCCCTCGCGCGGGACTCCCTCGCAGTGCATTTCCCAACCATCCTGTGGTGTTGGGTCCTCGTTTTGAAGAGACGGTGCCCCGCGTTCCTCATTCTTTCCTTCCTTCCTTCCTTCCTTCC
>CAUYUJ010007779.1:1195511-1203011 GCA_963575745.1 Prorocentrum cordatum
CTGATGCTGATGCTGATGTTGATGCTGATGATGATGATGATGATGATGATGATGACGATGCTGATGCTGATGCTGATGCTGATGCTGATGCTGATGATGATGATGCCAATGACGATGACGATGATGATGCGTATAATGACTACAATGATTATAATGATTATAACGGTGGTGATGATGAGGAGGATCAGAATCAGGATTAGGATCACGATCAGGATCATGATGGTGATCCTGATGCTGATGACGATGACTATGACGATGACAATGACGATGGCGATCATGATAATGACGATGATGACGATGATTAGGAGGAGGATGGGGATGAGGATGATGATGAGGATAATGAAGATGAGGATGAGGATGATGATGATGATGCTGATGATCATGATGAGGCTGAGGATGAGGGTGAGGACGAGGAGGCTGAGGATGATGATGATGAGGATGAGGATGAGAATGAGGATGAGGATGATGCTGACGATGATGATGATGGTGGTGATGATGACGACGACGACGATGGTGACGCTGCTGACGATGATGAGGAGTAGGACGCTGACGATGATGATGGTGGTGGTGATGGGTATACTGATGATGACAACGATGCTGACGATGATGATTGTGATGGTGTTGGTGATGCTGGTGGTTTGAGTGTTGATGATGATGATGATGCTACTAGTGATGATGACAGTGATGCTGATGATGATATGAATGCTGTTGTTGATGATGATGGTGATGGTGATGGTGATAGTGATGGTGATTATGTTGATGATACTTGAAATGATGTTGATGATGATGACGACGACGATGTTGATGATAGTGATGCTGATGGTGCTGGTAGTTATGATGCTGATGATGATGATGGTGGTGGTGGTGATGGTGATGGTGATGGTGATGGTGATGATGGTGATGATAGCGATGGTGATGATGACGATGAGCATGACGATGACGATGACGATGATGATGAGGAGGAGAAGGAGGAGGAGGAGGAGGAGGGGGAAGAGGATGAGGAATGGGCAGGGGGAGGGGGTGGGCGAGAGGAGGGTATTTTGTTTGAGGGGGGGGGTGGGGGGGGGGGGGGGGGGGAAGGGAGGGGGGGGGGAGGAAGAGGAGGTGAGGAGAGGTTGGAGGAGCGGAGGATTGATGAATGGCTGATGGAATGGTTGAATGGATGGACGGGGTGGAGGAGGAGGGGGGGGTGAGGAGGGAGAGGAGGAGGAAGGCGGAGGAGGGAGGAGGAGGAGGAGGAGGAGGACGAGGAGGAGGAGGAGGAGGGGCGAAGGAGGAGAAGAGGAAGGAGCTGGAGGAGGAGGAGGAGGAGGGCCAGAGTCAACCCAGGATGCATCAACGATGCCGCAACATACAGTCTCGCCCCCAAGCCCCCTCCCCACGGGCCCCTCCAAGCATGGTTGTGCGCTGCGCGAGGCCCCCCCCCTTGAGAGGCGACCGCCCCTTGAGCCCGCCACCAGGGCGCGGCATCCACCTTGCAAGGGAAGCGCCCTCCGTCCTCCTGGCACGGCTGGACAGTCGAAGCCGATAGCAAGGGCCCCATCCGCCCCGGGCCAGATGGGCGCCCGCGCGCGCGGGGGGGCGAGTGGTTCGAGGCGCTGCGGCTCGTATGCGGGCGGGGCCAGGAGAGGTGAGCGGGGAAGGCTCTGGCCCTGGACCGGCAGGGCGGCGCTCGTTCCGTTGGGTTCTTCAGGAAATGAGAAAAAGTCAGCCTCCCCAGGGCACGGGTGAGACCCATGCCAGGAAACACCCTGCTGGCCTCCAGGTTGCCATGGGTTTCTTGGGCTTCGATGGTTCTGCGATGGAGAGCGTGAGGTTCCCACACCAAAAATCAATGGACGCTCTGAGGTCTCAGGGCTTAGTTTCTTGTGGAAGGTGTCTTGTGGTCGAGCTCCTAATGTATGTGCGATCGATTTCCCAAGGGTACCCTTGTATCCCTGCCTTGTCGGTCATCTTCGCTACATCCTCAACCTCCTTCGATGGCCAGCCCCGCCCGAACAGCTTCGGCATGGGCGTCCAAGGCCCTTGCGTCCTTGTCGCGTATCCTTGCTATCAGCTTTGATACTAAGGGATGCAACAAGGATGAGCCATGAAAATCAAGGGCCTGCCCAGAACGCCTCGGCAAGGGACCGCCCTCCATCCGCGTCACAGCTGCTGATGAACAGTCGAGGACATTTCGGGCGAGAGCCCCCTTTTGAAACAGAGCCTCCCTCCATCAGCGTACGGTCGGGAACGTTTGCGCAGCGTGTCCCTCCGGTTCTGGCCCACCACTCTTGGGCGCGACACGCCAAGCACGTCCCAGACCCCAAGCATCAACGTTCCGAGTTTCTCCCCACCACCTGTCCCGCGAAGCTGATCGACACGCTGTAAGCTTGCATAGCAGCGGCCGCCGCCGCGACACAGTAAACACCAGTGATGGACCGCAGTTGCTGCACACATTCTCACACTTGCTGACAAGATTAGAAGAAGTTCCATGCGATCTCCACATTCTGAACACTAGCAAGCCTCCATCCGTGTAACTGTTGGATAAGTTGATGGCGAGTGTGCGCGGCGCCATGGCGAAAACCCCATTGTGAAAACGATATGCATACGAGCGTAAGTGCTGGAAGCATGGTGTTTCAAAATCGTAAACGGTGAAGACGTCTCAGTCGAAACGCCCAGCGGGCCCCAACTACTCGCCTGGTGGTGCACTATTGGGGAGTTACTTGTAAGGAAGAAGGATGGAGGAGGATAGAGCAGAGGAAGGGAGGAGTCGGAGGAGGAGGAGGAGGAAGAGGGAGCAGGAGGAGGAGAAGTCCTCGGTCTTCCCCCTTTCTCCTGCCCCTCCCTCCTCCCCACCCTCACGCAGCAGGAGGATGGATAAAGGAGAAGGAGGAGGATGAGGAGGATGCAGGAGGAGGAGGAGGAGGAAGAGGAGGAGTCCTCGTCCTTCCTCCCTTGTTCCGCCCCTCTCTCCCCCTCCACCCCCCCTCCCTCCGCCTCCTCCTCCGAGCCCGTCGCGCGCGAGGGGCAACGGCCGTGCTGCGCCTGCAGCAGGCGACATCGAGACAGCGTGGCATGGGGGGATGCGTGATGCACGCCCCCTCCCACCCAAAGAGACGTCCCAAAAGAGACGTCCACCTCCTCATCGACCATATCCTGTCCCCCCCTGCATGCCTCCTCCTCCCCATCTCCCTCCCTCTAACCCTCCACCCTCCGCCCTCCCTCCCTCCTTCCCTTTTCCCTCCTCCTCCTCCTCTTCTTCCTCCTCCTTTTCCTCCTCCTCTTCCTCCTCCTTCTCCTCCTCCTCCTCCCTCTTCTTCCTCCTCCTCCTCCTCCTCCCTCCCCCTCCTCCCTCCCCCTCCTCCCTCCCTCCCTCCCTCCCTCCCTCCCTTCTCCCCTCCCCCGATGCCGCCGCCCGCGCCCTCCGGCGTCTCCCTGCGCGTCTCCGCGGCGCTGCGCGCCTGCCTGGCGCCAGAGCCCGCGCCCGGGGGTGGGCAGCAGCCGGGGCTGTGGCCGTCGCTGCAGCGCACGTTGGAGGGCCGCGGGGTGCCCTGGGAGCCCATCGACGAGGACGGGCGTCGCACGCCGAGCTTCGCGCCGTTTCGGGACGATCTTGGATCTGGGGTAGGGGGTAGGGGGGGGGGGGGGCCTCTCTCGGGGCTCCTGGGGCGCCCTGGTAGCCACGGCTGGATCCGCCTGCAGATGCTGGCCAGACCGCGCCCCGGGATGGGTTCGAGGGCCGCGGTGTGCTGTTGGGGGCCCATCGACGAGGACGGGCCTCTTCCGTCGAGGATCACAGGGGGAGGCAGGGAGGGGAAGGGGAAGGAGGGGGAGGGGGGGCGGAGCGAGAGGAGGAGGGGAGGAGGAGGAGAGGAGGAGGGGGGAGGAGGAGGACAGAGGAGGAGAAGGAGGAGGAGGGGAAGGAGGAGGGGAGGAGAGGAGGAGGAGGAGGAGGAGGAGGAGGTTTCGACGCGAACTTGCCCGCATCCACGACTTACCGAGAGGAGGAGGAGCAGGAGCAGGAGCAGGAGCAGGAGCAGGAGCAGGAGCAGGAGGAGTGGGGGGGCGGAGGGGGCGGGGGGCGTGAGCGCGATTTTGAACGTCCGAAGTGCGGAAGTGAGGGCGGCGCTGCAGCGGGGGCACCATTTTGGAAGAACCAGAAAGGACCATATTGAAAAGACAAGAACAAACAATCAAATAGCACAATTGTCTCAGTAACAAAAATCATTACGCGGAGAGGACGGGAGACTCTCCAGACAGTCTGGGGAGAGAGGAGAGTAGTATTCATATCGGGTAATTGTTGAGGTGGAGGAGGAGGAGGAGGAGGAGGAGGAGGAGGAGGAGGAAGATCCAGTCGTATCGTTAGGATGGCATCGGGGTGGAGGAGGAGGAGGAGGAAGAAAATTAGGAAAATGAGGATGAGAAGAGAATGAGGAGAAGGAGGAGGAGGAGGAGCAGCAGGAGGAGGAGGAGGAGGAGAAGGGGGAGGAGGGGGGGTAAGGATGAGGAGGAGCAGCAGCAGCAGCAGAAGCATCAGGAGCAGTAGGAAAAGGAACGGATTTACCATGAATGAGTGGAGTCCTTGGATTCGTTCGCCGTTTTCATGCTTCCAGTGCCCCTTCCGGGTCCTTGAGTAATCAGTGCTTGCATTGAAGGTTTCCTACCGGAGGTCGAATGATTTAGGCCGATTTCGGTGGTCGACCAAGTTCGACATTTTAGTTCCAGTGAAATGTTGGGCCGATTTCGGTGGGCGGCTTGGGGGCCGATTTCGGTGGGCGGCCGGATTCTCAGGTGCCCAGTCTAGCTAGGGTCCCCGGCTCTGCAAGGTCCCTTGGTTCTCGGGTATTTGGCCGTGCCTGAAAATTGTTTTTTGCGAGCACGGTCAAAATCAGGGAGTAGACATGAGAGATGAGAAAGTACAGACCCGAGAGTTGGGAGCAGGGCTGAGCAGGCATAATAAGGATCATCTAGCATAAATCAGAAAGGGCAGAGCGATTTGAAAGGGCAGACGCATTAAACGGAGCAATAAGCCAGAGAGAGAGAGAGAGAGACCGAAGAAGGAGAGAGTGGAGAAGTGCGAAGCGCTTAAGTGCAACCTCGCTTATGCTTATGATGAAGTGTCAGAGCAAGCACAATTTTCGAGATCTTGAGCACATCCCTCAACAGCCGAATTATCGAGACATTGAGCACATCCGGGAGCACACGAAGACAGGGTCAAATATTTACTCTGTATCCCCTGCCTGTAGGAGCGCGCCAGTTGTTCCCTGATGGAGGATCGTGCTCGACCCCCTGGTGAGGGAGGGCGGGAACTAAAGAGCCAAAACGCGCGATGGAACGGACGGGTGCGGTCACCCTCGAGTCCAAAGCAAGAGACGTCGGAGATTGCACAAGTACCAGCTGGCTCACGCTATACGGGCAACCAGAGCAGGACGTGGAGAGAGGCGCGCAGCGCTCGGAACAAGTGCAGCCTCACTTTGCACCAAGAGCGTAACACGCACACGTCGCTTCTGAGTACGATCACGTGTCAGAGTAAGCACAGCAGCCGAGCTATCAAGATATGAAGCACATCCCGTACCCATACATGTGCACTGAGGGGACAGGGCGGGTGGGAAACAGCGAAGCGAAATAGCATCACGCGGCAGAGTTTGAACGATCCGCGTCTGAAACCTCGACGTCAATATCGAGCACGACAGCATGCTGCAGCCTCTTCAGAGCTGCGGGCACGGCACGGAGCTGCCTGGCAGACGCCTTGCCAGCCTGTCGCATCGAAGCGCCGTCTTGCTCTCCACACCTCCTCCGCACACGCCGTGGCCGATCGCCACAGGCCTCGCCTGCTGAAGGCCCGGAACCGTCCTGAGCTTGAGCGCTGCGGCCGTGCTCGGGCCGCCGTGCCGAGAGCTGCCCGCACCCTGCCCGGCCTCCGTGCGAAGCCCGCGGCGCGCGGGGCGGCCTCGGCGCGCGCCTGGGCCCCGAGGAGGGCGCCGCCGCACGCCGAGCGGCCGCAGCCTTTCAGGGGGGCTCGCCCCCCCGCTGCCGCAGGCACAGCGGTGCAGGCGTGGTCTCCCGACCTCGTGGTGGACGCCGGGTGCTGCCCCACGACGTCGGCCTGAGGTCGGCATCGTTTATCCAACCCTCAGCCCCGTCCCCATCCCCTTCGAGACCCACACCAAATTACCCCCCCAGCTGGGGATAGACCCCTCGCGACCCGAAGGGGCCGGCCTATATCCCTATCTAGGGGGGTCAATCGGTCAGCGGGGCCCAGGCCACGCCGCTGGGGATGGGGATCGGTTCAACGATACTCATGAGGTGCCAGGGTTCGAAGAAGACAGAATGCGGCAGAAGCGTAAAACTTGTGGCGCTCCGCGCGGACTGCTTGGATCCGCGCTGGGCCCCCTGGCGGCGCCTCTGGCGCCGCCCCTGGCGCGCGGGGTCTGGCGCAGATCCAGGAAGCCAGCGCGAAAGGCCACAAGTTTATGTTTATGCGCTTTTCTTCTTCTAAGGGTGACCGCCAGAGTGGGGTAGTTCGGTTTGGAGCCGGCGCGACGCTCGCTGACGTCGTGGCCGGCGGTGGTCAGGGTGTTGCTCGACCTGATGTAGCTGTCGAAGCTGACCAGCAGGGCCCCAGCGTCGTCGACAGTACATGGTCGTGGAAGCTCTCCGAGGGTAGTTTTTCACGAAGATCGTCTTGTGCATGGCGTTCCTGCCGTGGACCATGCTGAGGCCCTGGAAGTAGAGGTGGTCCAGGTACTTCACCATGTCGGCATCGACCTCGTCCAGTGTCTCTAAGACGGCGCTGGCCGGAAGCCCACGTCCTGAACTTGAGGTGGGCGTGTGTGTACAGTGGCAGGGTGCGGGGCTGCACGCGCTGGTGCCTTGAAGAGAAGGCTTGGCGACTCCCGCAGCCCGTTGGACCCTGCGAGCGGCCACGCTCCGAGCGGCATGAGCTCCTGGCCTCTGGCGCCCGCCGAGGGGCGCGGGGGCCTCGCCAGGCGGCGCCCCACTGCGGCGCCGGGACGGGCCACTCGGGCGGCGACCCGGCAGGGCAGTGGGGCGGCTGGCGCTGGAGCTTGACGTCGGCGCCAGGGTGACTAGTTGGCCGCCAGCTCAGCTTCCCAGCCGTCGCAGACAGTCAGTATCGTTTCACCGACCCCCATCCCCCTCCCCATCCCCTCCGAGACCCCAATGAAATTACCCCCCAGTTGGGGATACACCCCTCGAAACCCGAAGGGAATGGCCTATATCCACATCTAGGGGGTAAATCGGCCAGCGGGGCCGAGGCCACGCCGCTGGGGATGGGGATCGGATAAACGATGCTCAGACAGGACCGCCGGCCGCCGGCATCACCCCATGGCGCGCCGCGGGGCGCTGTGGCGCCCAGGAGGCGGGCCCAATGCCTGCAGAGCTCGGGTTAACTATGCCCCAGCAACGGCTGCAGGTACGGCCTGATGGTGATGTGACTGTCTCCTTGCCTTGGAGTACCTCGTGCTTGAAATCTCCGGGACAGGCGCGCTCGAGTGA
>CAUYUJ010007779.1:1205511-1240916 GCA_963575745.1 Prorocentrum cordatum
GCTCCAGAGCCGCTCCTGCTTCACGAGCTGTGCCTCGTCGCGTCGCAGCGTCGAGACCCACTTCGCAAGATCTGGAAGCAGCACGAGCACAGCTCTTTGGGGTTGCGCCGCACCGCCGACTCTAGCTCATAGAGCCAACGTGCCAGGTGCTCGACCACCGCCACGTTGGCGTAGTCGAGCTGGTCGTAATTGATGGAGTAGTCGAGGCCCTTGCAGACGCGGCGATGCGCGCGGCACGCGCCCGACATCCCGCTGACCCAGACTTGGCCCTCCAGGCGAGGTGGTGGGTGACGAGGAAGGTGCCCGAAGCCACGAGCGACATAACCAGCTCGGGCGCCGCCTGGGCGCCTCGGAAAGGCCAAGCTGGTCTCTGGGATTTCTTGCTGATCTTGGCGGCGGCCGACAGCGAGACGACGGATACGCCGTTGACGCGCTCGTCGCCCAGCGGGCGCCTGTCCCGCCCAGCGCCCGTCGCCGCTGGAAGGTGGCGCCAAGTGTCGGTGTCGATGTCGGCCACCCGCTCGACCACGACCCAGGCCTCGCCCATGTAGGCCAGGCCTGACTCCTCCCGGATCACGAGCGCCTCGGGATCGGCGAGCGCGGCCACAGGGAGGGCGTCGCCGAAGCTTGGGCTCGCGGGATCGGCGATCAGCCAGCGGCCGCCCTCGGGCTGCGCGTCGGCGGCACCCGTGAGCCCGTGCACGGCCAGCAGCTCCTTGGCCTCTCGGCGGGCCTGGAGGAGCTCCTCGGCCGTGAGCGGGTCGAAGGCGTAGGCCTCGCCGCGCACACGGAGCGGGAACTCCGCATCCCTTGGCGCGCGGGGATGACCTTGCGGGTGGACACGTGAGGAATTGATTGCTGAGGCCTGGAGCGGCACAGATCCACTGCCCAGGATTGGGCGTCGCCAGCACCAGCAGCCGCATGTGCCATCGGAGGCCACTCGAGTCGTCGAACAAGTCGAGGAAGACTAAGCGCTCTGAGACGTCAAATGCCCGCCACGCCACGCCCCCTCCTCCTCCTCCTCCTCCTCCTCCTCCTCCTCTCCTCCTCCTCCTCCTCCTCCCTCCTCTCCTCCTCCCCTCCTCCTCCTCCTCCTCCTCCTCCTCCTCCTCCTCCTCCTCCTCCTCCTCCTCCTCCTCCTACCTCCTCCTCCTCCTCCTCCTCCTCCTCCTCCTCTCCTCTCCTCCTCCTCTCCTCCTCCTCCTCCTCCCTCCTCCTCCTCCTCCTCCTCCTCCTCCTCCTCCTCCTCCTCCTCCTCCTCCTCTGCGAGAAAATGAGGTGGCCTCGCTGCTGCGCGAGGCGGCCCGCGCGTCGGCCTTTGGCCGCGGCCGGAGGCTCCTCCAGCACAGGCAGGTGGCGCAGAGCCGCCACCTGGGCCGCTGCGCGGCACGGGCGGCGGCAGGCCACAACCAGCACCGCGCCGAGGCGCCAGGCTTGAGGAGAAGAAGAGGCCACGCCAGGCCACGGCCACGCCACGCCAGACCGTCAGGCCACGGCCAGCACCACGCCGAGCGCCAGGCCCCAGCACCCGCAGGGCTCGGGCTCGTCGCAGCCCAGGGCCGCGGCGCCGCCCCCGGCGCGGGCAGCAGTGGCGGTGGGCGCGCGCGCCCACGGGCGCGAGGCCGCCGCGGCGGCGGAGCCCGCGCCCCGGGGCAGATGCGGGGGCACGCCGAGAGGCCGCGGGGGACGCGGAGGCCATGCGCGCAGGCCAGGCTGCAGCCTGGGCAGGCAGGGCAAGGAGGCGCCGCCGGGCAGCGCCCTGGCCCACGGCGAAACGGGCCCCGGCGTCGACCGGCCGGTGCCGCATCGGGCGCTGCCCTCGGCGCCCCGCGTCAACTGGAGAGCCAGCTCGTGCGAGAGGAGCGGACGGGCGCGGTCGCACCCTCGAGGCCAAAGCAATAGGTGTCGGAGACAGCACATGCACTAACAGATACATCGATATGTGTATATATATACATATATAGAGAGATTGTAGTGGCCTCCGGCCAGTACCGCCGATCCGGGGCGTTCTTGATGCTATTGTTGTTGAAATGGACGATGACGACGACAACGGACGACCAACGGTCGACGAGCGGGATAATTCCGACGACGACCGACGAAGGAGTTAATGACGACGAACCGACGACGACGACGACGACGACGACGACGACGACTGACGGCGAACGGCTGCCGACGGCCGACGACCGACGACTGGTGACGGCGACGGGTGGAAGGTTCTTCGTTCATCGCTTTCGCTTCCGAGCAATACCAAGTCAGGCCGTGCACCTCTGGCCTGGCAGCCCGCGAGTGAGCGCCTCTTGGGGCCTCTTGGTTCTTGGGGCTTCTTGGGAGCCTTTGGGGCCTCTTGGGGGCCTCTCGGGGTCCTCTTGGGGGCCTCTTGGGGACCTCTTGGGGGCCTCTGGGGGCTCCTTGGGGGCGCCTCGGGGGCATCTTGGGGGCTCTTGGGGTCATCTTGGGTCAGAGAGTGCACATATCGTAATAGAGGGAGAGTAAAGAGCGTGGAGTTGAGAGCCAATCGAGCTGAGACAGAGATAGAGGGAGAGAGAGAGAGAGATAGAGAGAGAAAGAGAGAGCTGCCGTGGAGTGCCTGGGAAGATCCCAGGACATCCGCGAAGTATGTTCTATGCATGGTGTCTTTGGTTTGTTGAGGCTGGCTGTTGCGGTCACGGATGGATTCGCCTCGGAATTTTGGTCGAAAAGCACCCCAGGACGGATCCAGTTTCGAGCTCCGAGGGTCGAGGGAGCTGTTGCGATTTTCTCGCATCTTCGTCAGTCTCCAGGGGCCTCCGAGACAAACTCCGAAGACCCCTAGGACCTCCAAAGACTTCGGGAGACCTCTTGGGACCTCTGGAGGCCTCGAGGATGGAGGATCGAGGGTTCTTTTTTGAGGGGTCCTGGGCTGCCCTCGGGGACGCGGCTGGGTCTGCCCAGGACACGTCCAGGGGCCGATGTTGAGGGGGGGCAGCTTCCATTCGGCGGCGCGCCCGAGTGGGAAGTGAGGGGGAGAAGGCCTCCTCAGAAGGGGGCGGGGCTTCTCAGAAGCTTCCCGGCCTTCTGAGAGAAGTTTTTTGTGTCGTCGGGGAAGAGTTGGAATAAGGCCCGAGGCCTTCCGAGCCTTCTTAGAAGGCCCGCCGTTTCTCACGTCCCCCTGGGCTCGCCGCCGATAGTTGCGTCGCACGAGAAGATCAATGAACTGCTGGCTTTCCCAAGTTCCGGCCCCTGGAGAGGCTCGTCGCGGGCCCACGGGGCCATCAACGGACGGGCCGCGACGGAGACGCCCGCCCAGGAGGTGGGGTCGATCTCAAAGAGGGCCCCGAGAGGCCAAGCCATTGATTCGTCCTAGGTGTTTACAGGGTCTTCGCGTTCTCCCCCCCCTTCGTGCCCCCGACGCTCCAGGACAGCCCGAGAGGCCTCCGAGATCGCCCCAAGACGGCCCGAGAGGCCCCCCCGAGAGCCCCCGGTTGGCCCCGGAGCGCTGGGCCCGCCTCGTGAAGCAGTTGTCCGGCTTCCCCCCCCCCACCACTCCCGCGCCGCACAGACCACGCCAGAGGAAGTGCCCGTGCTGGGGGTCCTCGAGCCCGCCTTCTGGCCCCGCTCTCGTTCGGGGCCCTCGGGTTTGTCTCTCCGACCCTGACCGTGGTCGGAGCCTGGATGTCCAAGGAGTGATCGACGGAAAGGGGGGGGGGGGGGCACCACCTTGTCACGCCTGGGTCGGGGCGGGGTGATGTCTCTCTCCCTGCCCCGCACGCCGCAAGGCCGTGAAAAAGGTTGTGCGTGCTCCGACTCGGCTCGGCACTGTTCTGCATCTCCGAGGACGGGCTGCCCCCTCCGCCAGCGCTGGAGGGCTCCCGGCCTTGCAGGTCTCGGGCGCTGCCAGTGGCCCCCTAACGCAGGGCGGCCCCATGCGTTCCCACGGGAGGCGCAGGTGGTGGCGTCCAGGAGCGCTCCTCACGAGGCCCAGTGGGCCCCAGAGGCCCCAAAATGGAGCGCAAAGCTGGGAGCACCTTGGGCCATGACCGCTTCTGTAGAGGCCTCCTGGATGGGGTCGGGGGACCGCGCCGCATCGCCGCTGCATCGCTGCCTTTGCGATGCATCGACGACGTCGGCGTGGAGAAGAACGGGCTCCGCATCGAGCCGCAGCGGCAATGCATCGGCGATGCGGCGCAGTCCGCCGACCCCACTAGCCCCGACCCCATCTGAGAGGCCTAGACCCTGTCGGCACGATCGAAGTGGGTACGGAACTACTGGGCACGAAGACCGACAGCGGTTCCTGATCATTTTGAGCAGGAGTCGCTGCCGGTGTCGCCGCGGACGTCGTCCATTTGAAACAGGAGGCCGCCTGCCCAACAGCGGCCGCTGCCGGTCTTGGACAGCACTGGTTCCTTGGCATCGTACCCATCTTCTGTCCGTCGTACCCACTGCGGGTGGCCAAACTCTAGCAGCACCCGAAGGTGGGCCTACGTCGAGTGCGACTTCCCGTACGCGGCCCACCGCGCGGCCGTGGCGCAGGGGAACTGCCTGGAGGTCACGGGCACGACGCTGCCGCTGCTGCTCGTCTTCCTGGAGGCCCCGAGCGCCGAGCTGCTGACCTCCGCCGCGGTGGGGGCCCTGTCGGACTGGCTCGCCGCCCACGGGCCGCTGCAGGCACAGAAAAAATGAAGCACGATCAACACATGTTTTTGCACACAACAAAAAAAACATCCCAATAGATGAATCACGAACACGTCTAAACAGTAGCAACAACACCACCAAAGAATAAACGAGCCCAGGCCTCCTGGCGTCGCGGACAAAAAACGGGCGGGGGGGTGGGCGGCCATTTTCGGCCCCAGGGAGCCCTCGCTGAGCCCAGGGACAATTAAAAACGACTCGGGATGAAAAGCTAGTCCCGGGGAATGGGCCGAGACCTCCAGGGGTCCACGCTGCGAGCAAAAACATCACGTCGCTGGTCTGGGTACTGCGAAATGACGAAGCTTGCACCTTTTTTCTAGAATTCGTTTTCGTACGGACGCGGCGGGCCGAACTCCCGATCGACTGAAATCACAAGGGGGATGCCGCGATCGGCGGTTTTGGGGGACGCGCGCCGGGTTTGGCCAGATCCGGGGCCTCGCAGGGGCCCCAGACCCTCCCGGTCGCCGCCCCCGCCCCTTCGCACAGCGCCGACGCCGAGGACTGTTGGCCGCGCGCATTTGAACCGCTCGGGGGTCCGCGCAGAGTTCTCGGGTCGGTCAATGAACCAGTCCGTTCCCGGCATCTCTGGCGGCTCCTCCGGCGATGCCCCCAGCACGCTCTGCCAGGGGTCGGGGGCCCCCAAGCGGTGCGGTGACCACTCCGCGTGGTGAGTCGGTGGGAACTCGGGGTCACCGCGCGGTTTTGGCACTCGAGTCGTTCTCCGAGGACGTCTCGGTCGACGGGGGCATCCGAGATCCCCAAGACCGTGCGGCGACGCACCGCGCGGCGAGGCCGTTGGGGACCACGAGGTCGCCACGCGGTCCGTCACCACAAGCTTCTGGGGCCCCGAAGGGCCTGGCGCCGACCCGAGAAGTTCCCCCCAGCGCCGACCCGAGAAAAATCCCCGCGGGCCTCTCCCGCAGCTCGTGCCCTGTGGCGTTGCCTGGCCCTCCCGAGAGGCAGCCCGCCTGCTGCTCCTGCTGTACGGCGCCCCGCGGGGGCGGAAAGGCATCCATACATGATCCACGGCCTCGCCCTCCTCGGGCTCCACGGCCGCGGCCCCGCCCCAGGAGTCCGAGGCTCCGACCAAAACCGGAGCGGCCAGTTTTCGGCCTGGGTTCGGCTTCCGGGGGGCCCTCAACGGGCCCAGGGACCGTCCCAAAGCGACTCGGGAGCCCCATAGGGAAAAAGTCCAGACCTCTGGGGGTCCACGCATCGAACAATTTGGAGCGCCGGATGTCGGAGGGGATACAGGGCGGCCTTGCGCGGATGCCCCGCGCGGGACGCAACTATCCACAGGATCGCTCATCCCCAGACATCCATCCATCCATCCGACGATAGTTTGTTGTTCAATCCGCGTCCCCTGGAGGTCCCGACCCCTTCCGCCAGTGATCCGTCCTGGACCCCTTTCTGAGAGCCCCGGGGCCCAAAACCAGACCAGAATCGAGGAAGATTTGCCCAGATTGAAAAGATCGGCTACAAGTAAGAGTGATCTTTCGCCGGAGTAACCTTTGGTGCGGGCCCAATGGGGTCCCCCGATCGCCGAACGCGATGCGGTAGTAGCGTTTTGCGCGCTCGTGTTTAGTCCCCCCCGCGGCCCCCAAAAAGCCGCGCACCAAACGTCACTCTTACCCAAGGTCACTCTTGCGTGTAGTCGACAAGATCATGTCGTCAGAGATCTGGGTCCATGGGATCGCGCCCAGTGGTGCCCAGAGCGCGAGGGCGTGGGATGTGGGCGTGCCCCATCGGCTGTGAGTCGGCGGCGCGCCTGGGGGGGGAAGGCAGCGGGGCGGGCCTTCTCGGAAGGCTCGGAAGGCTTCCCGCCTTCGGAGAAGCTTTACACCGCCTTCTCCGAAGCCGCTGAAGCCTTCTCGGAGGGCCCCGTGGCTTCTGAGGAGCCCCGCCGCCTTCCGAGGAGGCCTGCCCCCTCGACTCTGGACATGCGAGGTCTTAAGCTTTTCCTAGCGGGGCCCCCAGAAGTCCCGACCCTGTTTTCCTTGCAGGCCCGGTCCTGGAGCCCGGCGAGGGCCCCGTTGGGGCCGAAGATGCCCAAGGATTTCCCGTTGTGATTCTGCTCACGACGGGAGGAGGCTGCAAAATCCGGTCACAATGTGTCACCAAACCTTTGCCTGGGTCCAAGCGCACCAGTTTTCCGAGCTGCGTCGAGCCGTACGGCGACAGGGCCCCCCGAGGGCCAGAGAGCTTCGATCCTCGAGTCTCGAGGTTCGAAGTTTGAATGAGCCTCGAGGATCAAGCTTCTGGGGGTCGTGATGTTTTGACTTCCCCATCGGTGCTCCCGTCGGCCGCGAGGCACCAGGCCGGCGAGCCTTCGGCCCGCCGTCGCCGCGCCCCTGGCGGCCAGCCTCGTCCGCCGCGGCGCCGGCGCCGTGGAGCTGGAGGGCCCGGGCCACGCGGCCGAGTACGCCGCACAGTGCGCGGCGGCGGTGAGCGTCCTCCTCCTCGTCCTCGTATTCCTCCTCCTCCTCCTCCTCATCCTCCTCCTCCTCCTCCTCCTCCTCCTCCTCCTCCTCCTCCTCCTCCTCCTCCTCCTCCTCATCATCATCATCATCATCATCATCATCATCATCATCATCATCATCATCATCATCATCGCCATCCCTAGCAATTTTGGCTCAAGCCATTGTTTGGCGCAGGCGCGGCATCTAACGTAATTAGCTTTCCCCCTTCCTGGCTCTCAGCTTCAATGGCGGCTTCGACCGCAACTTCAAAGGCAGCGACGGCAGAAGCGACGACAGCTACGGCAGCAGTTTCAACGGCAGCTCCGACGGCAGCTTCAATGACAGTTTCGTTTTCGACGGCGGCTCCGCCTTCGCCGGCGGCTTCGACAACAGCACCGATGGCGTCTCGCCGTTCGACAGCAGCTTCCACTGCAGCTGTTGCTCCTGCTTCGAAGCCCCCTTCGGCACTGTGTCGGCCCAGCTGCAGCAGCGCCCGCGTGGGATGATGGCCTGGTCGAGGCCTGGGATTTGATGTGCCCACTCTTGGAGGCGTGCGCCGAGCAACACCAGCGTGGGCCCACCAGCACCACTGATGTCTTCGCCGCTGCTTTCCGCCGGAGGCGGCCACCTGCTGGCCCGGTGCTGGCGCCAGAGGCGGCCAATATAGTGAGGCGCCAACTTACGCGCGATTCGCGTGACGCTGAGGACGCCGTCATGCTCGGCACTGGTGACCTAGAGTGGGACAACACGATGGAGCTTGACATCCCTACGGACGCTGACGTCGCCGAGGGCTTCGCCAACATGTTATCGGACCGCTTGGAAATGGCACCGTCCGGCGGTACAGCCCTGAGCAGGACGCGCACGGACATCCTTGCTCTGTATGCTGACGACAGGCCCCCTGACCGGCTCGCCCGTTCTCACTGGGTGGTCGACCTCATTGATGAAATCGTTAGCGGCTCGCTTTTGATTTTGAAAGACCGGGGCCCCCTGGAATTCAGTGACCAGGGCCTCGCCAATATGGAGGCGGCCCAGGCCCCTGGCTACGCTACCTGGATCTCCCCCCGTCGGGGCTTGGTCCTGGCAGTTCGGTTCTTCAACAAGTATGTGCGGCAGTGGGCAATCCGGCCACTCGATTGATGCACCCGCACTAGTGGGCATGCACGTGCATGATACGTCTATGGGCACAGACCTTTTGCAATGCAGCGTTTGTGCTCGCTCTCGCGTACCCGCCGCAATGGCGGGCTGCTGCGGGCGATCGGGCTGTGCAGGCGACGCAGCTCCCGATCCTTTCATAATACCTGATGGCGCAATGCTATCTCCTCATGTGGCTGGCCGCAAGGATGCCACTCCCGATTATGTTTCTTCGGCGCCCTTGCCCCGGACCTTGTCTGGGGCCCGCTTTGGTGCCCGTTCGTCTGACAGTTCATGAATGGTTATCGCCAGGCCGCTGTCACGCCAGGCCCCCTGGCTGGGCGGTCCCCTCACCAAGGCGATGATGTTCGACAGCAGTTATGACGGCAGCTTCACCTTCGACGGCGGTTTCGAAACCAGCTCTGTCGGCGGCTTTCCAAGGCAGCTTCAACAGCAGCTTCCATAGCAACTTCTACTTCCGTTTAGATGGCGGCTTTCACCGTCCTCATGACCCAGACGACGGAGATTGCAAAAGTCACCAGCCACTTTCAAGCACGCGCGGGGCAACGGCAGGATGAGCGCGAGAGCGCGCCCAACATCTGCAACGAGGGGATTACCGCCTGGTCCGACAGCCATCGCTCAGCGCTGCCTGAGGAGTGCTCACCTCGCGCCGTGCGCCCGCACGGAATGAGGCTAGCGCCCATCAGCGCCCGTGGCATGGCTAGTTCATCGGCATGGTGCCCAAGGAGGCTCCTTGCATTCTAAGCGCGCGCCGCTTACCAGAGATAACAATGGCAAACACCGACTAACTGTTTTTTTGAAGTGGGTTGCTGGATCTCGTCTAGACGATCGTTCCCTCGCCTTGCACCCAGAACTCTGACTGTTCACTTGAGTGCTGATTATCTTCATCGCAAGAATCCTCACCACCATGTGGGGAAGGTTCTGGAGGCGGGCGACTCGGGACTCGAAGCATTCGTTCTTACAAAAACCGATGAGAAATAGACTCACACGCAATGAAATATACACGCGCGGTGGCGGAAGGACGAGTTAGGACGATCCACGCGGACTCACGCGTGACCGCGATGAGCAACGTCGAGGTCGTAAAGTATTGGAAGATATTCGAGCTAGCGGTCAGGGACATAAAAAGGGCTACAGAGCACGCACCGTCATCGGGTCGCACATCGACAAACTCTCGTCGCCATCTTCGGGCACATCCCTAGTGAACCCACCGCGCTCGACGGAAACGGCCGCATAAAAGCTAAGGCGAACCCTTGGGCCCATCATGTCTCCAGGGGCCTGGGCCTCTTCAGTGATATCAGTGGCGCCGAAAGCTTTCGGGAGATCTGGGCCCCCCCGAACGAGCGGTGGAAGCAACTCCTCACCCCGAACCCCGAGGCCGAACAGGAATTTCGACGCATCGACCCTGGACTTCTAGGAGCAGCAGCACAGACCCCAGGAAGCAGTAGACGGGCCCGATTCCACGACCAGCCGAGCGATATGACCGACGCGAACCCGAAAGAACACACATGCGAGCTCATTGATCATGGAACAGGAAGATGCTGTGAATTATCATTCCCGGGTTACCGACAGTTCACGACTCATCAAGCATCCAGACATAATTTGCGACTTGCGATCCCGAACAGGGCGATCACGAACCAGTGTCCAAATTGTTACAAAGTATTGAAGAGCCGAGCCTGCGCCCAGAACCATCTCATCTTCGCCCACGCCCAGGGCCGATGCAAAATGGGAAGGAACACTATGAAGTGGCCACTCCAGAACGACTCTGACCCCACCCGCGCCCTGTGCCCCGCGGCCTTTCCGGATCGGGCTTCTCTCTACGAGCATCATCGGTGGGCACCTACCAAGCCCAAGCCCGACACTGGAGTACGCCCGCACTCCTGCAGTCAAACCGTCAAGCCACGACGAACCGATGGGCCAAATGTTCGAGCGAAACCAGTGCCAGCGCACCACAGAGGAAGACGGCGAGAGCAAAAAGAAGACGAAGGAGGTGGCAACGCAGCAACTACCCGGGCACACAAAGAAATCGATGAGCTTGATCGTCAAACAGCTTCTTCAGTACGCCCGGCAGAGTCGAGTCATAAGCAGCGCGGTGTTCGACACGTGGGCACTCACGAGCGTCGGCCCGATCGCCCTCCGAATTCAGGAACAGACGACGGCGCACGGCAAGCTGACAAAGAGGAAAAGGAAAGAACCACGACCCGAGCCCGCCACAGATCTACGCGATGGGAGAATTGCTGGCAGCGGCGACAGGATTGGCGCTCGAGGACCCACTCAAGCAGACCGTAGTAAAGATGCTCACGGACTACGACAGCTACGATTGCGAGCAGAAGTCCGAGCTGGCTCTCTTCTGCAAGGCCGACAGGATGTACGAGAAGGAGGAGAGGTGCCTCACCCTGGCCGTGAGGGGCCCGCAGTTCCACGTTCATCTCGCGAGCGCGCGGAGGGCGACACCTGCGAAGGGGAAGTACGGGCGTGCACCCGCGACTCATATGGAGCGGGAGCTGCAGGATTGGGTGGAGCAGCCATTGCAGTAGACATCGACGACAGCAGCAGGACAGACGACACCAGAAGAATGGAGGCCATTTCGAACATGATGGATATTTCGTCTTCACACTGCTTTGGACCCTCACCAAGTCTGACGACTAGTTCTGCTGAGAGGAGAAAGGATGTCCTCTTGTCTCCTCCCCCCGTCTTGGATCTGAGGGTTTTCATTATGTTTCTGGCCACCAGAGGTGTTTTCCCAGGTAGCCGACTTTTTGACGCTATGGTTTCGAGCAAGTTGGATTGCGGCCACGATCTCAGTCGAGATCTTTCCGCTTGGCGATCCCCTTGACGTCTCCATACGTCGGAGGTCGTGGGTCTCAGGCTGGGGCTCCGTCGGGCCCGTCGGCTTCGAGACCGCCACATAGGGTGGGGGTTTCAGGCCCGCGCGTGAGCAGGGACGTCGCTTCGAGTTCAACGAATGATAGCCGTGTTGAAGGCAAGCTGTAACTCACTTAGACATCGGAGCCAAGGATGTGAATGAACGAATGAATCATCACCATCATCCTCATTACCATCGCCATCACCATCAGCAACACCCGCATAATCATCATTGGCATCAGCATCACCATTATGTTCCGTCCTCATCATTATCCTCATCCTCATCAGCAACATCCCCCTCAGTATCATGAACACCATCCGCAGTATCATCATCAGCATCATCATCATCATCATCGTCATCATCATCATCAGCATCGTCATCTCCATCGCCATCGCCGACGGAAGGGGAGGGGAAGGAGCGGGGTACGACTGTTCAGGCGCCCCACCTCTCCACTCCCAACTAGGTCATTGTGTTACCTCGTCTCATTCATCTCGTCTCTCACCTTTTCCCTAATGCGCCCCCACCTCCCTCCCCGCAGGGCTTAGCCGTGGGAGGTGGCGGGACAGGTTTGCATGGCTACAGACATCTTCTCTTACAGCCGTTAGCAGCGGACTGGGGTACGAGATCTGCTGCATGCGGCTGGCGTCGGCGCCGCCGCCCAGCAGTTTCCTCGACACACTGGCGCCTCCGGCGGCGGGAAGCGCCAGGAAAACCAGCCACGTGAGTTGATTCGCTACCCCCCTTTTGCGATTCCCCCCTTTCGTTTTGCTAACCCCTCGTTTGCTATCCCCCCACTTTTGCTCTCCCCCCCTTCGCTATCCCTTTTGCTATCACCCCCCCTGCGTCCGACCCGAGATGGGTCGAGAAATTGGCACCTCTCCCCAGCGGAAGACGGCGGAAGGCTGTCGGAGCCCGGCGGATGTATAGCAGGGGGCGGCTCAGCTGGCGGAAGCGGGCGGAAGAAGAACAGCGCGAGGGGCAATAGGGAGTTTCAGCCACGCGCAGAGGGAGGAGGGGGGAAGGCTTCTTCGAAGTACCCCTGCTTCTTAGAAGGCGCGGGCCAGATGTAGGGCCGGCGCCTTCGAAGAAGCAGCCTCCTTCCAAGAAGCCCCCCCCCTCCCTCTACCCCTTTTGTGCGCGCCGCCAAGAGTGGCGTGGCCGACAAAAGTGGAGTATCAGAGTGCAGCAGTGGAGCCCGCGGAAGCCACCGACTTCCAGCGGCAAGAGGGCATTGAGCACAAAAGGAGGTGAAAAAAATGCCCCCCCGAGAGACGACACACACACACACACACACACGTACGCACGCACGCACGCACACGCACATACACACACACACACACACACACACACACACACGCACGCACACACACGCACACACACACACAAGGCACATATACACACAAAGCATACACACAATACACAACACACACACACACACAACACACAACACACAACACACAACACACAACATACACACAATATACACACACGCACACACACACACACACATACACACACGCACACACACACACACAAACACACACACACACACACACACATACACACACACAACACACACACACAACACATACACACAGAACACACACACACACACACACACACGTTTTAGCGTCGGCGGCTAGGCAGGGGATGTCTGCGCTGGCGAAGGGATGCCTAAGCGAGGATGCCGTTAAAGCGAACTGTGCCACCATGCAAGAGGAGGAGAAGGGAGGAGGCGCGGCCGACAAAGGGGCGGACGGAACGAGCGGCTCAGAGGGGGGCGCATCGCTCCCCGAGCGATCGGCGCGGGCGGCCCCGCCGCCGAGTCCGCGGCGGCTGCTGCGTCATCGGGCCAGCGGCGGTGGGGCCCAGTGCAGGGATGGAATATCCCGACAAGGGGGCGCGTGACGGTAAGTATCACAGCCAGATGGCTGCCCAACCCCGGAGTGGGTGCGGGCGGAGCCACTGGGGCAGCGGCAACAGCGGCGGGCGGCAAGGCCAGGCCTGGGGCAGGCGCGGGGGCCGGCGGCGGGCGGCCAAGGACGGCGGCCGTGTGCGTCCGGCAGCGCCACGGCGGCGCAGGAGGGAGGGAGAGCGAACGGGGAGGGGAGAGGCGAACAGGGAGGAGAACGCCCCACCTGTGGGCCCACAGGTGGGGCGGCAAGCGCCACGACAGGCGGCGCGCTCTGAGCGGCAGAGGGTCAGCGTGGAGAAAGAGTGGGCACGAAGCGGGCGGCGCGCGGCCGCGCGGCTGGCTGGGTGGGGTGCCTGGGTGCCTGGCGGGCCATGGCGCGAGCGGCGAGCCCGTAAGATACCGCACTGGGGCGAGAGCTGGCCGCCAGCCAGGTGCAGGTACGGAAAAGAAAAAGCGTGCGCCTCCCGGCGTGGCAGGGGAAGCCCGCAGCAGGCGGGGGGAGGGCGGTCACCGCAGGAAGCGATAGCGCGGCACCGAACAGGTGCAGTTGAACGTGAGAGGAGGGACCCCTCGGCAGGGTGGGGACCCGCAGATGGGGGGGGGCGGGGGGGCGGCCGCCGTGGGGGAGGCGGCGGGGGCCCCGCAGTAGTGGTAGGCCTGCAGCGCCGAACTGGCACAGGGAAATCAACCGAGGGCAACGGTGGCTGCCACTCGCCCGGTGGGCCAGAGGGGCCGACCGGGGGGGGAGACTGGGCCCGTCGCAGTCAGAGTAAGCGTGGCGGGCGAGCAGAGGCACAAGAGCGGAGCCCGAGGCGTCCAGCCCGCCTCGCGGCGTCAGCAGGCGAGTCAGGGGAGGGGGGCGGGCGCAGGGCGACGCGGTGCGCAGACGAGGGCCAAAGTCCGGGGGAATGGGCGCGCTGGGCGAGGCGCCCCGCGTGTCGGCGGGGCGCGCGGGGGCGGCTCGGCAAGGTGCCCGGAGGCCCTCCGAGCGCCTGGTGGACACACCCACACACACAGAGTATGACCCTGAGATCAGACGTGGCGGAACAACTGCGACACCGCGGAGACACATACACCTGGACCCCGAGGACCCCCACCTTTTCCGCCCCACGCTCCGAGCCAGGTCGATCGGCGACGATGGCCCCGGGGCCCGAGGCCCGGGCGCCGAAACGCACGGCTTTTAAAAAAACATTGCAACGCCAGGAACTCCGGGAAAGAGATCGGCTCCGGGTGAAGTCGGGCGTGTCCCCCTACAGGCGGACCTTGGACGAAGAAGGAAAAAAAATACCCCAAAATAGGCAAAGATGGTCGACACGTCGTCCCCATACGATTTTGGGGCTACCTTTGAATTTTCCTCCTGCAGAGGGACAGGCCCGACTTGAGCTCAGGGCCTCCCGGGCTGGCCGCGCGGGGGCGGCCCCTGCGCCGGGCGGGCAGGCCCCCTCGAGGCGCGCGGCTCCCGGGGGCGGCTCCTCGGGCGCGAGGGGCCGCGCTGGCGGGGGCCCGGGCACGCAGGCCGCCGCTGCCGCGCCCGCACGCCGCCGTCGGCAGGCCGCGCACCAAGGTCGAGCGCAGTGGCGTAGCGTCCCGGCTCGCCCATGGGCCTACCAAACTCGGGCGTCGCGTCATGGGGGGGTCATCCACGGGGGGGGGGGGGGCGAGGGTGGTCCGAAAAGGTACCCAAACGGTACCTAAACGAGCCCCCTGGGGCTGCGGAGGGGCCCGAAAGGGGCACGAAAGGGGACCGTTTCTGACCCCCCCATTTACGACCCCCCATTAAGCCACGCCCAAGAAAACAATGTTCTGAGAACCGTTTGTGGTTTCGACGAAGTGTTCTCAGAACAGTTCTGGCTGGAGCTGTCCTGTTTCAACACATCGGGCTCATGTTCTAAGAACAGTGTTTTTGTTCTGGGAACATGTTTGGCGGGTCCGAGGCCTATAGGAATGCCGGGACGGTCGGTCTCTGCTCAACAAGGGGCCCCTCTTCCGGGCTCCTCTCGAGCCGGTCGGTGCGGCTCGAAGTCGATTTCGGCCAGTTCGATCCGATTCGATTTCGATGTCCCAGCGATCCGACGCGGCGCCCGATGCTTGCGTGGCGCTGTGGTGCAGCCGATCCGATCCGATTCCAGCTCTGTGCTGGCGCGGCCCGATGCGTCGCACATCCCGACTCGATCCGATTTCCCGATTCGATTGTTGACTGGCTCTGCCAGCTGTACGCTTCTCCACTGCCCTGGAAACAGTAATGCGTTGTTCATCGTCGGGTTGCGTGGTTTCGTCGCCTTGGATTTTTCGATGTTGATTGATCCTGATGTTAAGTCGGGCTTGTTGTCCCTCTACAGGAGGAATATTCAAAAATAGTCAAAAAGTCTGGAGACGATGTTTTGAGCACTTTTACTTTTGAATCATCTTTGATAACTGTTGGGATATTTTTCATTTGTCGTTCAAAATCCCCCTGTAGGAGGACCGGCCCGATTTAGTCCTGATGTTCTCGCTCTCTCTGTCTCGCTCTCTTGCCAAGGGCCGATCCTGTGCCTGCGCGCGTGCAGCCGAGGTGAGCGAGAGCCGCCGCCGGCGCGTGCCCTCGAGGCTCGGAGGAAAAGAAGGTATGGAAGTCGCACTGCTTGGCATCGCTCCGACGCGTGCGTTTTTCCCCAAGCAGTGCCTGCACTGAAGGGGCCCTATAGCGAAAGTTGCCAAGATTTGGCGAAAGTTTCCCGCCGATTTTGGTGGCAGGCTGGGTTCCCGGGTTCCCGGTTCCCGGGTTCTTGATTATTGGTTCCGGGCCGATTTCGGTGGGTTTGGGGTTCCCAGGCTCCGGGGTTCCCGGTCGATCTCCTCAGCGAACACCATCCACTGATTGGGGTTTTTCTCTGGTGCAACTCTTCGGCAAGAGCCATCAAGGAGCATCTTGTCCACCTTGCGAAAAACTCAGCGCGCAAAGCCGGAAGATGAACGGGGGATGAACGCCCGAGCGATGGCGAGGTTGGAGCCAGCTCTCGGGGATCTGCGCTGGTGTCTCGGGACGGCGGGGGCCCAAACACAAAAACATGACGGGAGGCTTTTGGCCGTCTCCAGCCCCTGGGAGGCCTTGCCTCCAGGCCTCCCAGATGGGGTTCGAGCAGATGGGGTCGGAGGATCGCGCCGCATCGCCGATGCATCGGCGATGCGCCTCGATGTGGAGCCCGATTTTCTCCACGCCGTCGGCGCCGATGCATCATCGACGTCGCTAGTGCATCGCATTCCTCCGACCCCATCCATCTACTGCGACTCCATCTGGGAGGTCTCTGTGAAGTATCCAGACACTGGGGCCGTCCAAAGACTACTCGGGATGAAAAGCTGGGCCCCGGGAAAGGTCGGATGTAGTCAGGACCTTGGGTACTGGAAGCAGGTAGTGATTGGGCCCCGAAGCACACAAACTGGGCCAGAGTCTCCAAGCCAGGTCAGCCGTAGCTGGTGTTTCTTCGGGCGGCGGCAGTTCTGGTTCGTGGAAGGGGGCGGGGGGCGTGCTCCCAGTACACATCACGAAACCAGGCCCCACGAAGCCCAGTGCTGCCAACGTCCAGAAAAAGTCCAGACCTCCTGGCGTAGGACGGGCCCAGAATCGAGACGAATCCGTTCCAGAGCGTTCTGGAACGCTCTGAAACGGCCGCGGCGCCCGATACATCCTCTAAACCTGCCGAGTCTCACAGATTTCCGACTTAATTATGCCGGTCCGATGTTGTCTCGATTTTGCCTCCGTCTAATGGGGAGCCACGCTGTGTGCAACGAAAACGGCGTCGGATGTCTGGGTCTCCCTAGCTCTGGCCGCGCCTCTGGCGCCGCCCCTGGGGCGCTCCGAGCCCCGGGGGAGGAGGTCCCAGCGCCGACTCGAGAGATCCGCGCGGGCCTCACGAGGTTTATCTTTATGTGTTGTGCGGTGTCCTTCTGGCGCGCTCCGAGCGCGGGGGGAGGAGGCTCCAGCGCCAACCCAAGAGATCCGCGCGGGCTTCCTAAGGTATACGTCTACGGTCAGGAACTTTGGCTTAGCGTGTCGCGCCGCCAGTTCTGGCCCACTACGCTTCGGCGCGACACGTCATCCACGTCCCCATTTCCGAGCGTCAGCGTCCCGAGCTTTGCCCATGCAGCATCCCGTCCCGCGGAGCGGAGTGACACGCCATCCGCCTGCAAGGCATAGCGTGTCGCCAGCACCGCCGCCGCGACATGCTAAGCAAAAGTTCCTGACCGTAAATGTTGTCTTGTGCTCTCCTGCAGGTTCAAGGTGGCCGGCGCGCGGTGCCAAACGCTGCCGCGGGACGCTTCGGCCAGGTTGCGCGTCACCTGGGTGTCGCAGCTGATGCAGATCCCCGGCGTGTCCGAGGAGATCGCGAAGGTCATCGCGGAGCCCCCGAACGGTGCGGTGACCACACCGTTTGGCGAGTTGGTGGAGATTCAGGGTTTTCGGACATTAATTTTCGTCAGTTCCTGGGGGTTATCTAGCCTCGGGATGCCTTCCAGCAGCTGCGCCTCGCCGAGAGCGCTCCGGGGCAATCCCGAACGTCCCGAATGGCCGCTGGAGAACCGAGCTTGAACCAAAAGCCATCGACGCTGGGGCATCGGACTCTCGGGGGCCCTCAAACGGTGCGGTGACCGCACCGTGTCGTGAATCAGTGGGGATTCGGGGTGACCGCACGATTTGGGGACTCGGGTCGTTCTCCAAGGACGTCTCGGGCGACTGGGGCCTCCAGGGTCCCAAGACGGTACGGTGACGGACCGTGCGGTGAGGTCTCTTTGGTTTTCGAGGTCACCGCACCGTATGTCACCGCACCGTCTTGGGACCCCCAAGGTCATCGCGGAGCACCACCCCTCGCCCGCCGCCATACTTGGCGCCGTCGCCTCCGCTGGCGCCTCCAGCGGGAGCGCCTTCCTGGCCGATCTCGAGTACCCCATCAAGGGCCGCAGCGGCACTCAGGGGCAACATTGGGGGGGACAGGCTCAGGGGGGGATGCATCGACCCCCAATCGGCTACTCATCGCCGATGGGGGCCCGATGGCCCACCCTACCCAGGACCGTGCGGCTTCGCCATCGGGTGCCCATGGCCGATCTATCGGCGATGCGTAGCCGGTTCTGGGTGGATGCTTCCCCCCTGAGCCGCCCCCCCCCCACCCCCCAGACGTTGCCCCTCAGGCACGCGCAAGGTGGGCCCCGTGGTCTCCCGGCGGGTCTTCACGATGTTCAGCCCCGAGGCCGAGCCAGAGCACCTGCTGCTCTGAGGCCCGGGCGCGGGCCAGGCCCGCGCGCTCCGGCCGCCCTGCCGGCCAGAGGCGGGGGCGGCAGGCCAGCCCCGGCTCCGAGCTCCTGCAGCGAGGGGCCGCCACGTAATTCACAGAGGCCCCGCACGGTAAGGCTTCGGGCTGCGCGCAGACAGCCCCCCCGTTGTCCGCACGACATACAGATGTGCGCTGTTTGATTAGAAGAAGCATGCACATCGGAAGAATCACAGGCTCCCTTGTGCGAGCAGCGGCGTGGCTTTGGCGCTGGAACCGCCCCAGGTAGTCCCGGCTGGCCTCGACAGGCCCCCTCGAGTAGTTAGTCCGGAGCGGTCTCAATACCTTGGAGCCGCCTCCAGCGGCGCCCCTGGGGCGCTCCGCGCCCCAGGGTTGGGGTGTTGAGACCGCCCCGAACTACTCGGGGGGCTTGGTGAGGCCAGCTGGGACTATTCGGGGGGCCTGTTGAGGCCAGCCAGGACTACCTGGGGGGGGGCTGTCTGCGCGAAGCGTTACCAACCTCGCACAGTTCACATGTGCGCGCCGAGCCCAGGCAGTCAAGGAAAAGCCAAAAGACAAAGCAACGCGCTCTTGCACTCGCCCCGATCACCCACTCTGGTCTGAGCCATCTTCCTGCCCGGGGGTTCTGGCATCGTGAAAATTACGACCATTGTTTTCGCCGCAGTTTCGGGCCAGGGGATCCTCACGGATCGATCCAGCTCGAGAAAGTGGGACTCTTGGGCCGATGTGGAAATGATGGCCAGGTGCGTTTGGACGAGCAGGAATATGAAAAACAATATCTTCCCCTAGACCTTGTTAACTACCCTGGCCAAGCGGTCGAACCTGCGCGTGGTCCCGATCGGAGCGACGATTGCGAGGCCACAATCGTGAGCCATTGGCTTGTTGCTGCATCTGGCCCGCGGCCGTCTTGGTCCAAGCAACAACTTCAGATCAAGCCATTTGGGTATGCCACTTCGTGAGAGCAGCTCTGCGGCTTTCGGTCGCACAGCATGTTGTCCTTGCTTCTGGCGCGCGGCACTCGTCGAACATTGCCCCTGATAAACTTAGGCCGAACAGGTCCTACACTGAATTCACAGCGTTCCTACAAGGATTCTTCATCTAGTGAAGCTTCGGTTTTGCCACTTGACATTTATGAATTGGCAGCCCTCCATGGGGTTGGTGTACGCAAGGTCAAAGAAGTGGTGGCAGAATTGCACTGCCAAGGTCTGCCGCGCTTTGCAGATGGAGATGAGATTCCGAAAGAGGACGCAGAGATAATCTCTGAATTTGGTTTCGGCACAAAGCTTCCGAGCCGACACCGTCGAGATTCTGACCACACACAAACAGCAAGCGAGCAGGACGTTTCCACCGACGAGCACGTTTGGGATGATTGGGATGACGTCTATGCCAAGCTGGAGAAAACTTCTTCACAGAGACCGACAGAGCCATTCTTCAACGAGTTGAGGAAACTTGGCTTCCGTCGCGGAGGTGATCGTGGTCATCATGTTTTCCCGCGCCACGGTAGCGCGAAGCACATATTGCGGCAAACACGTTGGGACCCAAAAGAGGACCTTCCAAAATTGTTAAAATTCATCGTCAAGCACCGTTGGCCAGGAGTGCATTGCGAAAACTGAAACGAGTGGTTCAAGCAGGAACAGATCGAGACAGCTACCAGAACTGGTTCCAAAGAGTATGCAAAGAGCGAAGGGTACCGGCGGGCCTCGGATGTTGCGATCAGGCAGTTCATTGGGCGATCAAGCGTGGCTGATTATTTGGATGCACATAAATGCGAATTGTTGCTTTCACGGGAGTTCGGGCTCTGGCGCCGTGCGACGAGTATATGCATTGCCTTGCCGATGACAGTGTTGGCTCCCTGTTCCGCCCGCTGCGTTATTGTGTTCAATTGCTGGCCCTGCTTTCCTAAGTTTCGTCGATAGGCAAATTGTTGCTGGAACTCAACAAACGCCGTCGCTGCATCTGCACACACCGACCGACCCACCCCATATTCAACGACGCCTGAGCGAGCCCAGCCGCAGGACCAGGCAAGGACGAGCAGAAGCAGGAGGAGGAGGAGGAAAAGAAGGCGGCGGCACGAGCAGGCACAGAGAAAGTTTAAGTTATGGCGCCATCGCGCCACGTCCAGGGTCTCCCCCGCCGCTGCCACTCTCTCGGTGGAGGCTTCCAAAATCCTGAAAGAGTGCTAGGGCAAATGGCTGTTGGCAGCCTTTTGAAAGCGAGGGTCTAGGAGAGCGGACTCACCTCACCCCCTCGGCCTGAACCCGTTTTGGAACCCGCTCGGTAGGCACGTCATACCCCCACCCCGTAGCCATTTCGGCTCAAGCCTGAATTAGGGTCAAGCCTCCGCAAGTATGTTTCAAGCACAAGAGGTTGGCGCTCATTGGATACGACTCAGACTAGGCGACAGCGATGATGAGTGTCTCGTGGTATCCTGTCAAAACTCAAAGCATGGGATCATGCAGGAGGCATCTCGCCTTTGCCAGCAGGTGTTGGAGATCCCCAGAGCTGGCGAGCTCGAAGTGTGCATGCTGAGTAGCGCGAGTGACGCCGCGACAAAGGAGTTGCTGCAGGCCGTGCAACGGGAGCTCCTGGCAATCGGCTGCCCGAATGCACAGTTCCCCGCTGTAGTCCACAAGGGGAGCTTCCTTGCAGTTGGCGTGGGACCGAACAAGAAGAGCTATGAGCGGGCTGCGTACTTGGCGATCGCCCTGACCGTAGCACAGCGCAGGGGGATGCTGCGGAGCATCGCCTCCGACATCAGCTACTCGCACGTACGGGCGTTCGCGCGGGAGGCCTTCCCCTCGGCCCTCGGCCAGGCCGAGGCCGCGGCCAGCCCCTCGAGGCCTCGAGCCGGTGGCGGCTCGCCGACCGCCTTGCGACCGCCGCCTGCGCGGCCGGCGCCTCCGCGAGGCCGCCGCCAGGACGCGCGCCCGCTGGGCAAGGCGGCACAGCAGGACTTGCCGGCGTGGTGCCGGCGGTCTTCCACAGATGCCAGCACCATGGACCCCGGGCCCGGCGCGGACGCCCTGGACAGCAGCGAGGCCAGCTCGGACGGGTCTGGGGCGTCGAGCGCGTCGCCCGCGCGCGCCGGAGCCCGCGCGGTGTGCGTGCTGCGGACGCCGCCGCCGCCTCGCAGAGGCCGCAGCCGCTCCATGGGTCGCAGGCCTGTGCGGCTAGTGGCGAGGGCCTCGCTGGCCGCTCGCGCGCAGGGGCAGGGCGATGGGCGCGCTGCATCCACAGAAGGCTCCTGTACACCACCACCACCACCACCGCCGTGTCTGGCAGAGGCCACCCTTGGCCCTGCGATTGCGCATGTATGGATAGACACAAAGAATACATCTACAAATACATCTATATCTATATCTATATATCGATACATACATACATATTCAGAGCATGACATTCACTCCCCTCGCGGTCATCTCTTCGGTTGTTGTTCCAAGTCATGGGTTTCGAGGCCATTGCCTAGGCCTCGCTTTACCATGACCTTCGTCTCGCTGTCGGTCATGGCGTACACACCCTCGACGTCATAATCGCCACCCCTGTTGGGGTCAGTGCTCGCCTTGGTATCGAGGTCATCACTTTCGCCCCCGTCGCACCCAAGACCTTCCCCAGGGCGAGCACAGACCTATAGGTCCATCCTGCAGATAACAAACACCTGCCTCCTGGACATTACATTTCCGTTCCGATGAGTCCTTCGGCAGCCCCCCAACATCGCTTGGACGCAGGACCAAGATTTGAGGCGAAGCAAAGCGAGCCTTCAAGTCTTATGCTTGTGTGATTGCCTACATATGTGTATAGATATGTGTGTATACATATACAAATACATATAAATACATATATGTATATATATATATGTGTGTGTGTGTCGAAGGCGCCTACGGCGAATCACCGCCGCCCTTGCCTTTTGGGAATGACTATGCAGCCAAATGATGGGCCGAAGTCTGGTGAAGCTATGAGACTGCGTTTTCTTCCTCAGCCGTTGTAGAACCCTTTGGGGGAACACTTGGG
This sequence comes from Prorocentrum cordatum, assembly GCA_963575745.1. Classification (NCBI taxonomy): domain Eukaryota; class Dinophyceae; order Prorocentrales; family Prorocentraceae; genus Prorocentrum; species Prorocentrum cordatum. The sequence goes on from CAUYUJ010007779.1 coordinate 1,227,841, forward strand.
AGAGGAAGGGAAAGGGTGAGGAGAGGGAGAAGAAGGAGGATGAGTAGGAGGAGGAGGAGGAGGAAGAAGAGGAAGCCTCTTGAGGCCCACTTGGGGCTGCCCTCCTGAGGGCTTCCTGGGAACCTCTTGGGGGCCTCTGAGGGGCCTCTTGGGGGCCTCTTAGAAGGCCTTCCTGGGGCCTCTGGGGGGCCTGGGGGCCTCCGAGGGACCTCTTGTCCTTCGGAGGCCGTCTTGGGGCCCTCTCTAGGCAGTCGTGGGTTCCTCTTTGGGCGCTTGAGGGCCGCCTTGGAGGTCAATTGAGCAGTCTTGAAGCCGTCTTGGGCAGTCTTGGGGCCATCTTGGGTCGTCTTGCGGGCCTCTTGTTGGCCTCTTGAGGCGATCTTTGGGGCCAAGGGCACCGTCTTGGAGCGTCGGATGATACCCGAAAAGTCGAGAACGCTAAAACCATTGAGAAACCTCAGGGGAAGCAATGGTGTTGGCTTCCTGGAGGTCCACTCGGAGGCCTCTTCGGGACCTCTCGGGCCGTCTTGGGCCATCTTGGGCCCATCCTGAGGCGTCATGGGTGCATCTTGGGCCGTCTTAGAGACAGATTCGGGACTTGTTGGGGGAAGGTGATCCATTTTGGAGGCCACCGTGTTTATCTTGGAAGCAGTCGTGGGGCCGTCATGCGCGGGAAGACCACTGGGGCACGCAGTTTACGCAGCTTTCATGTACTTTACACACACACACACTACATACAAACGCGTGTGTATACGTATACATATACATGTACATATATCTTTACCTATACATGTACATATACATATACGTATACATGTGCATACATGCATACATGCATACATACATACATGCATGCATACATACATACCGACAAACATACCTGTCTACATACGTACATACATACATACATACATACGTACATACATACATACATACGTATACCTATATGCATATACACATATACACATACATACACACACATACATGCATACATACATACATGTATACATACATACATATTTTCATATATTCATACATGCCTACCTACCTACCTACCTACCTACCTGCATATATACATACATACATACATACATACATACATACATACATACATACATACATACATACATACATACATGCATGCATGCATGCATGCATGCATGCATACCTACATACATACATACATACATACATATGTACGTATATGCAGACCTACACACATACCTACATACATACATACACACATGCATATACAGACCGAAGACGTGTATGGCAAATGATCGCCGCCCCCTGGCTTTTAGAACCGCCTATGTGGCCGAACGCTGCGGCCTGAGCTCGGCCAAGCTATCGGATTGCGTGTTCCCTCAGCCGTTGTGGAACTCATTCGGGGAACACCTGGGGGAGAAAGAAGAGGAGGAGAGGGAGGAAAAAGAAGGAGGAGGAGGAGGAGGAGGAGGGGGAGGCGTCTCGGGGGCCTCTTGGGGCACTCTGGGGGCCTCCTGGGAGCTTCCTGGGGGTGTCGTGGAGGCATCTTGGGGCGGATTTCTTGTGCCTCTTGGGGGCCTTTGGAGGCTCCTTGGGAGGCTCGTTTGCGGTCTGAAGATGTTCCTGACCCGTCTGACGCCGTCGGAAGCCGTCTTGGGGGTCTCTCCAGGCCGACTTGGGGCCCCCTTGGAGCGCTTCAGGGCAGTCTTAAAGGCCATAGTGGGCGTCTTTAAGGTCTCCTGGGCAATCGGGAGGCCATCTCGGAGACTTCATGTGCGCTTGGGGGGCCAGCTTGGTGGCATCTGGAGCCGCCTTGGGTCGCCGGAAAGCCAAAGGTGAGCAAATGCCAAAATCCTGCAAGCAAGCAAGGAATTATCCGAGGCGGAAATCCCCAGATGTGCGTCTCAGTTCCTGGCGCTTCCGCTCGTGCGTGTCTGAGTGAAAGAATATATGCGTGTGACGGCTGAACGATCCATGGTTGATATCCCCTGGAGTGCGCAAATGGCGCGCCTGCTGCAATAGGATGCTCTTGGGGCCCTGAACGGAGAGGGGTCGGGGTGACTAAACTAGCGTTTGCGTCTGACTCGCTCGAGGCATCCTCGCGATCTGCCTTGAAGACGTGAAAGTCACAACCACGAAACGAGCAAACCGCTTGAGACATTCCCACAATCTGACCTCGAACGGGCAAATGTAACACCTCCTGATGTCCCCCCTGGGGTGCTAAAGCAAGCGCCCCGCCTGGGACCTCTTCGCGATCGGCTCTGAAGGCAGGGGAGCTCCAGCCACGAAACGAGAAAATCGCCTGAGACATCCCGACAGTCTGGCCGCGCACGGGGCCGTGCAACATGCCCTGGCGCCCCCCCCCCCCTTTGGGGTGCTGAAGCCGGCGCCTCGCTCGAGTTATGAGATTCCAACCTACTTCAGCCTTCATCACCAGAAAGAATTTCGAGCATCATAGAAAAATACCGAAACTCCCGGGTTTCACCTGCCGGGCCCTGGGAGACATTCCCCCGACCTTGTTTCGACACTGTGTCGACACTCTTGCGACACTTTTCAAGGTGCTCGAATGTTTATTGGGGGATGTGGTCCTTCAGTGCGATGGGAGCAACATAGCGCTCGAGACGTCCTCACAATCTGGTCTGAACGCAGAGAAGTCCAAGCACCGAGCAGGCAAACACCGCCCGAGACATCCCCGCAGCCTGGCCGCGAGCAGGCCCGTGCCACAAACACCCCCCCCTTGGCGGCTCCCCTTCTTGGGGTGATGCAACCAGCGCCTCGCTGGAGACATCCTCACGATCTGCTCTGAAAGGAAAGCAGAGGAGCGCTGGCCTCGACGGTGGCAAACCGCCTGAGATGATTCCCACAGCCTGGCCGCGAACGGGGGACTGCAACACCCCCGGCGGCCCCCTTCTTGGGGTGCTGAAACCAGCGCCTCGCTCGAGACATCCTTACGATCTGCTCTGAAAGCAGAGGAGCGCTGGCCATAAACCTGGCAAACCGCCTAAGATGATTCCCACAGTCTGGCCGCGAACGGGGGACTGCAACACCCCCCGGCGGCTCCCCCTTGGGGTGTTGCAACCAGCGCCTCACTCGAGACATCCTCACGATCTGCTCTGGAAGCAGAGGAGCGCTGGCCACGAACGTGGCAAACCGCCTAAGATGATTCCCACAGTCTGGCCGCGAACTATCCTTGCAGCACCCCCTGGCGGCTCCACCCCTTCGGGGTGCTGAAACCAGCGTCCACAGGCCGGGCCAGGGCGGCTCCTTTTGGTTTGACTTGGCTTCTGCGAGAGCAGGAGCTCGCGCAGCTTCGCCTCGACTCGCACGCAGGCGCGTCACGCACGACACGAACCGAAACCGAAGTCGATTTCTCGGTTCGGCAACTCTACTTCACTTCGATCTCGCCCCCAAACATCCGATATTGGAGGTTGGGGGTGAGATCGAAGTGAAACGGAGACGCCGAATGCGGCAATCGGTGTTGGTTTCGTGTTCGTGTCGCGCGTGCCGTTGACGCGAAGGTGCGTGCGCGGGCGATAGGAGTGACCCCGCCGCTGCTAGGGCGAAGTGGGAGCGAAAGACTTCTCGTCCGGTTAGCGTAATTGGGGCCGGTTGTCCAGCGGTTGTTCCGAGGGTTGCCCCGATGGTAGATCATTTGATTACGATTGTCCCGAGTGTAGATAGAGTGATTGGTGGTAAGATGCGTGGATAGGTAGCGGGGCCGATACATAGATAGATCGACAAATCTTTCGACAGTGAGATCGATGGATGGACAGTGAGATCGATAGGTGGATGGTGAAATACTTAGGTGCATTGTGGTATCGATCGATCTACGTGTAATATCTATATGTACATCTGTATATAAATATGTAGTGTGAGACCCATTGGCAGATAAGTAGTGAGGACGATCGGTGAGTAGGAGGTAGGACGATAGTCCGATCGATATAAAATCGACCGATAGTGGTTGTCCCGATAGTTGTCCCGATCGTCGTTCCGATGGAATACTGAGAGCGAGTAAGATTAAGGTATAAGTAATGCGACCGATACCTGTATAAATCTACAAATATTTTAATTGCTAAATCGGTAGATACTGAGATCGATAGACAGGTAGTGAGAACGATCGATGGACGGTGAGATCGATAGATCAATAGATAGATGGTCACATCAGTACAGATCTATAGGCCGATGGAGGTTGTTCGATGAACGGAGGCAGCTGCCTCGAACATACAATTGCAGTTTACAAACAACCCTTCAAGTGATACGGGGACCTTGGAGGGTTGACACCATCTTTGATTCGAACTGTACGCACAATCCAACTCATAAGCGGACACAAATCGGGGCATCAAGATGTAGATTCATCTACATAGACATCTGAACATGTGCCCACCTATCTGTACATATACGTATACATATATAAACGTACATATACATGTGCGTCGAGTGGCCATTGGCCAATCCCGCCACCAGACCTATGCTGTGGCTAAGTAGCGTCGTGGATGATTAGTGGGGTCTCTTCGGAAGCCTCTGGGTAGTCTCCTGGAGGAAGCTCTGAAGCTTCTTGCAGATGTAGATAGATGGATGTATGTGCAAATGTATGTACATCTACAAGTATACATATAGGTATATGTTTATAGTATACATTTATGTGTATATATAGATATGTGTGTATCGACTGGGCGATCTCAACATACAAGTATATGTGTTAGGGCGTACATATATCTATGTATCTCATTGTCTCTCCATACATTTTTATGTCATCAACATTCCGGTGTCACTACCTATCGGTTTCATCATTTGTATACATAAGCATTCACACTAATATAACGCTATGTATAAAATTCTAATATCACGATCTATCGTGGCAATCATCGGGATACTGGTCTATCTGTCTATCAACCTCCCTGTATGCATATCAATGTATCAGTCGATATCTCCGTCGATCTATCCATCCAACTGCCTCTCCTCCCATTTCAATATATCACCTGTCTCACGATCTGCCCCATGATATGTAATTGTTTGCACGTTTGCCCAACAGGGAGCATGTTTTACATGTTTGCCCCGCATGGCGCATTTTGTATTGTGAGGTTTGCCCCGCAGGGCACATTTGCTTGCATGATGACCTCGCAGAGTTCTTTTCTTTGCACATGGCCTCGCAGAGCTCATTTTTATCGATATGATGGCTTCGCAGAACCATCCAGACAGTAATCGGGACAGCAATCGGGACAACCATCGGGACAACCGTCGGGACAACCATCAGGACAATCATCGGGGCAACTATCGGGACAATCATCGCAGCAACCATGGTGACAACCATCGGGACAACTATCGTTACATCCATCGGGCCAACTATCGGGACAACCGTCGGGGCACCCATCGTAATAACCATCGGGACAACCATCGAGACAACCATCGGGACAATCGTCAGGACAACCACCGGGACAACCATCGGGACAACCACCGGTGCAACCATCGGGACAACCATCGGGACAACCAACGGGATGCGGCCCAACGCCCAGGCCGGGGGGCCATGTTTTGGCCCGACTTGGCCTCGACTAGAGCAGGAATTCGCGCAGTTTCGCCTCGCCTCGCCCACAAGCACATCACGCACGACACGAACCGGTGCCCATTAGGGTCACGCCGTTTCACTTCGATATCCCCCCCAATTTTCGAGACATGCATATATATATATATATATATATATATATGTACACACATGTACACATTCATACATAGATAAACACATCTATGTGCACCAGACAACGTTTGTATCTCTTTATATATACACATATAGTCTAGCATGTGCTTATGTTGTTTCTAGACCTAGGTCAAACTCCCTTGCCTCAGGGCCCAGGGTGGCCGCAGGCGGTGTACAGGTGCCATCTGCGCAGCCGCAGCAACCAGCCAGTCCGAGCAGGAGCCGGACGTGCCACTGCTGCTGCAGGCCCTGGGCTGTGAGGATGTGCTGGAGGCCTTGCGCGAGAAGGGGCTCGACGAGGCCAGCGTGGCCAGGATGGCCGACATCCTGGCGGCCTGTGCCATTCTGCCGGCCCCCAGAAAAAGGGAATTCGTGACGACGTCCTGAGTCGCCCGGGTGCCCCAGAGAGGTCAAGGCGGAGGAGGAGGAGGAGCAGGAGGAGGAGCGACATGACACGGACAGAAGAGATGGATGAGGAGGAGGAGAAGGAGGAGGAGGAGGAGGAGGAAGAGGACGACGAGGACGAGGACGAGGTGGAGGTGGACAAGGACGCGGAGGAAGTGGAGGAACGACGGAGAGGAGGAGGGAAGAGTGCCAGGGGGAGGCGGAGTGCAGGAGATCAGTGCTCCGTCGCGACGATGTTGTGAACGGAATGAGATATGAGAGCGCAGACTTCCCAACCAGGGTACCTTTAGGGCCGCGTGGGGCGTTCCGGAAAAAAGGCGTCGCCCTCGGAGCAGTTTCGCCCCCTGGTGGAAGTTGGCGGAAGCACGTTGGGGGCGGCTTTCCGCTGGCGGAAGGCCGGCGGAAATCTGGCGGGGGTTGAACATGCGTCCTTCGAAGAACTAAAAGAAAGATTGACATAAATTTTCGGAGCTCCACGCGGATTTCTTGGACAGGCGGCGCTGGAACCCTTGGCGGCGCCTCCGACGCCGCCCCTGCCGCGCCGAGCGCGCCAGGGAGGGGGGAGTCCAGCGCCGCCTGTCCAAGAAATCCGCGCGGAGCTCCAAATGTTTATGTTCATGCCGCTTGTTCCCCTCAAGTCCCCAAGAGATGCTCCCCAACGATGCGTGGCCGAAACGCTCGCTTTAGAATGGGGGTTGCATCGGAAGGCAATTGAGGAATGTGTGGGACGTGTAGAGGTGTGAACGCCTTGCACAGCCTCGAAAGGAAGGAAAAAAGAGCGGTCAACCTGTTGGGATTCGGAGTTGACGGATTCGGGCAGGCGGGCGTTCGGTTTGGGCGAGCTCCTCGGCACGAACATGCCCGAGCACTTAGGGACGGATTGTGTGGCGAAAGCGTGGTACAAGGTACGGTACCCTTTCTGCGCGGTGATAAGGGGGCAGTATTGGGATTCGTTTGTCTGGTGCTTTCCAGGGCCCGAGCCTCCATCCGGCTAGCCGTCGTGGGTTATTGATTTTTTGATCAGTGGGTGGGGAGGCTCGTTGAGGGTGCGTGTTGGCGGGGGGCCAGAGACTTGTCGGGTCTTCTGAGAGCTCTCCTGGCACCAGTTGGGGCCCGTTGCGGTTCTCGTGGGCACCTGTTGGGCTCCCTTCAGGCCCTCCCTGGCAACTTTGGAATCGTACTGAGGCTTCTGAAGCCCGTCTGAGGGAAAGTCATGAGAAACCAAATGTGTTTCTGTGATGTTGGAGTCTCGGGGGCTTCGTTGAGAGGCTCCAGGCCATCGAGAAGCAATCGTGGGGCCAACTGGGGCCATCTTGGAGGTCATCCTGAGCAGTCTTCGAACCCATCTTGGGCTATCTGGGGCTACATTGGAGGCATTAAACCATCTCTTTGGGCGCCTCCAAAAGCCCGGTTGGCCACGATGATTTGTTGTCAGGTCCCCGGAGGTGCGTTGAGGTGTTTGCCACCCCCCGCGGCCCTCCTCCTCCCCCGCTCGTATACGGGATCCTGCGCCTCCCGGAGGGAGCCCGGGTCGCCACAAAGAGGGGATGAGCCCCAGGAGAGAAGCGTCGACCCTCGATCGCCCACTCATCGCCGATCGTGGCCTGGGGTACTCCGCCTGGCCCGGGGGCAGCCGGTTTCGCTATCGGGGCCCGTCGCCGATTTATCAGCGATGCATCGCCGGTGCCAGGCCGACGCTTCCCCCCCCTGAGCCAGTTCCATGCTTTGGGCTGCTCCGAGGAAGGGGGGCAGCCAAACATCTGGCACGTCTGAGTCTTGTGACCCCCAGAAGGCGGGGTCTGGCGGATCCTGCGGTCCAAGTGGCGCGTCGCTGGCACGAGGCCACCCTGGCGCGAGGCGACAGGCAGCCTCGACTCGCAGCAGGTGCAGCTGCTCCGCTTCATGCAGAAGGGCTCCCAGTGGCTGGACCCGGCGCAGCAGCCGAGAGCTCTGGAGGAGTACGGCCATTTGTTGCGACCCATGGACGTCAGGTACCTGCTGCACACGCACGACAGGGTGAGCGGCGCGTTCAGCAACGGGTCGCACGCGGGGCAGCCCGTGTGCAACCTCGTGTTCGCATTACGGGTTGGTCGTGTTCGGCCTGGCGATCTTCCCCCTCTTGTTGTCGCTCGTCTGCAAGGCAAGAACTGGGTCGTCTTTGGCAACCGCCGCCTGACGGCCCTGAAGCAGCACTGCAGCCAGACGGGGAAGGTGGAGAAGATGCCGTGCATCGTGCACAACATGCAGAAGGATGAAGAACTGCATGAGCATAAGCTGTTGGAGGTCCTTTGGGTCGGCGCTGGGCCCCCCTCCCCACCCCCCTTGGCGGCGCGCGCCCCGCTTTGGGGAGGGGGGGGCCGAGCGCTGGCCCAAGGGAAGAACCCCGCGCGAGCCTCCGAAAAGCTTCTGCTTTGTGCAGCTCTTCGGGGCCTTCTGGCCGTGGACGGGGAGGAGCCGGTGCCCCACCAGCTCGTGGCCAAGTTCATCATGTCCGCGACAACGGCGAACGGGGGGCGCTCGGCCTCTTGCCGGGGGCCCGGCGCGAGGCGGTGCCGTTGGTGACCTCCTCGCGGGCGCGAAGCCAGAGGGCTCGGAGCGGCAGCCGCGTCCGTGCGCCACGGCTGCCTGGCGCGGCCGGGCAGCGCTCCTCCTCCTCCTCCTCCTCCTCCTCCTCCTCCTCCTCCTCCTCCTCCTCCTCCTCCTCCTCCTCCTCCTCCTCCTCCTCATTCTTTTCCCCTCCTCCTCCTCCTCCTCCTCCTCCTCCTCATCATCATCATCATCAGCATCATCATCATCATCATCATCATCCTCATCCTCATCCTCATCCTCATCCTCGTCCTCCTCCTCTTCACCTGCTACAGAAGAAGCATCCTCGAAGGCCCCCCCCCACTCCCACATGTCCATCTCTCCTCTTGTTCCTCGTCCTGGACCTCTCCCCGCATCCTACTGCTCATGCCGCTCTCCCTGTCCTGGACTGAGGATCGAGAATCCTTGGTCTTTCGAGGGGCCTCGGCAGCTTTGGAGATCTCTGGGGACCTCTAGGGGGCCTCTAGGGACAACAATCTGATGGGGGCTTGCGCCCGCCAAGTCTGGTCCCGCGTCGCTTCCACTACAGGGCGGTTTGCCAAAGGGCGGTTCGCTACAGGGAGGAGGAGGAGGAGGAGGAGGAGGAGGAGGAGGAGGAGGACAAGGAGGACAAGGAGGACAAGGAGGACAAGGAGGACAAGGAGGAGGAGGAAGAGGAGCACGAGGAGGGCAAAGAGGCGCATGCTTGGGATCGCTTGAGATGTGGTGCTGGGGGGGGAGGGGAGGGGAGGGGGAGAGAGAGGGGAGGCAGATGTCTTGATTTGTGGTCGCTACAGAGGCCCCGGAGCTCTCGAAAAGTTAGTTCCCCGGAGACCGATTGTTCGTCCCAGACTTGTGTTTGATGGCCTCGGTGCCGGACAAGGGCCCCCCGAGGCCGAGAAAGTTTGAAGAAGCACCCGTCTTGTTGCTGTTCGCCCCGACGCTGGAGGTCTGCACTCCCAGAAGGCCCGAAAAAGTTATCCCGAGGCGTGGTGCCTTCGGAGGTCCCCTCAGAGATCCCCATTGGCTCCTGGAGGGGCATTACCCCGCCGTGGCGGAAGCTTCATCATTTCCTATGACCGATCCTCGCTCGCCTCGTGGCAACATTTTGCTTCGCACAGCGGTTGAGGCCGAGTCGTGTCAAGTCATGCGGTCGCGCTCCTTTCTTCTTCAACACACACACACACAGACAACGAAATCATAAGATCAAACGCCTTGCAGTCGCCCAGAGGCGTGGTGCCCTCGGAGGTGTTTTTCGCGCGGATGCCGGCGCGCACTGCCATCGCCCCGCATTCGGACAACCTGAACTACATATGCCGCCCCCGCTCGGCGCGGCAAGACTCCGCCAGCCTCCGAGGGGGCGTCGACCGACGAGGAAGAGGAGGAGGAAGAAGAAGAAGAAGAAGAGGGAGGAGGAGGAGGAGGAGGAGGAGGAGGAGGAGGGAGAGGAGAAGGAGGAAGGAGGAAGAGGAGGAGGAGGAGGAGAGGAGAGGGAATAGGGGGGGAGGAGGAGGGAGGAGGAGAGGAGGAGGAGGAGGAGGAGGGAGGAGGAGGAGGAGGAGGAGGAGGACGAGGAGTGGACGAGCGAGGAGGAGGAGGAGGAGGAGGAGAAGGAGGAGGTAGCAGGAGGATGAGGAGGAGGAGGAGGAGGAGGAGAAGAAGAAGAAGAAGGAGAAGAAGAATGAGGAGGACCCTCAAGGGAGCGTCGACAGGGGGGAGGGGCGCGGGGCGGGGCTCGGTGCCGGGAGGGGGAGGAGGCGCAAGCATGGATTCGGGCGCGAAGGTTAGCGACCGGCCCCGCTTCCGCACAGACGCGGTGCGCGCCGTCGCCACATCAGGCGCCACTGGGCGCGAGCGGTGACGACGACGACGACGACGACGACGCGAATGGTCCTGGTGGCTCGCAGAACCTCGAGAGCACTCGGCAAAAGATCGGAGACTCTATACGTCAGCTGCCGGCAGCCCAGGTTCATATCAGTGGCGCGTGGGTACCACCCGTACACATGGTTCATTTCTAAGTATTCGAGAGTTCTTTGCTTTTTGGGGCCCAAGATCCTTCCATTTCTGATTGTCCTATCCTGGGAGCCTCTTCCTGGCCACTAAGGGGGCCAGGAACACTTAGAAACGAGCACAAGTAGAGATGAGCCCACGACGGAGGGCCAGGGCCTGAGCCCGGTACGGCCTCCTCCCCAGGCGGCCGCACACGGCCGCAGGCCTCCCGTCGTGCACGAGCGGCGGGCGCGTCCGCAGCCGCGCCCTCTCGCGGCTCTGGGTGACTCCAGCAGTGGCGAAGCGTCCTGGCTCGCCGATAGGCCTACCCAAGAATCTTCTAAGAACCTTTTGTGACTTCTACGAAATGTTCTTAGAGCATGTCTGGCCGATGTTGCTTTGATTTAGCACATCGGGCTCATGCTCTAAGAACATTGCTTTTGTTATTAGAACATGTGTGGGTTCTACGAACATCTCGTGGTAGGCCTCTAGGAATGCTGGGACGGCCGGTCCCTGCTCAAATGACGGGGCGCGATCCCGCGCATTCGCGGGTCGCACGCATACGTTCCCAGCGGGGCGTCGGCGACAAGACGCCCCGTGTCCGCGGGGCTCGCGGCCCAGAGGCTCAGCCCGCGAGGCCGCGGATACGGTCACGTCTTTCGCCCACGAGCCTCACGTTTCGGGAGTGCCTTCCCCGATCCGTGTTCGCGCGCCCCCGAAGAGGGGGGGGAGGGAGGGGGCTCAGACCCAATTGCGTCGAGCAAAACTTAGGCTTGGCGCTGGGATCGTCAGAGAACTATCCGGGGCGAAAGGCTGGAGAGGCGCGGGTGCCCAGACCTCTGGGGGCCCACGCCTGTGGGGAAAAGTCACGGCGTCGGAGGTCTGGCGAGGTTGGGAAGGGGGAAGGCAGGCTCAGGAGGGAAAAAGAGAGCCGGGAAGGAGGACGAGGAGGGGCAGAATTAGAAGGAGTAGGAGGAGGAGAGGAGGAGGAGGAGGAGGAGGAGGAGGAGACGAGAGGAGAAGGAGAGGAGAGGATCGAGAGGAGAGGAAGAGGGAGAGGAGAGGAGAAGGAGAGGAGAGGCAGAGGAGAGGAGAGGAGAGGAGAGGAGAGGAGAGAGAGGAGAGGAAGGAGGAGGAGGAGGAGAAGGAGGAGGAGGAGGAGGAGGAGGAGGACCAGGAGGAGGAGGAGGGGGAGGAAGAGAGGAAGGAGGAGGAGGAGGAGGAGGAGCGGAGAAAGGGAGGAGGGACGGGGAGAAGAGGGAGGGAGAGTGTGTGAGAACGGGGATGGAGGAGCGGCTAGGGAAGGAGAGCGGGTAGCAGGCAAGCTAGGTACGCTCGCGCCATATCGGACATCCGATCAATTCCTCCCATCCCTTCCCATTGTGCTGAGTTTTCTATGCCCGCGTGGAACCTCTGGGATTTGGGGGACCTCTGTGAGACCTGTGAGACATGCGACACCTCTGGGACCTGCCGGACATATGGGACCTGTGGGGCATGGGAGACCTCCGACACTTGTGGAACCTGTCAGACCTGTGGCACCTGTGATTTGCGACACCTATTGATCCTGTGGGACCTGCGGGGTATGCGAGACCTGCGAGACTTGTGGGACTTGCGAGACCTGTGGGATCCAGAAAAGCGCCCCACGCTGGGGCGGGAGCGCTCTTCTGATCGACGGGAGCAAAGCGCCGATCCGAAAATGAGGCCCACGCTGCAGCGGGAGCACAATTTTGGAAAACCGAAAACTATCCGATTGCAAAAGACATGAACATCAATGTTGGAAATCCTGTGTGCGTGTGTGAAAAATCCTATGCGGAAAGGGCGGAACGTAGTATTCCTATGGTGTAACTGTGAGAGGATGGCGGGGGAGGAGGAGGAGGAGGAGGAGGAGGCGGAGGAGGAGGAGGAGAAAGAGAAGGGGGAGGAGGAGGAGGAGGGGGAGAAGGAGAAGGGAGAGGAGGAGGAGGAGGAGGAGGGGAGGAGGAAGGAGGAGGGGAGGAGGAGGAGGAGGGGAGAGGAGGAGGAGGGGAGGAGGAGGAGGAGGAGTGAGATGATGTGTAAGGAGGATGACATGATGAGGAAGAGGCGTGCAGAGAGGAAGAGGCGTGCAGTCGGCTCCTCAGACGGTGATGCCCTAAGTCGAATTTCGAGCATGCCTCAGAGTCCCCGACGAGACGGGTCAGCGGACTGACATCGCATTTGCCCCTCGACTTCGAGGACCAGGGGGCCAGTCGCCAACCGGGGGCAAAAGCAAAGGTCTAGCTACTACAGATGTCGTTCGCCCTTGACCCCACCCACCCCACCCGCTCACCCAAGACGCAGCGCGTGCGTTTCTGCACTTCCTTCCTGCCCTCATCATCTTTCCCCCCAGTCGATGTACCGTCAAGGCGCTCAAATAAGGACCGCTTTGGGCTCAGGAGGGGCTCGGATTGTCGGGCCAGTC